>VXAX01001648.1:478652-491499 GCA_013399835.1 Leptocoma aspasia | reverse complement strand
CGAGGGGGAGGGGAGCCAAGGGAAGGGAAGGGGAGGGAAGGGAAGGGAAGGGAAGGGAAGGGAAATTTCCCAGGCTCTGCACCACGGCACCCAGGCGTGCCATGGCTTACCTGGAGCCTGGATCAGCCAGTGCCCCCACTGAGAGCCCCAGCCCCGGGAGATGGCTGAGACCATCCCTGCACCCCAGGGACTGGAGGCACGTTTGGGACCCTCCTGCAGAGCAGCCCCAAGAAACAGGAGCCTGGGGTGTGCACCCTCGGCCTCACTCTGGCTGACTCTGCCCCGCTGGCATCCAGCGCCTGCTTTGGCTGCTTGCCCCATCAAGGCAGGGCAGAGCCCAGGCGTCTGTGCCACTCCACTCCCAGACCCTCCCGGTGCTGCCGGGCTTAGAATCACCCTCTGTGCCCCCTCTCCAGCCCAGCCCGAGCCCTCCCGCCTGCAGCAGCTTTAAATAAGCTTCTGAGTATCTCGCTAATCACCTTGGGCTGCTCTTCAGGCTTGGCTGGGGCTGGTGGAGGCTGTGCAGACTGTGCACGGGGTTTGCAAGGACCCCCTGCTCCCTGAGGAGCCAGGAGGGTCCCCCTCTCCCCTTTGTAAGCCCCCAAGAGCTGAGGTCCCTGGGCTGTGCTGTGCCTCAGTTTCCCCACTGGAGCTGCTGGTACCACCCGGACACCACAGGTTCCTCCTGCCCAGGGTGGGCTCTCGGAGGTCGAAGGCTCATCAGCCCCTGAGGGCAGGGGGGCTAAGCTCCCTCCTGGCCGTGCTCAAAGCTGCTTAGGGGAATCAGATCGTGGGGATTTGTTTCCTAGAGCGCCCAGCTGGAGGGGTGCTGGCCAGCTCGGCTCACCCAGCGTGTCCTCAGGGCCGAGGCTGCCTGCCCACCCCTCCTGGTGAGACTCCACCACCTCCTGGGACCCCTTCTCTGTCCTACTGGCACCCCAAGTGATGCCCTCCAGGGCAGGGGGAGCTGCTTACACCCAGCTGATCCCTGGGGCAGGGGAGGGCTCCAGGCTGGGGGCTGGCAGTGCCGTGTGCCCCCATCCCCCTGCTCCCTGCCCCCATTGCTGTGATTATGGGCCCATCACAGCTGCCCTGGCAAAGTGACTTGGACAGGGAGTGAATCAGCAGAGCACCCGAGGTGCCCCAGGCACCCCAGCCTTAGATGGGGCCGGGTTTGGGGTCTGCCCTGAGCCCCAGCACCGGCTCACTGGGTCCACGAGGCACAGCACAGCCACATGCCCCGTGGCACAGCCACAGCCACGCTGTGCCCCAGCCATACCCCAGCCCTGCTGAGAAGGACAAATTCCAGCAGTGGCATCCAACTCCCTGCCTGAAACCCCCCTCCAGCCCCAGCCAAGCTCCCCAGTCCAGGGCAGGCACTGGGCTCCAGCTCAGGGCTCTGGATGGCACCACTGGGAAGCTCTGGGTGCACAGCCAGGCCCCTTGACACTTATTGCCCATCCTGATGACACATCCAAGTGTCAGAAGTGACATCTCCCACGCCCAGCACCCTGGCACAGGGCCAGCCCGTGGCCAGTGGTGGCATCACCCGGTGTCCCCAGTGTGGTGGCAGCTCACCGTCCAGCCGCCCCCGTCCGTTGTCATGTCACAGTAGACCTGGAAGCCATCGGGGTAGTGCGTGGGGAAGATGGAGTAAATGCCATCCTCTTGCTGTCCACTCACATAGATGTCAAAGCAGTCTCGGGGCCGGGAGCCTGCAGCGTGGCATTGGGATGGGGTGGGACGAGGGGAAAGCTGGTTAATTAATGGTCTAATTTAATATCTTGCCATTTCTTCCAGGCTCCCACTCTTGCTTCCAGCTCTAGTTGCCAGCTTGGTGCTGCTTTGCTCTTTCCCTCCCTTCTCCTCCAATGCTCAGGGTGAGCAGTGCCAAGGGGGATGCCACCACCATGGGGACTCCCCAGCAGCTGGCAGGGACTGACCTCATGTCCCTGTGTGACGGCAAGGGCAAGCTGGGACCCAGATGGGGACAAGGGACAGCCAATGCCCAGGGAGGCTGTGGGCACGTGCTCCCAGCTCCAGGACAGGCTCACTCAGCTGCATCTCAACCCAACACTGAGGAATGTCACAGTTCATGTCGAGCCCGTGCAGGGCCACCCCCCACACCCAACGGAGGGGAATGCTCTGTCTGTGTCCCTGCTACGCTCTGTGGGGAGCAGATGGGTTTGCAGGGCTGTGAAGGGGCTTTTGGGCTGGTTTATGGACAACTGAGAGCTGCACGGTGAGAACTCTCCCTTGCAGGACATCTCCCTCCTCCTCCACCTCCTTGCCAGCCCCTGCACTGTATTAAATCCCTTCTCCGAGACGGTTTGCCCCATCCTGGGTGGTTTTCTCCCTCCCACGAGCAGCCCCAGGCACATCCCTCTCCCCAGGGACTGACAGGGATGCAGGCTCACCGTTGGAGCAGCCCCGGGGCCGCGCTCCCCTGGCCGGTGCTCGCTGCAGGTCAGCCTTGAGCCGGGGCCGCGCCCCGCCCCGCTCCCTCTGCAGCGTGTCCAGGACGTCGCTGACAGAGCTCACCAGCCGAGCCATGTTGGTCTGGCTCTCCGAGAGCAGCTGTGGGCAGGGGACACATGGGGGGACACGGAATTGTGGTTACATGGTTAAATCCCTTCCACATCCCAGCCCCTTGGCCACTCTGCTCAGCAATGCCAGGGTATGGGCTGGTGGGGACATAAACCCAGATAAATCCCATAAAACGTCTCTGTTGCTTTTTGACAGGGGTCAGGGACCAGATAAGCACCTATTGCCACCAAGGAGGAGAAATCCCCAAACCTGGGTGCATTGGTGCTGCAATCCCATGGGATAAAGAGCATCTCTGGGCAAAGGACAGGATGACGGAGGCGGCAGGAATAGCCGTGTCCTGAGGCAGCCGTCAGCTCTTATCATTCCCTGAGGTGACCCAGGCTGGGACAGTGACACGGGGTGGCCGTGGCAGAGCATCAGGATGGGGAGTGAAGTGGAGAGAAACAAGCAGCTCTGGGCAGAGGGAGTTGAGTACCAGGAGGGTCAGGCATGGAGGACCCAGCCACGCCCTGGATCTTGCTATGACACCTGGCAGACCCCTGGCATACTCAGGTAAGTATTTCAACACAGCTCACTGGCTGGGAAATTTTGGGGATGATAAAGAGCAGGGGGCTGCATGAACTGCCCTTGAGAAGGTTCTGTGTTATGCTTGGGTCTGACTGGAGCTCCCAAACTGGACCTGGAGCTGGGACAGCCCCAATGTGGGAGACTGCATACCTGGCTCACTGGCACTGGGGTGGTTTGGCAGGGAGACACTTCCCGACTTCCAGCTCCCAAACACTTGCCTTCAACCTCAGCTCCTTCTCCTGGAGCTCTCCCCTGGATGCTGTGGGCAGGGGCTGCAAGCAGCCAGGCCCCCAGGGACATTGGGACAGGGAGTTCTGTCCCCAGGGAGCCCTGCCTGGCACTGCCAGCGCTGGCTCACCTGGATGAGCCTGCCCTGCTCTCCCTGCAGGGCGCTGAGCTCCTGCCCCATGGCGCTGTGCCCCTTCTTGAGGCCGTCACAGTCGGCACGCAGCTGCACGGCGTGGGTCAGCAGCTTGGCCACCTCATCCGCCACTGTGACCAGCAGGGCCTTCTGCTGGCTCTTGGTGGCCTTGGCCTCGGCGTCGTGGTCGGTGACGGCGCGCAGCAGGGAGGTCTGCAGCCCCTCCAGGCGGCCCAGGGTGCCGGCGGCGCTGGGGCAGTTGGGGTCGATGAAGATGTTGATGCGGGAGCTGTCGGCTTTCTCGATGGTCACCAGCGCGTTGGCTTCCTCGGGGTTGGTGCTGATGACGGGAGGTGACTCCGTGACGGGCGTGTGGTAGTGGTTCATGAAGAGGATGGCCCCCGTGACTGTCACCGCCAGGAGGACGGCCACCGAGAGCAGGACGGTGCACAGGATGTACCCACAGCTCATCCTCTGCGGGCAGAGACACAGACACACCGTCAGCACCCTCTGGAGCCCCCGTCCCGCCGCCCTTCATCCCAGAGGTAGGCTCAAACCTGCACGGGCTTTGGGGGTCGGGCAGTGACATTGGCCATGCGGGTGGGTGGTGGCAGAGGAGGGAGGGTGGGGACCCCAGGGAGCCCCGAGGCTCTGGCAGGCACACGGAGGCCACGGGCAAACACCGAGTGAGCAGAGCAGCTAAGCCCGCCTGGGAGCGGGGTATGAAATAATAACGAGAGCGAAGGCACGGCAGGCCTGGCTCCCGCTGGCATGTTTTATTTACAGCAGTGATCCTCAGCAGGAGCAGCCCTGGCTCCCCAGGAGATGCCTGTGGGGCTCCCTGCTACTCTGGGCACAAATGTGGGGAGAAAAAGGGAAAACACCTCTTGTCCTTCACACCAGGGACTGCAGGGAGAGCAGGTGTGGGTCAGAGCTGGGGTCACGTTGCCCTGAGCATTGTGGGGACCTGCTCTGCATAGTGCAGCTCCCAGCTATGGCAGGCAACCTATCTCCATCCCCCTTGTCATCTCATTTCCTGCTGGAGGGGGGCAGAGCTGCTCCCAAAGCCTTTGGATCAGTCCCAGAGCCTCCCGGCAAGGGAGAGTTGCTGTGGGAAAGGTTTCTGACCCCCCCCCCCAGCCCCTCTGGCAGCTCTGCTGCTGTTCAGACCCATCGGCTCAGCCCGTGGGACCTGCTCCATGCCCAGCAGGAGCCTTTTCTCCCTGCAAAGCCTGAAGTGCCAGCACAGACAGTGCAGAGCGAGTGAGCTGCCACCCGATCCCATCAGCTCCCGGTCCCTCTCCACCTCCCCTCCTCGTTACACCTGCAGGACAGAGGCTGTGATTTTCCCCTGACCCTGGCCGCGGCTGTCACAAGGAATTGCAGGGCTGGCAGCAAACTGCAGATTCAGAGAGACAAAGACTACTTTCCCCAGAAACGAGGGGAAAATTGCTGCATCTGCAAAGATTTCCCAGGCCCTGTCCCCTCCCGTGCACATCTATCTGGAGTGACACCTTCCTTCAAGCACCCTTCATTTCATTCCCGCTCACGCAACCATTTGCATTAAGGTGACCCCAGCTGCAGCGGGGCTGGCTGGGGGGCCAAGGATGCCCCACCAGCCCCAGGATATGCTCTGGGTTTCTCCCCCTCTCCATGGAGTGAAGCTGCAGATGCAAACAGCACTGGACTGAATGGGAAGCCACCTGCAGGGACCTCTGTGAGGAGACAGCCCCAGGCTCAGCCCCTCGGCGCACGTTAAGAGGAGATGTCAAAGGCAATAAGGGAAACTCTGGGCAAGCAGGGGGTTGAGGAGTTTTCCTGGTGTGTGTAGACACAGAGCCCTGGCTTGGGGGCACAGGGGACACCCAGGAGCATCAGGATGGTGGCAGACAGAGGTGGGAGATGCCCGTTGCTCAGATCCTTACGTGGACACCCAGGACATGGGCTCAGCTGGGCCCCTCAGCACCCTGCAAGCACAGAAGTGACAGGAGGGGTGGCTGCTGACCAAAGGCCAATGTCAGGTGGTTTGGGATCTACAGGGTGAGCAGGGACCCTGTTCCTGTTGTTCTGGCTGTGACAGCACCCTCATCTGCAGGACTTTGTGCCCTCCCATCCTGCTGCTGCTGCTCCCCACAATGCTGCCATGCCCAGCTCGAGGGGCACACGGAGGAGCTGCAAAGGCCGAGGGTCCCCTCTGAGCAGCAAGAGCTCCCAGAACAGAGCCGTGAATGGATGAGGCTCTGCTTCCCACAGCCACACAAATCCCAGCTGGGCTGTAACACACCAAAATCTCGCAGCTCTGCCTGGCTGTACCACCACAGGAGATGTATCCAGGTGTTTTCCAGGCTTCAAGCCCCAGAATCGCTGCCCTCCCACCAGCAACAGGAACTGGGGGCACATCCCCTTCCAAAATGATCCCCTCTGCTTGTGACTGCAAAATCCCGAGTGGCGGCAGCTTCATGAGTCCCACAGCATTTTGCTGGCAGGTTGTGTTACCTGGCAACCTGCAGTGGGGAGAGGAGGGAAATTCAGCCAGTGGCACCAACAGCACTCCAAACGGGGGTGGGGGTCCCCCCAAGCCCCCCAGCAAAGCAACACTGCAGCAGCATGCCCAGCTGCTGGCATGGGACCCTGCAGATACCCCCTGCCACACACTCCTGCCTCACCATGACCACAGCTCTCATGATCCCTGGGGTTCCTGCTGTCTGTTCCATGGCCCCAAGCTCCTGGAATTCTTGCCAAGACTTTTGGACAGCTGTAGGACACCCCCCTGCCCTGGTTACTGATGTCCCCCTGGGGACATCCATTGGGCTGGAGGTCCCAGTGTCTTCAAATCACTCCTTCCTAAGGAGAGCAGAAGCTATGAGACTGAGTGGTGCTTGAGATGAGCAGATCTTCCCTTGCAAACCTGCTCTGGAGCCTGAGAGGGAGCCCCAGGCAGGATCTAAGGGATGGTTGTGTCCCTGGTGCAAAGCTGAGTCGGGCTATCCGTGCCCTGCACTGGCACAGGCAGTAGATCTATGCTTGGTCACCCATGGGGGCTGGGTCCTTGGTGACCCAGCCACACTTTGTGAGCAGCTCTGGACCCCATCAGGCCCCTCAAAGCAGCCCCCAGTCCACTCAGCCAGCCAGACTGGCAGTTCTGGGGATGGGGAGAAGCAGCTCCAGCACATGCAGCCTGTGGGAAGGGAAGGACACAAGCCGGCTTGTCCCCAGGGCACCCAGAGGTGGCCGATCCCTGGAGAGCGTGGATGGAGAGTGGTGGCAGGAGAGGCTGAGCTCTGCCCTGGGAGATGCTCTGAGATGAGGAGGTCCCCTTTGCTCCTGCCAAAATCCCTGCTCCTCTCCAGCTCACCAGAGAAGCGCTGCTGTAGGATGGGAGGCAGTGATCCGGCAGCCTGGCTGCTCTGCCCCTGGGCTGTGCCCCCAGCCAGGTACGAACCAGAACCTGTGTTCTGCTTCCCAGGCAAGTGGACACTGTGGTTTGCATCGCCCAGGCTCAGCTGCTGATGCAAACTTTAGTCCAGGTACCCGCACCTTCCTGCCGGGGTCCACCCAGCGCTGCAGGCGCTCCAGGGCAGCGAGGGTCCGAACCCCACCCCGAACCTATCGCTCATTCCGAGCTGCCTGAGCAGCTCAGTTTGCATCCTTGCTCTGCTCCTTCTCTCTCCACCCTCCCTGCCCATCCCTCCCGGCTGCTCCGCCTGGCTCAGGGCTGCAGCCCCCGTCCCATCGCCCTGGGCCGGGGCTGTGTCCCAGCCGCCCCCCGCGCCCCGCCGGCTCCCCGCGGGCACGGAGCGGGTGAACTGAATCCCGCTCCCGTTTTCCTGCTCTCCTTCGTCACCCAGAGCCTGCCTGCGACCGCTCCCACGGCACGCCACGCTCTGCGGATCGGGAAGAGGAGAGGAGAGAGGACGGGAAGGATGGCGAGCGCGCCGGAGCCGGCTCTGGGGGTGAGCACGCAGGCGGGCTGGGATGGGATTCCTCCGGAGCCTGCGGGAGCTGGGATCGCAGCACCGGCTGCACGGCAAACTCCGTGCATCCTTCGAAACCCACCGTGAGCCATCCAGCTCCGCGCTGGCTTGTCCAGCCCCTCACGGGTGGTGGGGCTGGATCCATCCTGCCCGGCTCGCCCTCGGGGCCACCGGGGGCACAAAACCGGGGGGATGGCAGCTCCAAACGGATGGCACTGCTCGAATTCCTGCGTGCAGGGGCTGCGCACAGGGAGGGAGCTCTGCCAGGGAGGGGAGGGCAGGCTGGTTTCTCTCTTGGGGGGTCAGGCTGTCCCGGGGTGTGCAGCCCCTCTCCATGAGGCGCGGAAGCTGCTCGGCATGGAGGGGCTGGCCGGGGAGCAGAGGGCGCGGGGAAGGGGGCGCAGAAGGGAGAAGTCAGGCAGAAGCCCCTCTCTTGACTTGCGCCGGGTGTCAGGGGACAGGGAAGTGGCGGACCTGGGGTCGAGCGTGTCTCACGGCTGCTCCCCCCATCCTTGCCCAGCTCCTGGGCGCCGAGGAAGGGCAGCTCTGCCAGCTCTTGGCTCCTTCCCTTCACTCGCAGGCTCGCTGGAGATTCGCTGTCCTGCAGCTCTTCCCAGACACGTTTGCCCGTACTCCGCACTCCTTCTTGCCAGCCTGCCCGCACTCAGCGTGCATCCGTGCCTGTGCCTGTCCCTAGAAGTGTCCAGGGCCGGGCTGGACGGGGATTTGAGCAACCTGGTCTAGTGGAAGGTGTCCCTGCCCGCGGCAGGGGGGGTTAGAACTGGGTAATCTTTAATGTCCCTTCCAAGCCGAACCATCCAGGGCTTCTCGGGCTCCCTACCTGCTCGGGCGTGCTCGGTGGCTGGCGGCCGGCCACGCCGGGCTGGCGGAGCTGGCACACGTGCAGCGGGATGTGCAAACGGGCTCGGGCACGTGCCGGATCCCCCGCGTGTCACCGCAGGCTCTGCCGCCGCTCCACCGCACCCCGCCGCAACGCCGGCCTCCCCCCAAAACCCAGCGGGGCTCCTGGAGGTTATGAGCCGGCCGGGAGCCCCCGAACCGGGAGGGATGACTCCGGCTGCAGCGCGGAGCTGAGATGCCAAATCCCTTTCAAAGGGTTATTTAAGCAGTTTCGAGCGGGTAGCGGTTCAGCAGAGGCGTGTGGCAGCCCCCGAGCATCGCCTGCTGCCCGACCGGGGCACCCCGGGGCTGGGTGAGAGCCCTGGCTGCAGGTTAATGAACACATTGGTTTGGAGGGGGGTGAGGAGGTGCAGCCCTGGGGGCTTCGCACGGGGGGGACTGGGGGACAGCTCGCCACGCTGGGGTGCNCAGCACCGCCCGCCGCCCCCCTGCCGCCCCAATCATTCCGGACCCGGACCCGAAGCACCCCCTCCAGCCCCGGGCTCCGCAGCTGCCCAGATGTGGCAGCACAGCTGGAGGAGCGGCAGCAGGTAAGGCGGGGGCTGGTACCAGCGGGATCGGGGGTGCTGCAGGGGCCCGGGGGGGAGAGCGGGGGATGCCCCCGGAACCCGCTCACCCCCTTCCCGGAGATACGCCCCTACATCCTCCAGTGGAACACCCCGAGCTGGTGGGGCTCAGTCCCATCGGTGGGCAGGGATGGGCAGGGTGCTGGGCGGGGGGGCGGAGTGGGTGGCATTGGCACCGCCACCCCCCCAAACCTTTGTGCCCAAGGGTAGCCAAAGTACTGGGAGGCTCTCTGAGCAAATCCCAGCGCACTCTGGGAAGCTGATGCTGGCGGGGCGAGGCAGCAGCCGCCCCCACCTCCTCCAGGGTCACAGCGATGCCCAAACGCCAGCGTTCCCAGCCCAAAGCCGTGGTGCTGGCCCTGCGTGCCAGGGCTCCCTCCCGGCCTGATGTGCCGCCACTCCCGTGTGGATGTGGTTTTCCTTCCCATAGCTTTGCCGCACCTCCCGTAAATCTTTTATTTGCCACTTGTCTGACCTGCGGGCAGGAACGTTGCTGAGAGGTTCAGAGGAGAGAGCAGTGATGGCTCAGCGCTGCTACAGTCTGGCTGGGGGGAGGCTGAGTTCTCTCTCCAGGCTGAGAATCCCCTGGGATACCTCCTGGGCAGCCCTGCAACCCCTTGTCCTGCAGCATGAGGCTGTCCCCTGGGCAGGCAGCATGGTGGTTCCTCCAAACCCCCCTCCAAAGCCCCCTCCAAACCCCTGGGTCTCTGTCCCTGGAGCTCAGCCCCAGCTGGGACCTCCCAGCAGCTCTCCTGTGGCTTCACTGGGGTGGGGGCTGCCTCCCTGTGGGGGCAGGTTTGGCACAGGAGTGGCAGGTTGTATGTGTGGGGGACGAGGGGTTCAAGCAGCTTCTCTCCAAGGCACACACCCTATTTTGGGAAGAGCTGGATGCGTGCAGGGCTGGCAAATATTCCCAAAGAGCTCTCTAGGGCAGGGAGTGTGCATTGTCTCCCGGCCAGGTGCAAATCCTGCCTTTGGCTGCAGAGATGTTTTGTGTGGATTTACCGGGCGATGCTCGTGGCTGGCAGCCCAGCTCCTTCCCCATGGATGCTTTTCAAGGACTTCCCTTTGCAGCTGAGACGGGCCAGCTCGTGCCACTGGTGCTCGGTGTGCCCACACCAGCCAGGCTCAGCTCCCCGCTCCACTCACCCATGCTGGAAGCAGGAGGCACTGGCCCCCGGGAAAGCTGTTTAAGCTGAACTCCAAACAATAAAAACTTATCATTAAAAAGAAATGCATCTTGGCTTCGTGTGGCCTGGCAGCGCGGGGAGGAGTGATTCAGTGGCTTGTCAGCCCTGGGCGTTAGGCACGCCGAGCTGCACAACTGGACACTCTCCAAGTCCAGCAACTCATTTTCTGCAGATGGAGCCGGGAC
The DNA here is from genome assembly GCA_013399835.1 of Leptocoma aspasia. Taxonomy (NCBI): domain Eukaryota; kingdom Metazoa; phylum Chordata; class Aves; order Passeriformes; family Nectariniidae; genus Leptocoma; species Leptocoma aspasia. The sequence goes on along the minus strand of VXAX01001648.1, from coordinate 481,188 downwards.
CGTGCAGCGGGGCTGACGGTTAATTTGCAATCCAACATACCTTGACATAACCCACAGCCGAATGGCGGAGGTGGTGCAGGATGGGATGCTTGGGAGCCTGCTGGCAGGGCCGTGCCAGGCCCCTGCCATGTGTGGGGTGCCCCCACTGCACCCTGACACAGGGGTGCCTGCGAGGGTGCAGGTGCAGGGTCTGGCTCGGCCCGGTCCCAGTGCTGCTGCCAGGTGCCCGACTTCAAGCAATGCGGTGAGAGGGGTGGAGGTTGCCTCCCTGGCAGAGGGGTTCTTGTTTTTGGGAGCTTGAGTGATGCTCAGGGTGAGCCCTGCCCGGGGCAGGGGCCAGCAGGGACCCTGGCCTGGCTCATCAATGACTTATGTTGAGCCATATCACCTCCTGTTACCTGTCACAGGGTCTGGCTGTAGCTGTGGAACTGGGGACATGTGTAGGGGCACCCATGGCCAGCTGAGACCCACGGCCCCACAGCCCTGGACCAGCTCCACAGGCTGTGTTAGGAGGGATTGGGTGCTCAGGGTGCACCTTGTCTTGGGCACACGGTGGTGGCTGGGCACCAATGGGCACGGACCCTCCCCTCGGGGCTGACAGGGGAGGGGGTGAGGAAGGGGTTCTGCCAGCAGCCCAGCCCGGATCGATAGGCATCGGAGAGGATGATTCATGTCTCAGGCTGTGGCCCGAAGGCAAAAACGGGGAGAGGTTTGATGTGAAGATGCCGGGAGGCTGCGGGTCCTGCTGGGAATTGCGGCTCCTGGCAGCGTTTCCCCTCCCGAAGCCGGCTCTGCCCGCGCTGCCCCGGGGTCCCGGCTTGGCCTGGGGGAAGAAAACGACTGAAGCAACGCAGGATCAGGCCCAAGCTCTGAACAGAGCCTTTAAAAAACATTTCAGGCGCTGTCTTCTACGCTGTGGTCCAAGACAGCGAGAAGAGTTGCAGTGGGGGTGTCTGGCAGAGGCTGGGCTCGGGTCAGCTCTGTGTCCCCGTGGGGACAAGACACCACAAGACAGGGCTCAGTGGCACTTTACCCTCCTTGTGATGTTCAGCCACACTAGGTGTGCATCCCCAGGGTGCCAGGGGCCAGAGCTGGTGAGAGCACCGATGCCCCGTGGGTCCAGCCGAGAGAGGGGCTGTGCGGGGCAGAAGGAGTGTCCGAGCCACGGTGCCGGGGCTGGGGAAAGGCTGAGGGGGGACACCGAGCCCTCCCCCAGGAACAGCGTGTGCTTTTCTTGGCAGGGAGCCACGGGAGGCAGAGCCGTCGCTGCACACGCACGGCGTCAGACATCATCATCATATTAATAATGAAAGGGCAGCTCCTTCAAAGCTCTTCGTCCCCGCGCCGGCGAGAGCACAGAATGCAGAGGAGGCGCGTGAGCCTCATCCCAAGCAGCCTGGGGAGAGCGCTGCGGTGCCCGGATGGTCCTTCGCCGGTCCTTCACCAGGCCACCGACCTGGAGTGACAAAAGCCCGCCCGGGTCCCCGCTGGGTGCTCTTCCTGCTGGGAGTTTGGCAGCTGTGGGGTCCCTGCATAGGAGCAGGGCAGCCCACGGTGTCCCCAGCTCCTGTCCCCAGCACTGCCCTGTGCAGGCTCCCCTGTCCCCTTCAGGAAAAGGCCTTTTGGCTGCCAGGGAAGGAGCCTCTGTTCCAGGGCTGAGTGCTCTGTCCATCGCTGAGTGGCACGGCAGGACACCTCTCGCTGTGTCAGGGCCTTTCTCTTCCACGAGAGGAATCGATGGCTCGGACAATGAGACAAACCACCCACAAAGAGTTCTTGGGCTGCAGCCCACAAGGGGTCAGTGGCATCACTTCTGCTCTTTTCCCTGCAAGATATTTGGGGCTCCAAAACTCCTCCTTTAACACCCCTGTTTTGTCTAGAGCATCCCCAAGCCTGGTTGTACTTTGTGAGGGTCTCAGCAGCACCAGACCGGGGCTGAGCATCTTTTCTCCTCTCTCCCCTCTGCCAAACCCTCTCCTCCACTTTTGCCCCTCTTTGCTGCAGATGCCATGGTCTGGGGAGGAAAGAAAGGAGCCCTCTGTGCCAGGTGGAGATGGAGCACCCCAGGCCCACGCTGTTCCCATCCCCACCCCATGCCCACATGCTGTCTCTGGCACCCTGAGTGTTTCAGAGGGTCCCACCCTACAGCAGTGTCCCAGAGGGGTCGGTGCTGCTCTGTCCCCCCCCAGCTCTTCCTTCCCAGCCCTTTCCCAAGCTTTTTTTTTTCCCCCTCCTCCCTCCAAACACAACAAAAGCCCCAAATCCCCTGCAAATGAGAAACCTCTTTTTGTTCCTCTTTTCCCTTTGCTTTCTGCCACGGCAGAGTATTGATCGGAGCTGATGTGCTGTAATCCGCTGTTTCTGTGGAAAGTTGGCATCCTAGAGTCCCTGGAGGGACCAAATCCTGCCCTGGTGTGAATCTTGCTCCTCTGCCAGCCTTGTGGATAGCAGGAAAGTTGCATCCATCTCCATCCCATCCCATCCCATCCCATCCCATCCCATCCCATCCCATCCCATCCCATCCCATCCCATCCCA
>VXAX01001648.1:451809-478591 GCA_013399835.1 Leptocoma aspasia | reverse complement strand
GCGTGGGAAAATGCTCTGGTTTGGAGCAGAGCCAGGTCAGATCCCACTGGGGTGGATACCCAGAGTGCTGGGCTTCTGAAGGAGCCTGCCTGCCCTTTTGGCAGGGCAGGGGATGGTGGNCCACCCAGCTGCACGGCACTGCCACTCCATCTACAATTAATGATGGCAAATGGGCCGGAGAGCTGGAAAGTGAGGGGAAAGAAACCCAGCCAAAAATCGCCAAAAAACACAAGGAAGATTTTAATTTAAAACCTTTTCCCACATGGAGAGCAGCAGCCTGGGCCATCTGGAGGAGCATATGCAGGTGAGGGGGGGGGCAGTGGTGCCTCCTCCAGCTCCCTTGCTCTCAGCAGCCTCCAGAAAGGGCTTTGGGCTGGTGAAAGCTAACCCGGGGGGGGGGCCTGGGTACCCCAGTCCCAAACACCAGCCTGGGGGAGCCCAGCTTTCCCTCCTGAGCTACCAAGACCTCTCTGTTTAATTGCTGTATCTGCTGCAAAAGTGATGATGAATCCCAAAGCAAACTACAATAGCAGCTGAGTTTATTGCGAGAGATTAATTCAGCGGTTTAATTGAAACCACAGGAGCAGGATGGGAAAGCATCAGTGTGGGGCTGGGAGGAGGGGGTCAGGGTCAGCTCTGCTCAGCACCCACATCCACCCCTAGCCCCGGCAGTCAACGATGCCCAAATTAGCAGATTTACTCCTCAGAGGGCTCCTCCATTGGCTGAGCATCACATCCAGCATCCCGAAGCCCCAAGTCTCCTAGCAACTCCCCAGCGCCGCCTGTGCCCACCCATTAACCCCTTCCCAAGCCCCCCCACGCTGTGTGGAACACCCGGTGCTTTGAAGGTGTCGCTGCCACACTGGGTGGGAGCGGGGATTTATGCAGCAAATAAATCTGCAGGATGCTGGAAGGAAGCTCAGGATGCTCGGCTGGGTGGGAGAACCGAGCTGGACTGGTTAGCCAAGACTCAGAGTGTTTGATTCCTGGTGGCACAGAGAAAGCCTCAGGTTTATGTATTGGTGGTTTGGTTTCTAAATGTCACGTTAGTTTTGAAGGTTTTATCCTCCTGACTTGTGGAGATGCTGGGAAAAGGTCAGGGAACCCCAAATTCATGGCCAGCCCATGCAGCTCCCAGCTGGGATCAGGAGAGGCTGAGCACGAGCCAGGCTCTTCCTCCAACTTCAACAGTAAATCAATGACACAGTTTCTTTGAGGATAGGATGGAAGGGAAATTTTCAAGGAAAATGGCCTTGAAAGTGTAAAATCACAGCAGGACATGGTGTGATGGCCAGGCTTGGGCTGAAGGAAGTGGGGCTGCTCCATGATGGTTTTTCAGATGGGATGTCCAATACTTCCCTGGTTTTGCCTTTAGAGATCAGAAAGCAGGAAACCAGGGCTGGAAAAAAATAGTGGGTTTGTGATTGAAAGATAACAGTTGACATGGGAAAAAAATTAAAAAGAAAAATCAAACAAGTTTGTTTGGGTTTTGTTTTTAGGAGGCTTAGTATATATAGACTGGGAAAAGTGTCCAAAGATCATGTGCCACTGAAAAGAATAAATCACGTCTCTCAATTTAATGTGCTTTGTTGGGTTTTATCAGAAACGTTGTCATAAAATTACCAAATTGAAATTTTAAATGGGAGGAGAGAGGGGATATCTCGAGGGTTTGTTCTTGCTTCTCTTTTCTTATTGCCAAATAAAATACAATTAAAGCAACATTTTCTATGCCAGCCAGCATAGCTAACATCCCTTTTCTGACGGCACTTTTTTTCTGTCAGCCAATGAAAATAAATGATGCAGGATTACCAGGGAGCATCCAGCCTCGGTGGCTGGAGGGGGATGCGGAGCAGCAGGCATTCCAGTTCGAAACAGAAGGATTTTATTCCCGCGGTAAACGGAAATCTCCAGGGATGCTTCCCACAGAGCTCTCTGCCGCCGCCTGGAGCGAGGCTTCACCTTTCCTTTGCTCTCCCAGTTCCCACCAGTGCTTCCCAGTCTAACCCAGTCCTTGGCACAGCGCTATCTGGGAGTGCCAAACTAGCTCGGGACCCCCTGCAGCAATTTTGGGGTGACCCCAGTGAGGTCACCGTGGGCGCGGTCCCCCATGGGGCTCATTCCCGTGCCGGGGGCTCATTCCCGTGCCGGGGCTATCGGCGGCTCAGCTGCTGCCTGCACCGAAATCCCCGTGGTAATTGGATGAGGGCACCAGTTTCCATGAGAATATTAAATCAGAGCCCCAGCCCCAGTCCGGGGCGACACGCTTGGGAATATACAGCCGCGGTAGATCACGTTACAGAGGAGTTATTTCTCCTGCTTTAAAGTCAAAGGTATCACAACAACTTATATTTGTCACAGAGCATATTGGGGCATCTCTGATTGATGGGAGTGGGAGGGAGGGGGGAGGCAGCCCCCGGCAGAGGGGCTGAGCACTCACCACTCATCACAGCGATGGGCTGTGGAAAAGCAGGCTCAAAAAGTTCTTAAGTGCTTTCCAAGCCTGATTTTCCAAAGCCCCCTGAGAAACCATCTCTGGGATGAGGTGCGAGTGCTCAGCCACTCTCAGGGGACAGCTCAGGCTGTGACTGTGGCCACAAACCTTTGTGGCAGTGCCAGTGCAGGTGTTCCAGTGCTGCAAAGGTCCTGGAGGCTTTGTGGGCAGCAGCTCAGTGCCACCATCCCGAGCTCGCTGCTCTTGGGACCAGTACAGGGAGTCACTTAGCAAATGAGGGGCTCCAGTGTCCTCCCAGTTACCAGTTTAGCCGGGTCTCTCATTGTGGTGACCATCTGGTGGCATCTGCTGCTGCTCAGCTCTCACCCACCCTCCTGGTGAAGGGGAAATCCGGGCACCTCGTGGGTGGGGTAGGCAAGGAACGTGTCCAGGGATCCAGCAGAGGGTTAGGGGCAGCCAGGGCAGGAACATCCCATGGCTCTTGCCATGGTGGGGATGGATGGATGGATGGATGGATGGATGGATGGATGGATGGATGGATGGATGGATGGATGGATGGGCAGATGGACATCTCCCCACCCACAGCACGGAGGCAGGGGGAGACAGACAGACAGACAGGTGTGCCTTGTTAGCCAATGGGGTGGCCTCAGATGATGCTGACAAGCCCATTAAAGGGGTTTATCAAGGGGACTGGGGCTGGCAGGAGGCTGCTGGTTTTATCTGAGATGCTGCTTTTGGGCTGGGAGAGCTTAAGCCTCTGCTTGTTAATTAGAAAGGCTTCGAGGAGGTTTGTACTGGTTGGCCTGACTTGTGAGCAGCCGTAATATGATGAGCGATTAGGGACTCTGAAGCTTTTTAGCCAGTGTCATTAAGCTGCTGATGAGCTCAGGCGAGAAAAGGTCCTTTTTGGCCGTGCCTGAAACTGCCTGGTCCTGCTCTGACCTGGTGCTTCCTCCTGCTGTGGTCCCCAACCTCCTGAGCACAATGCAATGGGTGAAATGTGTGTCCTGGGGACAGTGATGGCTTGGCTGTCACCCTGTGTCCTTGAGTTGGGTCAGATCTGGAGTAGTTCAGCTCATCAGTGAGGTGATGAGCTTGTGGTCATGCACGAGTGAAGCTGAGATGTTCCTATTTTCACTGTCTGCCAGGTATTGAGAGAATTTGGGGATGATTATCTCTGAAAAGGTGACTTTAGACCATTTGTGCATCAGGGAAGAGGACGGTGATGTGTGTCCTGACAATTGCTTTGGGAGAGAGCTCCTTTCCCCATTATGGGGTTTCCCTACTCATCTGGACATTGATGGTGAAGCCTTCTTGCTCAGGGGACATCCCGACAGTGTCACTGTCCCATCCTCCCCTTGCCCCTTGAGGCTGTGGCAAAGCAAGGAGCAAAATCTACTGGATTTTCTCTGCCCTCCCTCATCTCCTGTCTGCCTTGGCAAAACTTCCCACAGCTCAGCAGCATCATGGTCTGCCTGGTGCTGTATTTACGGCAGTGTTAATTAAATACTTTCCGCAATCAGCGCCACGCATGACCCCGCTCCCCGAGCCGGGCTGGGCTGTAATGTGCCATCATCGAGCGAGAACATGACTGCTGCCATCCCAGGGAATTTCTAATAGAGATTTACTCATCCCAGGCCTCTCGTTTCTCCATTTTGTGACATTTTGCAAAGTTCAGGTTTACAAAATAAGCCAGCGTGCAAGAGGGATGCTCCAGCCATTATTTACACTGCATGTTCAGTTTCCCACTACGCTGAAGATGGGGTCTTCGCTCCGTGGTCAGCAGAGCTGGGGTGTGCTGGCAGCTGGCCTTTCCTCCTCTCTCCCAAGGGGCTGCTGTTTGTGACAAAGAGCACCCCATCACCCCAGCTGTCCCCCCTCGCGGGGCTGTGCGTGCCAGGAGAGCAGCAGAGCGTTGTCTGTGCTCATTGAAATGCTCGTGGCATCCTGCAGCTCAACCTGCCTCCAACCCCTGCTCCAGTCCCAGGGCGAGGGCTGGAGTGGGAGAGGGAACCAGCCACAGTGTCGGGGGGGGCCTGCTGTGGTTTTGGGCTGTGATTTGGGATGCTCAACTGCTCTGCTTTTAAAAATAAGTCTGTGCTGAAAGCTGGAGGAGAGCATGGAGGCAGCAAGCTGGCAGCAGAATCCTGTTACTGTGCCACAGCCTCCAGGTCTCAGCTACAGGCAGAAAAGCCATTTTTGGCAAATCACTGGTGCTAGGAGCTGCCTGTTCCAGGAAGGTGAGGCAGTGTGTGTGCTGAAGCACAGGCAGGGGTCCATCCCAGAGGCTTGCCTGTCCATGGCACAAGGTGGTGGTCAGTGCTTTTCTGACCCTGTCCCATTTAACCTGTGGCCAGCTCCTGTGGGTGGTGGGACCTGGGGCAAACCTCCAAGCTGGGTGACCAAACCTTCTCTTCATCTTCCTCAGGATGGAGCTGGCCATCCTGTCTTCCCCTTCCTCCAGCAACGTCACCTCATCCCTTTGGGAGAAGGTCCTGCTGGAAACAAAGGGGTGTCCATCTCACAGTACCACTCCAGGAGTGCAATGGAGCCAGGGGCAGTGATCCAGCTCTCACCACAGCTCCAGGGGATGGATGGGGCCACCCTCAGCCTCATGGGTGCTGGAGGCAGGGAAGTGGCACCCAGTGCCACACACCCTGTCAAAACCTGGCCGTGCTGCCAGCCTGGAGCTGGGCTGTGGGATCTGGCACACCTCGCTCCTGCCCCGCGCCTGCCTTGTCAGGTCTGATCAGGAGGAGGATCAGTTGGCCCTGTTCCTTGCTCTCCAGATTTAATTAACGGGCCTTTCATCTCTACCCTGAAGGAATCTGCTATCTTCTGTCTTCTTAATTAACGTTCATTAAGCAAATCAGAAGAACATTTTCTCCTCTCCGCCTCCACGGCTTTTAACCCTTGCGGGGTTCCAGGCCTGTGTTGGGGCAGAAGAAGGCTCCTGGACAGGTTGGTGTCATCACAACCTTGGTCACCAAATCCCTGAAGTGCTTGGACCAAAGCTCTGGAGCAGTGAATGAAGCCTCTCCAGGTACAGAGGACTTCAGGTGAGGCTGGGCTTTGTTAGTAGTGGACCACAGCAAGTGTAGAGCATCTCCTTGGGCAAGGGGCAAACTTGTGCCCACCACCCAGCAGGAGCCTGGTGAGGGGCTCATCCAGTCTGGGATACAGCTGAAACCATCTGGGAATGTGCAGTTCCCACCCTAGCTGCAGCATCCCACACACAGTAGGTCCCACAGCACAGCAGTGTCACCACCAATTCCCATCAAGCCCTGGCCCTGTGGGCCATCCCCTCATGCCCCATGGGCTGTGCTGGAGGAGGAGGTGAGTTTGGGATACTCATCAGCTTTGCCCAAATCCTACTGCATCCTGAGCCCTGGGTGTGTGGTCTCATCACTCTCTAACGTGGACCCCTCTGTAACAGGGCAGCCAAATCCTCTCATGGATGTGTGTTGCATCCCAAGGAGGGGGAGGCAAACCCATGACACAAAAGATTTAGTTAGGGCATGGTGTTAATAGTGCCAAGGTCGTGGGTTCAATCCCCATATGGGTCATTCACTTAAGAGTTGGGCTCAATGATCCTTTTGGGTCCCTTCCAACTCAAAGTATTTTATGATTCTATCTCCTGTCTGGAGCTTACAGCCTCAGTACCACAGGAAGAGAAAAACACCTGGAAAACCTCATCTCTGCAGGATGCAAATCACCTTAAAACTGGTGGTGGAAACGCACGGGGCAATTATTGAGCTGAAAACCCTTCTCTTTCTCCCTGGAGGTTGACGTGGGTTTCCCACTGGCCGCCCACTCCCAGGCAGCAGCTGCACAACTCCTCCATGCTGGGAAATTCACCCTTCCCAGAGGAGCTGGCTCTAGCTGTCAGAGCCTGGGTCAATATATGATAATGGGGCTTTGAAACGGCGCTGCTGCGGGAGCCGCTGCCCAGGACTCTGATTCACAGCTCCCCTCTGGTGCTTTCTCCTGCAGTGTGTATGGGGAAGGAGAATAAAATAAATAAGAGTAGAAGGGAAGGGGAGGAAGGGAGCTTAAATTATAAATGAGTACTAAGTTTCCACAGCCCCTGTGTGCAGCTCAGTGAAGTGGTGTGGGGGTCAGAGGCAGAGCTCCCCTGTGCATCCCACTTTTGCCAATACAGCCCCGTGGGGTGTGGGTCAGGGTTTGCCCTGGGGCACAGCATTGTGCCAGGCTGCCTCTCTCCCTGTTTGCTGTCACCTTCCCGCCCCCGTGGGGCAAATCTGGAGGGTGCCACGGTCCCCAGAGAGATTCCCCTGGCACAGAATATAATTAGCATTAGCTGAGAGCTGCTAATGAGGTCTGGTGATGTGGTTTTGCCACCCCATGGAGATGCCTCCACAGGAACGTGCCCTCACCCGGGTGCAGGGGACTGGGCTGGCTCATGGCAACAGGCAGGGATGGGACCCCCACTCGAGGGTCCTGGTGTGGAGGGTTGGGGTGTCACAGACCCACAACCCAGGCAGGCTGGTGTAAGTGGGAGAGCAGTCAATGCCCCATAAATCAGTGTGGGGAGAAGAAGGTGCTGAATCTGTTTCAAAGCCTTTCCCTAACCCCCTCTTGATTTTGGGGCTGCAAGAAAAGTCGTGGACCAATTGAAGGAAAAAGCCTCATGTGAGGTATGTACCACCACAAGCTCATTCCCAGGGCTGAGAAATGGAGGAGCTCAGCTATGCCCACGCAGCTGAAGATGCAAATCCCCAATCCACAAAGCAATGGATATGTTTTGGTGATGGAGCACTGGATGGTCCCATCCCCACGGCCTGGGGACTAAGATGTCCTGCAGGATCCCAAACTCCACAGCTCTGCCTCACATCCGAATATTTCGACATTCCCAGCAGCTTCCACAAGATGGACCTCGGAGCGAGAGGAGGTGACGGGTAGGGNGCCCGTCTTCGAGAACGCCGCCTTCGGCCGGGCCGTCCAGGCCACCAACACGTGCGGGTCGCCCCCGGAGGATTATTGCCTGCACATGGGTGCCCACCACGCCAGCGCCCTGTGCCACCGCTGCGACGCCACCGACCCCCGGCGCCACCACAACGCCTCCTTCCTCACCGACTTCCACAGCCAGGAGGAGAGCACCTGGTGGCAGAGCCAGTCCATGGCCTTTGGCATCCAGTACCCCAACTCCGTCAACATCACCCTGCGCCTGGGTAAGTGCCAGCAGGAGTCCTGGCGGTGTCGGGCACCGGCTGCGTGTGCATCGAGATCAGGGTGCAGAGGTGGGGGGTGGATGCTCCTGCACCCTGGAGCTCTTGCTGCCAGTGCTGGATTAAGGACAGGACCCTCCCCAGAAATTTTTAGGGGGTGTATGGAGGGAGCTGCACTCTGCAAAGCACTGGAAGGACTCGGGGAGGGTCTGCCCTGTCCATCAGCCGGGCCCTGAATGCCAGAAGCTGTGCCTGTCTGTGCTGCTTCCCAGCCAGCCATGCCCGGAGTGCCTGCTCTCCCCTTCACCCCAGGCTGCTTTTTACTGATTATGGAAGTCTGTGGAGCAGGAGGCAGATGGCTCCCGCCCTGGGAGAGCCTTGCCCGGGGAGGGTGACTACCATGGGTGCCAAGCCTCTCCTGTTTCACCCCCGTGCGTTACTCAGGGTGCCTGGTATGTCTCAGGGTGCCGAGCTCCAGACACATCGTGCAACCCCAGTAGGTTTCCTCAGCTGGCATCCGACCCTCTGTGTTTTAAATACCGTGCAAGCCGCCCACTTGGAGGGTACTTAAACCCAAGGGGCATGCCTGGCATTTTAAAAAGGTTTTATAACATTTTCCTGCCATCTAAACTCTCCTGGCTGTTGGCCAGCGCTGTAAAATCTTCATTCTCTGCAGTCTCCTGCCATCTGCATGCCGAAGGCGGGTAGTGGAGGGGCTGCGGCTGGAGCTGGTGAGGGGACAGCTGAGTGTCGGTGTGGCCCTGAGCCGTGCTGGTGGGACCCAGCGTGGTCGGGGTGACGGTGGAGGGTCCGTGCTGCCCCGGCAGTGAGGCGGGAGCTGCCCGGCTGGGTGGAGGTCGCTGCTTTCCCAGCCCCCTGCGAGCGGGAGGATATCTGGTCCTGTCCCCGGGCTGGGGCTGGGCTCCGGTGCCGGAGGAGTCTGCCATCCTCACTCCCTGCTCCTGCCAGCCCGGACAGAGGGGATTTGCCGGCCTCCTGTCCACCTAACGCAGGCTGTCAGATTGTCCCGGATCCGTTCGTGGGTGACGCGGGGCACAGACCACCCGAATGCAGCCTGTGTGGCTGAGCCAGCTGCCGCCGGGCGACTTTGTGGCCACCAGTCCCAGCTCGGCACAGCGACATGTGCGGGCTCTACAAGCCTCGGGGCTTCCTTCCCATTCTCTGTCCTTCTTCCAGCTCTTCCCTGGCTCCTCTGTGGTCCTTCTTGGACCCCACACTCGGGTTTCCTATGGATTCCAGTCCCTGTGACTGCCCTGCTGTGTCTGTCTCTGTTAACACAGCCAAGGCTAAGGCATTGCACCGAAATGATCCTTTTGCCTGTCCCTGCAGCCCTTCGTGAGCTGGAGCATCCTCTGCAATTGTACCCTTCTTCCTGCATGGCTCCTATATCTTGCCATGCTAAAAAGTGCCATCTTGGTGCTTGGCACATCATTGTCTGATCTTTCCTACAGTTGCCAGGCCCTGTTCTTGTCCCAGCCACAGACTTTTTTTTTTTTTTGCTGCCTTGATGCTTTCACTTGGGTTAAACAGGAAAAGCCCAACTGGCCCCTGCAGTCCCCTGGAATGCAGCCTGGGCTGAGTCCTTGCTCCTGAGCTCCACTGAGTAATTGGGTTTTTCATCCCGTGTATTTTGTCCCCCCAGCCTTCCTGCCTTGCTCAGTCACACCTCTTGTAAGTTCTCCAGCGTGGTTGCCTGGGGAGCTTATTAAATAAGACATGGGATGACTTGGACAAGACCCGTGTTTACCTGCATGTTGTTGATTGGCGTTAATTAGATTATGCTCCTTTAAATCTCTTCTCCCCGTGAGGTTCCAGCCATGCTGTTATGGTGCAGTGGGCTTGCAGCTGGTCGATCATCCCAAGTGTCCACAGCTCTTGTATTTGCCCTGTCAGACGTCAGGAAGGAACCCAAAATATCCACGGCTTGCAAAGGCAACAGACACCAGGGCTCCTCAGGAAGCAATCTGAATGCCAATGGCTCATTTTGGAGTGTCTAAATCAGGCACTATCTGTGTCTGTGACTCTGATTTTCCTGTGGGACTAGAGATGACAGGACATGTAGGTGACATGACTGTCCCACATGCTCCTTTTCTCCTCTCCAGAATTCTCATCTTGGAGGCCCAGAGCAGTACAAGCTGCAGTTTGGGCTCAGGGGGAGGCAGGTGCACACTTTGTTCAGGTGACAGCACAGCTGGGAGAGCACCCAGGGGCCCTGGTGCTGCCTGTGCACCCTTCCCAGCATCACTGTCCAGCAGCACATCTGGCTTTGGGACATGTCACACCTGAGCAAGAAAGAGGAGACAACCAGCCTGGGTTATTTTCTGGATTTTTTTTTACTAAGGAGAAATTGGCTGATTAAAAGCCTGTCTGGGAAAAGCACATGAAAATCCTCAGACAAGCTTTTTAATCAGCCAAATTTCTCCTCTCATGAAAATTCCTCAGAAAAGTGAATCTCCTCCACCCCAGCTGGAGGCACCAAAATGGGGCTCCCCCAGCGTGGCCATCCCCTCCCCTCGCACGGGGCCACTCGGGGCAGGGGCGGTTTATTGACACAGCCCTGTGTTCCCTTCCTCTCCCAGAGGAAACTGCTCCGGGAGGTGACGGCCCCGACCTCGCTGTTTTGGTAGCCAGCCCCCTTGGGACCGCGCTGTCTGGGAACCGGCGCCTGCCGGGCGTCCCTCCTGCACAGGGTGCAGGACAGGGACACCCCCGCTGTCACCAGCCCGGAGCGGTCCCGGAGGGAGGGGAGAGGCACAAAGCAAGGGTGGGACAGCCCAGCTGCAGCCCCTTCTTGGCCCTTGTCACCTCCGGGTGGGCTGGGAGTGGGTCTGTCCCCCTCTCCAGGCTCTCTGCCGGGCACTTCCTGCATCCCTGATGGGATGCAGCTGCTTTTCCCAGCGCTGGTAGCCGGCTGCCTCGGCTCCCCTGCAGCAAAGTCGCAGCACATACGCGACAGTATTCATATGGGCCCAATTAAAGGCTTGTTTTCCTAGTCCCGGAATAACCCTTCTAACATTCCCAACTCATTATCTTTTCAAATAAAGCCAAAACCTTGCAGCTAATTGTTTTGTGCTGTCAGGAGTGGTGCTGTTATGGAGCAATCCGGGCTTTGAGCTGGTCCTTCATCTCTGGCAATTAAGTGGGTCTGATGTTCACTTTGGTGTTTTCTCTTTTCCTTTCTGCTAATTCTTTCAAGCTCTTTTAGAGCTCGCCGGACGCCCCAAGGATTGGTGGCCTCTCTTTGTCTTCATCCCAGCAAAGATGGAAGCGATGCCAGGTCCTGGCATGCAGCTCCCTGGGAAGGGACTGGCCTTGACCCTTTCCAACTCTCCATCTCTAAAGCACCACTGCCCCGGGGATGCTTTCAGCGCTGTGGGCCTAACTCTCCCCCACAGCTGCTGGAATGAGCCTGGGTTTGGAACTGCTCTTTGCCCATGCAACCCACACAGTGCACCCACACCAGGGTGGGCCCTGCACTGGGGCGAGAGGCAGCTTGAATCTAGACAGGGTTTGGACTGCACCAAGGAGGAGCTGGCTAAGGGCAGCTGCATGGGTGTGGTGATTTGTCCATTTTTAGCTGTGGTGGGTGCTGCAGGATGCTGTTGGGATAATTCAGGCTGTGGTGCCCGGCAGAGGGTCACAGCATGGTGGGTCTGTCCCCAGGCAAAGCCTACGAGATCACCTATGTGCGGCTGAAGTTCCACACCAGCCGCCCCGAGAGCTTTGCCATCTACAAGCGCAGCCACGCCGAGGGGCCCTGGGTGCCCTTCCAGTTCTACAGCGCCTCCTGCCAGAAAACCTACGGGAAGCGGCCGCGGCAGTACCTGCGGCCGGGCGAGGACGAGCAGGTGGCCTTCTGCAGCGACGAGTTCAGCGACATCTCCCCGCTGAGCGGGGGCAACGTGGCCTTCTCCACCCTGGAGGGACGGCCCAGTGCCTACAATTTTGATGGAAGCCCCGCGCTGCAGGTGCCACCAGGGTGGGAGGGGGCGTGGTGCATGGACCTTTGGGATCGAGGGCATCGTTGCACCCATCCAGGGTAAAAGCGCTGGTGATGCGCTGCATCCCTGCTTGAAAAGCTGCAGGATGTGTTCTGGTTGGGGTGGGAGGTGGTGGCTCAGACCTCTCCACCCATGGCTTCCCCATGTCCCCTGCAGGAGTGGGTGACAGTCACTGACCTGCTCATCTCCTTGAACCGGCTCAACACATTTGGGGACGACATCTTCAAGGACCCCAAGGTGTTGCAGTCGTACTACTATGCCATATCTGACTTCTCCGTTGGTGGCAGGTGAGGGCCAGCCAGGCAGAAGTATGGGGACCTTCTCAGGGTTGTGGGACTGAGGCAACTGCTCCCCACCTCAGTCTTGTCAGAATTGTGATTTTGGGGCAAACTGCTCAGATTTTTTTCCATGTGTAAACTGGAGCTGGAAGTGCAGAGGTGGGTGATTAAATCTGGAGACCTCCCAGCTGTGCAGAAAAGTTGTCTTTTCCCTAGTAGGCCACTCCATGTGCCACCAGCTGTATTTGCTCTGTTCCTGCCCAGCCCAATGGCTTTTAATGACACTGGGGCTCATGTTGTTCCTCCTGTGACCCTGCTGGTCCCTGGGTACTGCCAAAGGGGTGTCCTGGGGTTCTACTGGAAAGATAGAGGCTGCAGAGGCTGCTGGAGGAGCTTGGAGTCAGCATGGCCACAGGCAGAGAAGCTGGAACAGCTGCCAGCAGGAAAGGGCAGCAGATGTGGGATAGAGATGCAGGTGGCACCCACTTGGTGCTGCCCGTGGGCTGTGCTGTGCACATGCCCTTCCCCAGCTGGGAGAAGTGGAAAATTTCCCCATCCCTGAGAGCGCTGATTGCCCCAGGCAGCGGGGCTGGGACAGCTCCCAGCCGGCCGGCAGTCCTGTAGCTGTTGTCCCACCTCCTGGGTCAGCAGCTGGAGCTGGTTAGCACGGGCCACCCTCAGCTTGTGACCTCCCGACCGGCCAGGCTGGGAGAGCCTCGGGGACTAGACGGGCGGCCTCAAGGCCAGCACAGCCTGAGCTGCTCTCACCCCACAGCCAGCCCAGTAGCGGGGTGACACACTGACAGCCTGGGCACCGTCCCGCTGCTGCTGCTGCTGCCCACAGCGCTGCTCAGAGCGCTACCCCGCCCCGGGGTCTCGCCGCAGGTGCAAATGCAACGGGCACGCCAGCGAGTGCGCGCCGGACGAGGCCGGGCAGCTGGTCTGTGTGTGCCAGCACCACACGGCCGGCACCGACTGCGAGCGCTGCCAGCCCTTCTACCGGGACCGGCCCTGGGCGCGCGGCACGGCCGAGGCTGCCAACGAGTGCCTCCGTGAGTATCTCCCGGGCTGGCTCCGTGGCCACAGCGGTGGCTGGCCCTGATGGGCTGCGCTGGTGCTGCATCAGCTCATCTGGCACCTTGCTCTTGCACCTGCTCCATTTTGGGTGGGACGGAGGATTTGTGCTCCGGGGCTCCCCTTCGCTGCAGCACCCCGAGTACTCCCATTCCCTTTACCCCACGAGTGCAGCCATCTGCTCCGTGCGCGGTGCTGCACCCACCTCTGCTTCCAGAGGCACCGCCGGGAGCTCTCGCTGCTGGGCCAAGGGGTCCCTCTGGCTCATCCGGCCCCACAGGAGGTTGCCGTAACCTCCAGTGCCCTCCAGGTGCCCACCCGTCCTCCCGCCTCTCCCCCAGCTTGCAACTGCAGCGGCCGCTCCGAGGAGTGTTTCTACGACCGGGAGCTGTTCCGGCGCAGCGGGCACGGGGGACACTGCCGCAACTGCCGCGACAACACGGCCGGGCCCCACTGCGAGAGCTGCAGGCAAAACTACTACCGCTGGGAGCCGCAGGGAGCCTGCCAGCCCTGCCACTGCCACCCCGCAGGTGCGTGCGGCTGTGCCCTGCCGGGCTCCGGCTGCAAAACTACTGCCCCAGCTGGAGTTTGCTGGGAGGGATGGTTTTGGTGGATTCTCTCTTGCTCGGGGTTTCCCCACTTCCCCCAGCTGGGATTGAGCCTCAGGGCTGGCCGGGGTCCCCACAGGTTCCCTGCAGCCCCAGTGCGACAACTCGGGGACTTGTGTCTGCAAAGCCAACGTGACGGGCTGGAAGTGTGAGCGCTGCAAGGACGGCTATCACAGCCTCAGCGAAGGTGGCTGCAGGTGAGGAGGAGCCCAGCCCTGGGCAGGAGCAGCGGGACGGGACCGGGGCTCACCTCCTGCCTTTACCTCACCCCATCCAGACCCTGCACCTGTGACCCCGCGGGCAGTGTGGGCACCTGCGACCCCAACACGGGGCACTGCACCTGCAAGGAGAGGGTAGAGGGGCACTTGTGCAACAGGTGAGCACAGTGGCCTGGCAAGGGGACAGGAATACTGTCCCTTTCCAGTCTTGGACTTGGTGGCAGGGCTGTGGGGCTGCATTCCTATGGACCACTGGGACTGGGCTCGCAAGGAGCTGTCCCACACAGAGACACTGCCGTGGTTCCCTGCAGCTTTGCCTGCCCTGTGCCACGTACTCCTGTTTCCTCCCCGTGTCCAGGTGCCAGCCGGGCTGGTTTAACCTGCAGCACCACAACCCCATCGGCTGCACCAGCTGCTTCTGTTACGGCCACTCCAGCGCCTGCAGGGCGGCAGATGGCTACGAGGAGACCCACATCCGCTCCGACTTCAGCCAAGGTAACGACCCCCCCCCAGCCCCGGGTGAAACGGAGGGCACTGCTCTGCCAATTTCAGCCAAAAATGTTCAGGAAGGATGTGGCTGAGTGTTCTTTGGGGCTGAGCATCTCCCTTTGGAGCTAACTGGTGGTGATGGGTGGAGAGGGTTTTCTCTGCCTCGCAGCTATTTTACTGTTAAACCTCTGCTTCTGCCCCCAGCTCCACGGGGACAGGCTGTCCGTGACTCCCCGTGGCATCCCTCCATGCCAACCTGCTCCTGGGGCTGTGCACGGCTCAGGGAGGGCTGTGGGGCCAGGAGTGGGCATCCCGCCGCACCAGGGACTGCAGGAGCACTAAAAATCAGCTCAGAAAGATAAAAAATTATAGGATGGAGCCTGCTGGGAACTTTCCCAATTATTCCCTTCTCTCCCCATGCTGGGCTGGGATGTGACAGCGCTGCTGGGCGGGAGGGATGGGGTGCTTTTGCCCGGCTGCTGGCAGGGCTGCGCTGGCAGGGCTGGATGAGTGCGGGATGCTCGGGGAAACCCTGCCATCTGCCGCGCACGCCGGCGTGTGCAGCCCCGCTGCGGGGACACCGCAGGGACGGGCACCCACGGCAGGCACCCCGCTCTGCCTCGCCTGTTCCCAGATGGATACGAATGCGCCAGGCACGGGTGGATCTTAATTGCCTTTAAACCGCGCTGCCAATTGCTGTGCTGCTGGAATGTCTTCCACGGCCTTGAAACTGAGCCAGGCTTTAAACCGAGTCTTTTTTTCCACCCTTCATACAGCCAATTTGGGGCTGCTCCTTTGGGGACTGGTTTGGCAGTTTCCGAGCTGAGATGCAACCACAGCACCCTCCTAAAGCCCCGCTCCCCAAAACATTCTCCAGTCCACAGTGGAGGGGGATCAGAAAGAATTTTCTTATACTGGGTGAAAGTATAAATTGAGGATTATTTGATAACAGAGCACAGCCCACTTGAGAGATTTCCAAGTGTTTGTCCTGCAGGGCTGGAAGAAATAACTAACCCTGCGGAGCAGGGGGGAGTTTAACTGGTTTCTTAAGGAAATCAACTTAATGCAACTACGCCCTGTCTCTTCTGGGCTTCTCCAGCATTTCTCCTCAGGCTTCCTGTGCTCACCAGCCCACAGTAATCTTAGAATGGCAGCACAGGCGGGGGGCAAAAGTTTAAAGATAATAATTTCCTTCAAATCTAAGAAAATACATAGATGAGGGGTGGTTAGGGCCACCCTCCAGTGCATGAGAGCACAGAGCTCAAGTGGAGCAGGGTGTTACAAAGTGCTGGCCCCTTCTAAGACTTGAGAGAGTGTTGGGAGAAGGGACAGAGCCCCTGAAAGCAGCACCCTGCTGGTGCTGTGCTGGCAGGGACTCACTGCTCCCTTAGCTGTGCCCTGTCACTGTATCCTGTCACACAGGGCTGGAAGGCTGGGCTGCCACAGCTCCAGGCACCACAGACCTGCCTCTGCACTGGGCTGGCCGGGAGATCATCACTGAGTGGGACGGAGAGGAGCCAGTGGATTTTCTTGCACCAGGTATTGTGTGTGCTGGGTCTTGGGGGGCTGCTCTGCCCTGAGGACTCCCTGGTGCTCTTGTCCCACTGCTGTGCTGGTGCAGGAGGCACTGGGGTCTATTCCAGAGCTGAGCATGGATCTGTAGCAGGAGACAGTGGGGGGTATTGGAACAGTGGACCAGGACCCCAGGAGGGCAGGTTGGAGCTGGCACCACTCTAGGAGGGTGACTGTGGCTCCTGATGGTAGTGGTGGGAATAGGACTGCACTGACAATCCTGGCAGAGCTGGTGCCTCCATATCCTACAGATTTTGCTCCTCTCTCACCTTGCAGAGAAGTTTCTGCAGAACCAGCGCCTCAGTTATGGGCAGCTCCTGTCCCTGCTGCTGGGAGTGGAGAATGGCACAAGAACAGAAACCGGGGTGCCCCTGCTCCAGGTCCAGCTGCTCCTGGAGGGGGAGGGGATGGAGATCACCATGTCCAGCAGCAAGAGCCAGCCCCAGCACGGAAAGCAGGCTGTCACCTTCAGGTACCCATCACGGCATTTTGGGGAGCCTCAGTGGGGTTTGGGGCTCAGTGCCTGATTTGTCTGGCCTGCCCCGTACCTGCCCCATTTGTCTGGCCAGCCCCACTCTCTGCCCCCCTCGGGGATTTAACTGTGCTGTGCCCGGGTCCCAGCCAGGAGCCAAGCTGTCCTGCAGCACCGGGCTCAGGCTGGCCCTGTCCTGCCTCCCACACTCCGTCTCCAACAGGCTGCACGAGGCAGAGGAGGGTGCAGAGCCTTTGCTGTCGGCCTTCAGCTTCCAGCGCCTGCTCTCCAACCTGACCTCTCTCCGCCTCCGCGTGAGCTGCAGCCCCGTGAGAGGTGGGAGGCTCCACAAAACATCCCCGTGGGGACCGAACTGGGGTGGGGCTGGAGACATCGAAGCAGCATCAGGCTCTCGAGGACAAGAGGGATTGTAGGGGATGTTTTGAGGCAGGGGCTGCCTCCTTTCTGTGAACACCCCTGGGCTCTCAGGGAGGTATTTTGGGGGTCACCTGTGCCTGTCTGGAGCATTGCAGAGCAGGGGATGCACCATCCCATTCCCACACTGCTCTCCCCTCTCACAGGGAGGTTGTCCCTGAGCGAGGTCCAGCTCACGTCTGCTCGCCCCGGGCCAGGCACACGGGCGGGCTGGGTGGAGCAGTGCACGTGTCCCATGGGATACACCGGGCAGTTCTGCCAGTCCTGCGCACCTGGATTCAAGAGGGACATCCCACTCGGCGGCCCCTTCGTCAGCTGCGTGCCCTGCACCTGCAACCAGCACGGGGACTGCCACCCCCTCACAGGTGTGCAACCCCGGCCCCTCCTCTCACCTGCTGCTCCATGCGTGGGTGACAAGTCCATGCCTTTGCTTGTTCTGAGGGAAGCTGGAAACCATTGGTGAGGTTGTGGTTCCCAAAATCTGCAAGTTGAATTTCTTGGGTAGTTCTAGGGAAAGGGTTCATAACTGCAAAGAGAAACAATTAATGAAGTGCAATAATGGTGGTAATTTATAATTAGAGGAGTATTTTTCATGATACTTTATGACCTTTAAGGAGGAGAAGGGAAGGGTGCTGGTCCTCAGAGGAGTGAGGGAGCAGGGGTCAGGGCAGCAGAGAGGATTTTGCTAGGCTGAGCCACACAGGCAGCATCGCTGCCCGATGAGGGGAGCAGGACTGGGTGCAGCTCTGGAATCTGCAAACTGAGGGTTAACCTGAGCAGAGAAACAAGGAAAAAAGCAGGAAAACACCGAGGTGCCAGGCTTGAGGTAAGACATCAGAGGAGCCAGCTCTTGTGCTGCCAGCCCAACCGCTCGGTGGCTGGTTCTCCTCAGTGGGGAGTAATAATGATGTACGGCCGGGATGGAGAGGGCTGGAGGAGGCAGAGTGCTCGGCGAATGCCCCTGCCCTGCCCACGAAAACACGGCAGCAGCTCTGCAAACCCGCCCTCATCCCGCAGAGCCGGGGCTGGCGCCGTCGACTGCACGATCCCCAGGGATGGGGCCAGACTTTTGATGTTCCGGCCTGGGCGCTGCCAGCCCGCGCACTTCCTTTAATTTATTTTTCCACTTCTTCCTGCCACCCGCTTTTTCTTTCTTTTCCATCGTCTGACTCTGCCTGGATTTGGGGAAAATGGAATAACACCCCCTCCTGCGCAGCCTTCCTGGTATGACGCGACCCCACAAAACACGGGGGGAAATCCTCCCCCTGACTCCTCTCTCTCCAGTGAAGCAGAGCATCTGCCTGGAGGTGGGGGGTTCCTTGAGCACTCTTCCTCCTCTTCCTCCCTCTCCTCCTCACAGCCGATTTCGGAAGGCTGACTCACCGGCTCGGCTCGCTCTGGAGGAGATGCTCCCCGGTGGGTGCCGGGCCGACTGCTTGTGTTTTCCAAGCCAGGCTGGAAAGGAGCTGAGAAATGTGTTGTGGATTACGGCAGGCGCCGGCAGCCTCCGCACACTTCGATGGTGCTGTCCGTGCCAGCGCTGCCTCGTCCCTGCGTCGCTGCGGCCCCCGTGTCCTCTCCAAACCCTTCTCCCTTGACCACAGACAGGGCAAGGAGGGAAAATGTCCCGAGTACTGGTTGGAGATGTGCAGCCCCTCGGCTGGAGCTGCACATCCCGCTTGCCACGCTCAGCGCTGGGCTCTCTATCCCTCCCGCAGCCCCTGCTGTCATTCGGGGTTGGGTTTTCACAGACCCTCAGCTCCATTCTCCTCTCCTCAGGGCACTGCCAGTGCTTGCACAATACTGAAGGTCCCTCCTGCGAGCGCTGCAGCCCCGGCTTTTACGGCAACCCCTTCCGAGGGCGCTCTGATGATTGCAAGCCCTGCCCCTGCCCCGGCCGCTCGCCCTGCACCGAGGTGCCCAGCAGTGGGGAGGTGGTCTGCACCCACTGCCCCCCGGGGCAGAGAGGTGAGGCTGGGGTGGGTGGGCACAGGGGTTGTGGGCAGCGTGGGCACGGCCGGATCCTCCCCACCCTTCCACCTTCCCCAGGAAAACGCTGTGAGCTCTGTGATGACGGGTTTTTCGGGGACCCCCTGGGGCAGAGAGGTCCCGTGCATCCCTGTGAACCCTGCCAGTGTCACGGGAACGTGGATCTCAACGCCGTGGGCAACTGTGACCCTGTGTCTGGCCGATGCCTGCGCTGCCTGTACAACACAATGGGCGACCACTGCGAGAGGTGTCAGCCGGGCTTCTACGGGGATGCGCTGGCTCCCAGCCCTGCTGGGAAGTGTGCACGTACGTACAGCCCCCGGGCACAGCTCACTTGCAGCCAAAATCCTCCCAGCAGTGAAGGCAGAGGGTGGAAGGGGATGCCCAGCAGGTTTAGGGGCTGATGGATGGTCCAGGTTCCCCCACGTGTTCCAGAATGCCCTTTGCCCTCTTGCTCCACTGCCATCCTTCCCCAGAGATACTCTGGCCTGCAGGGGCTCTTTCTCTTGGAGCCCTGGGTGATGGGGGAACATGGCTCTCCACGTTGTCAGGAGCTCAGCCCCAGTGCCCCATTCCTGCAGTGCTACCCACCAGCCCCATGCTGGGATTTAAGAGTTATTTTTGTCTCCCATAGCTTGTGATTGCAACCCCAACGGCTCAGACCCGAGGCTGGAGGGCTGCGATCCTGGCACGGGACAGTGCCACTGCCTCCCACACGTGACAGGCAGAGCCTGTGGGCAGTGCCAGCCCGGCTACTACGGCCTGGAGCCCACCGTGGGGTGCAAGAGGTATGTGGGGCATGGCATGGGGCTGCCAGGGGACAGCAGTGGCTCCATGTTCCCAACTCTGCTCTCTGCATTGATTGCTCATGACCCTCCACTTCTCATGCCAGCTGTGAGTGCCACCCAACAGGGTCACGGGAGAGCGGGTGCCACGTGCTGACGGGGCAGTGCTCCTGCCAACCAGGTGTCACAGGGAAGAAATGTGATCGATGCCAGCACGGCTTCTTTGGCTTCTCTGCCAGGGGCTGCCGAGGTAACGGGAATGGGCACTGCATCTTTGTCCCTAAAGCAGGGCTGGCAGCCACAATGTGATGCCTTTCTGCCACCACTGCAGCCTGCAACTGCTCCCCGCTGGGCTCCATCACCCCGCAGTGCCACGAGAACAGCACCTGCCTCTGCCACCCTGGCTTCGTGGGCTACAAGTGTGACCGGTGCCAGGCCAACTTCTTCCTTGACCCACTGAGCTCCCGCTGCCAGCAGTGTCCTGCCTGCTATGGGCTGGTGAAGGACGAGGTACAGCCTGTGCACTGCTGAGGCAGGCACAGCACCCCACCCCTGCACTGCCTCATTGTCCCCCCATGTCCCCCTGTGTCTTGCCTGCAGGCTGACCGGCTGAAGGCCAGGCTGCAGGAGATGGAGGAATGGCTGCAGAAACCAGGCTGTGACACCCGCCCAGGCCAGTCTGCCATGCTGGGAGATGCACCCCGTGGAGATGGGCTGCCCAGCCCACACCTCCTGAGAGGTATGGGGGACTCTCCTTCCTTCCACCCATTTCACCCTCTGCTCCTCAGAGTGCTGTGACATGCTGGGTGGGTGCAAGGAGGTCCCAGGTGAGCGCTGGGCTCAGTGTGGTGTGACCAGGGGGGAAGGCAGTGGAGGGGACATGCCTTTTTGGGAGGACAGAGGATGCTCACACCACTGAAGTCTTGGAGCAGGCAGTGGTGGGCGTTGTTGGGGGCTGAGCACCAACACATGGGTACCCTTTGGGTGCTGAATTCCTGGGTCCTTCCTGAGCACCCAGGGCCCTCTGTCCCTTGAAGGATGAAGAGGAAGGATGAAGAGCACCCAGGAATCAGCTGTATTCCCCTTTCATTAGTAGGTGTGAGGCAGAGGCTGGGGCATGGGGCAGCTCCACAGGGAAGCAGGGAACCCCAAGCAACCCCAGTGGGCAACAAGATGCTTGTGTTGCCCACAGGTGCCTGGGCCACCCTCTTGGTACAGGTGGGGCAGCTGGCAGGGGCACTGAACGCTGCACAAGGCCGTCTCACCAATGCCAGCCGGGCCACCAGCTGCTTTGATCATGGACCCCCCAAGACCTGCACCCTGCTCTCAGAGATCGGGGCCATGCTGCAGTCGGCACAGCAGGAGATCCTGCATGCTGCAGACACCCTGACTACCACGGTGGGGACTCTCAGTGGCCCTGGCCTCCTGGGCTGGTGGCAATCCTGGGGGCACTGGGATGTGCCTCCCAGGACTGTTGGGGTGGGATGTGACCAGCAGAGTGGGTGAGTGAGAAAGCCTGAGGTCCTTGTGGGTATAGTCCTCCTTGCAGCTGAGTCAGGAGGAGATATTTTCCTTGCTCTAGTCCTTTGGGAGGTTCTTGGTGGTGCTGGGCTGGCAGGGTCCAGAGGTGCCTGCTCCCTGCCAGGGTCTCAGTGCTGCTGTTTGTGTTCCAAGGAGATTCCCCAGGAAATCACATGGCAGCCCACAAACTGGAGCCACTGGGCACTGGAGGCTCAGGCTCTGTCCAAGAGGTAAGATTTGAACAGGCAGAGGAAGCTGTCAGCCCAGCTGGGGATGCAGGGGACCCACTCCTTTGTCCAGGGGGCCAATCCTGATATCCTCTGTCTGGGTGACCTTGTCCCTGCAGCCACAAGGACTCCACGGCACAGGTGGAGGCAGTGGTCAGGAGAGCACTGCATGCCTCCAACGCCAGCTCCGAGCTCCTGCGGAACCTGCTGGAAGGGAACACGACACAGCAGCACGAGCTGGAGGCCGGGTGAGGGGCTGGCAGGGCACCACAGCCCCTTTCCTCTGGCCAGGTCCTGTTACAGGACTTGGTCATGGTGATTTGGCACCTGCCCAACAGGCACCTCCAAAATTATTGCACTGCAGTGCTGTAAAGCAGAGGGACAGGGTGCTGCATGCTGGGGGGGGTTCAGGAAAAGCCCCCAGAATTTCCTGCTACATCCATGTCCAGGGCCAGGTTTCAAGTTGTCCTCTTCATCCTTCAAGGGACAGAGGGCCCTGGCTGACAGCAGTGTCCTGTCCACGCAGGTATGAGGAAATCCAGCGGGCACAGGAGGAGCTGGGTGCTGGCATGGCAGAGGTGGCAGTGGATGCCAGGAGAGCTTTGACAGCCGTGGAACAGGCACATGCTGACCTGGCTGAGAGACTTTTGCAGGTGGCCGCTCTGAGGCAGGTGAGCAGCACCCAAGCTACAGCTCCTGCTGGCATCCCTACCTCCTGATTTACCAGTGCTGCCTCCCGAGCTGGGAAATGATCTCATGGAGCCTTTGGCACTCCTGGTCCTGCAGCAGGTGCTGCCAATGCAGGCTAGAGACCTGGCACAGGAGCTGGCAGTGCTGGAGCAGGCAGCAGCGGCCCAGGACCTCTTGGCTCAGCAGGCTGTGGAGGCATCCCACACACTGGCAGATGGATTGCACCAGGAGCTGCAAGGGACTCGTGTCTTCAAGCAGGTAATTGCTGCTCACATGAATGGGGAGCCCCATCCCTGCTGCTCTAACAACTGGAGGGACCATGCCTGCAGCCAGGGAGCTGGGAGAGGGTGTTTTGGGAGACATCTTCCCTTGGGCTCCCAGATGTCCTTAGGAGCTTGCCTGCCAAATGGGAGCAGGATGAATCTCACATTTCCCAGCTGGGTACAGCTCTTCACCCACTCTCCAGCCCCATTCCTCCTCTCTTCTCCTCTCCCAGTTGCAGGACCAGGCTGGCTCTGCCCACGACATGGCCACCATGGCTGTCTCCCAAGGAAAAGCTGTGCTCTCCGATGCCGAGTCCCTCCTGGCCAGCTTGGAAGGTAAAAGGCACCAGTCAGAGCATCTCCAGCCACAACCTGGCTCTCACCAGGTGACAAGGGGAGAAGTGGACAGTTTGGTGACAGCCAGGTTGCTCCCATAGGCATGAAGAAGGTGCTGGGACATCGGAAGAGTCAGGCTGCCCTGAGGAGGAGGATGGCCACTGTGCGGGACAGAGTGATGGTGGATGCTCAGAGAAAGATTAAACAGGCAGAGAAGACACTGGGAAACTCCCTGTCCATCTCCACCACAGCCCAGAGGACAGCTGGGGAGGCTGAGCAAGTCTCTGAGCAGAGTGCCAAGGTCCGAGCTGAGGGATGTGGGGTGGAGCTGCTGGGCATGGCCAGGCTGGCAGCCGTCACCCACAGAGCCCAGGCTGCTGCAGGCAGGGCTGCATGTCCCCAGGTGACCATTCCCATCTCTGTCCCTTTGCAGAGGGCACGGGCTGTGTTGCAGAAGAGCAAACAGGCCCTCAAAGATGCCAGCCAGCTCGCCACACGTGCCAATGACACCCAGTGGGAGCTCTCCCAGCAGGAGCACATGGCTGAGAAGCTCAGGGCAGACCTGGAGGAAGCACAGCAGGTCAGTTGGGTTCCCTCGAGGAGGTTGTGTCCTCCAGAGCACGAAAGTAGCTTTGCCCACAGCCCAAAGTGTAAGGAACAACCCGGCTTGTGAGCTCCACTGTAGGGACAACACCTTGGGGATGTTCCTGGGATCTCCTGTACCACCCAGCCAAGGGTTAATGGTGTCCCTGATCTAGGTGTCTGTCTCTGTTCGAAGGTGGGGTCAGAGGTGAGTGAGATGGCAAAAAGTCTCCAGGAAGCCCGGGGCTCACTCATGTCAGACATCGAGACCCTGAACAACCTGCTGAACAGCCTAGGTGAGACCTGGGGGGAAATGGGGTGCAGGTACCAGGGAAAGGGCTGGGCTCTCGGGGGCCAGGGCTCTCCTGCTCACTGGTACTCCTGCTTGGTGGCCATCCAGGCCGAGCTAGGTGCTCTTTGGCTGAGATCATCCATGGTCTCAGCAAAGCTTCTTTAAGGCTCGTGTCTTGAGGAAAACCCTCATGAAGAATGAACTGGGGCTTGCTGAATGTGTGTGCTTATGTCTGCTCTGGGGACACTGATCGCCCTTGGGATCCTCAGGGGGAGCAAGGCTGGCAAAGTCCCTTTGGAACTGAGGGCTGTGCTAGACTGGGTTTGCTCCTTGTTGCTGGTTGGTCTTGCTCCAGCTCCTCCTGTTTTTATCATATGGGTATATTTCTGAGCATTCCAGGACTCTTGCATCCAAGAAATTTTGCAAAAGGGTAGAAACCATGACCCCCTTGTAAGAGAGAGAGAAGTGCCCAGGCCCTGCCTGGAGCTGCAGTCTTGTTTGCTTATCTGTGATCAGTGAGAAGCTGCAAAGCCTCCATGCCCTACTGCACCCACTCCCTATAGTTTGCCTGGTGCCATGGAGTACATCCAGAACATCTCCTGTCCACCTCTCTGCTCTCATCCATGTCCTCTCTCCCCTTGCCTAGGTAACCTGGAGCAGGACATGGAGGTGGATGCAGTGCTGAGTGCTGGGAGGCTGCAGCTGGAGCAGCTGTGGCTGCGCCTGGCCATGCCGGGACCCCTGGCCAGCCAGCTCAGCCAGCTGCAGCAGGAGGCAGCACGGCAGCAGGAGAAGATCCAAGCATTTGAGAGCGACTTGGCTGAGATCCGAGCCGACAAGCAGAACTTGGAGGACATTTTGCGGAGCCTCCCTGAGAGCTGCTCGAAGTGACAGGTTGCTGGCTGCTGCCACATGCCCTCTGTGCCCACCCTGCACAGGGAATGGCAGAGGGAAGGACACTCTGCATTCACCAGCATCAATCCCTCACAGTGCCCTCCATACAATATCACACCCCAGGTCCTTCTCCACACCCGTTCAGGCTCCGCATCTCAAGCACTCTGCATTACTCCAGCCACCACCTCTGTCCTTGGGATGCAGGGACACCCACCTACCAAGGCCACCAATGCTCTTGTGCAGGATATGGAGCCATTCCTGGGTTGATCTCTCACTGCAGAGTGAACAAAGAATCCTCACAGATCTCCTCCATCCCTCCTTTCCCATCACAGCATGGCGCACTGGGCAGGGACAGCTTACCAAGCATGTAATGTACCCAAGCTGTCTTTCCCAGCACTCCCTCCTGCCCTAGGAGAAGAGAGAGGCTCTCACACACATGCTGGAAGCTGCACAGCACCCTGCAGTGTCATGCTCACGGGCTGTGGTCACAGAGGTGCAGGGAGGAATCCTGGCAAAGCCAGGCAGAGAGCTGCTCACCTGAGGGCACGCAGCTTGCCTGCTTCCCAAGGGAAGGGAGTTCACAGCAGGGAGGGCTAAATTAATGAGCAGAAACAAAGCAGAGGCAAAGATGGATCCTCACCCAGCTCCTGGAAGGTGGGTGGGACATCCTCAGCCTTCTTCAGTATGAGAGGAGCTCAGGTCTTGCTGTTCCCTCGCTCCAGGGTAACACAAGACCACAGCCAGCTCTGCTTGGCTCACTGAATGTCACCAGGCATGGCTATAAACCAGCCAATTGCCACCAGTCCCAGGGGCTAGGTGGCAGAGATGCAGTCAAGGTAGGTGTCAGAGCAGCAGCACCCACAGCCCCACATTAGCATCTGTTCCCCACTGGAGAGGAGCTGGCTGGTGGCAGCAGGCTGTGCAGTCAGTGTGGACTGGATGGGGAACAGCTGGACACCCGCTCCCGCCTGTGTCACTCCCACGGGGTGGCAGAGGTCAGTGGCTGTATTGCCTTTAAAGGAAAGGCATTTATGTTCCCCTGTGCTCCCATGTGGGCTGGGCTGCAGCACAAGCCAGGTCCTGGCTCAGCCCACCTTGTGCTGGCTGTGCCGTGACTCCAGGTAGCTGAAGTCATTCCCATAAGACCAGAAACGAGTCCCCAGGCTGGAGCTTGCTTCATTTTTTAACCGGTTTTACCTATGTTTTTCTGCTCACAGTGCTGCAAATCAGGTTTGCTAAAGTCTTGTGTAATTTATGTAAAATTGCTGCCATCGATGTTGAATTCCCCCAGCAACATCTCTGATGGGTCCAGTGGCCTGGAAGGAACACAGGATTCTCCTACTGAGAACAAAGCCATCTCCCTTCTAATTCTGCACAAAAGCTGCCCAAGGAGTGGGGTGCCAGAGCTGTAGCGCTGTGGGGGTGTGATGGCAGGGGCTCCCCTGCTGCTGCCCAAGGACAGCTCTGGGAAAGCAAAACCATGGAACAGTGAGAGCACAGCGTGATCTGGCTTGGCCAGAGGCAGGGAGCTGTGGCCACTTACTGTCTCTCTGGGAGGACAATTATACATCTCCAGTGAACACACAAATTTGCTGCTCTTACAGAAATGTCAAGCCTCTGCTGTGTGCCTGCTGCTGAAGATGTGGTTCTCACTGCCCACTGCTCTCCCTGGAGCTCTATGTTTTTAGCTGGTGCCACCTGCCTAGAGCTGTATCCATTAAAAATTCTTAATATAACACACAGCTGTCCATCCAGGGTGTGTGGCAGCAGGAGAGCACACTGTACCTGAGTTTCCTGCTTTTAAAGAGCAGGAGTTGAAATGCGGCTGCTTTTGAGGTGGTGAGGGGCAAATGTCTGAAAATTCCCACTAAACTCCAGGTTAGTACATGATTTTAACATAAGGTGTCAGGCTGACACCGCGGGGGCGTGCGACCCTGGCCGGGACACGCATGGCCGGGACACGCATCACCTCGGCCGTGGCTGTCCCTCGGCCCATCCCTCTTCCCGCTGCTCGCGCTCCAGGATTTATCCAGCGCCGGGAAGCGGCTGTACCATCCCGCCCCTGTCCCTCTGCCGCCGGTACCGGTGGGGCGATGCCGCCCCCAGGGCAGCTCCGGAGCGATCCCCGGTGTCCCGGAGCCGCGCCCGGCGGGCGATGCAGACAGAGGGAGCCGGTCCCTTCCCTCCTGCGGGAAGCCCAGAGGCGGCGGTGCCTCCCCCCGCGCTCGGACACCTCGAGCCCCCCGCGGGTACCACGCTGCCCTCCCGGCGCGGGGCGATGCGGGCTCCGCCACCCGCCCGCCGGGGCGGGGAATGGGTTAAGGGCGGGGGGCGGAGGGCCCGGCCCGGCCCTGCCCGCCCCTATTTAAGGCGGCGGCGGGCACGGGGCGGCTC
>VXAX01001648.1:380023-451784 GCA_013399835.1 Leptocoma aspasia | reverse complement strand
GGCCGAGCGGCGGGGGGCTGCGGAGGGCCCCGCAGGACGGGCGGCTGGAGGAGATCAACAAGGTGGGGCTGGGGCCGCCTCCCGACCCGACCCCCCCGGGGAGTGGGGAGGGGGCTGCGGCGGGGCCGGGCGGGGCAAGAGGAAGAGGAGGAGGGGGGCGGTGGGTGCAGGAGGAGCTGCCGACCCCTCTGCCCAAACCTCTTTGGAGAGGGGATCCTGCCGGAGGAGGAAGCGGAGTTATTACGGGGATCGCTCTCCATCCCCTCCGCTCCTGCTATTGCCCTCTCAGGCGGCTCTTTCCTCCCCGTACATCGCACATCGGCGGGTCCGAGCGGGCTGGTGGGCGACCGGGGGCTGGCTGCTATGAAATTCCCGTTGGGAACGTGCTCCAGCAAGAATGGGGACTATTGTTCTCCTGGAGGACTTCAACCTCCCCTCTGTTGTATCGAGCGCTCCAACTTTTTCTTCCCGGATTGAGAAGTTTCTGCTGCTCAGAGCTGACTCCAGCCTTCCTAGCTTTTCATTACAGCGGGTGAATGGGTTGCCCAGGATGGTTGGACGTCCCACAAGCCTTGGGCAGGGGGAATGGCACCTCCTGGATTAGTGCAAAGTGCACTGGGCTTCCTGCCCTTCATCCCAGGGTCAGGCAAGGTCCTCTCTCCTGAGCTTCAGGCTTACCCCGTCCCTTGCTTGGCATGGTTGTAGGGGCAGTTCTGTTGGCATCTCTCCCAGCTAAAAGCAGTCCTGAGGGTGAAAAGAAGGTTTTAACCTTGAAGCAAACAGTGCTGGGATTTCTAGCACTTCTAGGTGCCCCTTTAGTTAGTGGCACCTCGGTGTTACAAGTGCAGAAATCAAATCGCTGTACAAGATTAGAGCCTGGAGGAGATGGGCTCACCTTGCCCTCACACTGACTAAGCTATGAAAAGTGGCAATATGCTCCACCAGAGAGACAGTAGAGGTGAAGTTTAGGTCACTGGAGAGGGAATTAAGTAATTAGAAATTACTCAATTAGCTAGAAATTAGGTTATGCTGTGGAATAAGAGTGGGAAAAGAGGTGTCATGGCATAAGGTGTAGAATAAGAGCACCTGGTTAAAAAGGAGCATTTGTAACCTGCTGCTGGAAGGCAGACACAGCACACCCTGCACCAAAGTGTGTAGCTGGGTCTAACATATCTCCCCTAGCCAAGGTGGTGTTGGCCCTTAGGCTGAGGATCAAGGGACTGTGGTGTACCTACTGCTGCAGTTTCTGCTTCTCCAGAGCTGTCCTCCAGCATCACACAGGCACAAGGTGGATGCACGATCCTTAAGCTGGTAGGAGCTGTAGGACTGAGTCTGGGAAGCTGTGCTTCCTGGGATGCTGCTGGTGTGCCACTGCTGTGTCCCAGGGCTCGGGGCTGTTCCCACGTGGGGGACAGGTTCCTATCTCTCCCCAAAGCTGACATCACTTCTGGCCTTTTCTTTGGCTGAGGTTTGGGTGACAAAAATGAAACAAGCTCTGTGACTTCCCACTGAGAGAGCTGTTTGTTTGCATCCTTGCTGCCCTGCGTGCTGGCTCAGCGCTGAGAGATGTGGTTTGAGCAGCTCAAAACCAAGCTGCAGATAGCACGGGTGGCAGATGCCCATGGATCCTCAGAAGCCATTGTGCTCTGGGCACCAACCCCCACGCTACTGTGCTTTGCCAGCTCTATGTGGCAATGGGGGAGTGCAGCAAACAGCCTCACACCTCCCTGACAAACAGCTGATACAGAAACTTGGGCTGATACTGTGGCTGGAGCCAGGGAGGGGGTTTCCCCAGCACTGAAGAGCCCTAAGGCTGTAAAACAGTCAAGTGCTCCTAATAAAACCTATCAGGCCAAATTCCTATCAGGCTTAATCTCATTGTCTCATCCTAACACTTAGCTCCCTCCAGCCCTGTTTTCCTGGCTGGTTTCTACCCCAGAGCTCTCGATGGGATACGGGTCTGGCAGGCAGTACACTGAGTGCACGTGCTGCTGAAGAATAGCCGAGTCCTAGTGCTGACTTCTCTCTTCCGGCCTGAAACACTCTTCTGGGCTCCCCTCTTGGTTGTTCCCCTCTTTCGGGCAATGCAATCACATTGTCCAGCCCCGTGCATCAAGGTAGCAGCTCTAATCCAGCACAGATTAGTTTCAACCTTGTTTTACCCTCTAATGCGCTGGGCTGCGGGCAAGGAATTCAGCCTGTTAGGGAGCAGGTGCCTGCTTCTCCCATCTAGGGCAGGCACGAGCATCCCTCAGCCCTTCCCAGCCCCTGCAGGCAGGGTGGCTGGCATTCAGCACTTAAACATGCCAGTGAGAGCTTGGCCTGCCTGTTGGAGTCACCTTTTTGGGGAGCAAGGATGGATCTGGCTTTGCTCAGGTTGTCTTGCAGGTAGCTGGGACTTGTCTGGCTGAGTTTATTGGCTTAGAAAAGTCTCTCAACAGCTCAAGAAAGGCTGTTCAGGGCAGGAGTGGGGGAGAGGCTTTTAAAGCAGTTCTTATTAATAGAACATGCCCCTTAAAATGGGAACTTAAGCAAAGGGCTCTAGGAGGAACTTCAGCCACTCTGAGTTTGAGTCACAGACCCTGGGGACTGAATTCCTGTGTGCCATTGTGAGTGTTTTCCTTATCGAAGTCACAGCCCAGCACACACACAATGTGGTGAGTGGAATGCCTTTCAAATACAGCCCCTTGTTGCTTCCTTGCACCTGGAGCAGAGCTGTGGTGCTGGTGGGCTCTCCAGCCCCCCTCCAGTTGAAACACAAGGGAACTGAGTCCTAATCCTGTGTGCAGTGTCACCTGTGCTGCTCTTGTATCACGCTGCCAGGGGCTGGTGGGCTCCTCGGCATGTGTCCCTCAGCCATCACATATGGATGCATTCCCTTCAGTCTTCAGCATTTCTGTGCTGCTTCTGGCTCCCAGAGAGATGCTGTGCTCTGCCCTCACATCCTCTGTCCTGCTGGGAGGTGGAAGCTGCTTGCTGCTCCTTCAGGGCAGGAATGAAGCTGTGACCTAGTGGCCAGGAGCTGTTTTGGCCCTGTTTTGGTTTTCAGTGATGTTTGCCTTCTCCAGAGGCTGTTCAGTGGTGATGGCAGCAGGTAACACTACTCTGGTCTCTGGTGACTCCTGCTGCTCCCTGAGCCCAGGTCTCAAAGTTGAATCGGGCCCTTTGTGTTGGGCTGGTAAATGATACCCCTGGGTAGAAATAACTGAGCTAAATGAAACTGAGTTGGCAAAGGAGAGCAAAAGAAGGAACTGGAAATGTTGCTTTTTACCACAGCTCTCTATTTGAGTTGGTGACCACGGTGATGACGGAAGCCAGTGTCACACTGGTTTGGTGGCTATGGTCTCTGGTGTCCTATCTGGAGTTTCTGGGCTGGGAGGAGGGGGTGGCAGCCACTTCTGTCCTAGTGGGCTTCCTACAAAACCCTAGTTCAGCTGCAGGTAAAAAAAAGACTGCCATAGCAGTGGTTAACTGGCAGTGAAGGTTTGAGGACTTCCTGAGCAGTTCAAGCTCCCCTGTCCCAGTGAGGAAGGAGGGAGCAGCTCCAGGTGTGTGGGACCCAGAGCACAGGAGCAGGATTAGGATGACCAACAGTGCGCAGCACACAAGGCTCTTGGTGACCCACTGCTGCCTTCCCCATGAGCATGGGGAGCAGTGGTGAGGAGCACATTCCCAGAGTAGGGAACAGCCTCAGCCCTCCAACCACTAACCCCTCGAGGAGTTTGTCCTGGACAGGCCATGCATAAGCTGTGCAGATGTTAATGATTTCTACACTGAAGAATGTGGTGTTGTTGCTGAACACAGATCGAGTCATTAAGCTGTGCTGGGCTGGAGCTGGGCGGTGTGGGAGGGCAGGGACAGGAGCAAGACCCTGCTGCTCACAGCTGCGGGGAGTGTTGCTGGCAGGGCACAGCAGAAGAGCTGGCTGTGCAAGTTGTGGTCTGTTCTTTTGGGTATCTGAAGGTTTTTGAGGTGGGGCTAGGGACAAGTGACCAGAAGTGATCCAGGGTTTCCTCTCCAGCCTGAGCAGGGTAGAGGGAGAAAATGGATATTTGGTATGAAGAGTTCCTAAGCCCAAAATACCCGTCCTCTTGGGCATATGACATTCTGCAAACTTTGCTTGCTCTATTTGCAAGCCCTCTGAGTTTATATAAGAGTTTGAAATCTGAGATAAGAGTGCTTTTTGCAAGGACTAGGAGCCCTTGCTGGAAATAAGTGCTCAATCCACATGCTAAGTGTGTTTAAGCAGAGATGTGGGGAGCTGAAACCTTGGGTGAGCAGGAACAGAGGGTTTCATACAGTTGTTCCCAAGGCAGGTGGGGTGCAGTCCCTCAAGCTGTCAGTGGGAAATCTGAGACATCAGAGGGATTCCCCTTGCACTGGAATGCTAATGACAAGGTGTGGAGGGATTCAGCCCATTTTCAAGTCTCCTGGTGCTGTTGCTCAGCTGTGACTCTCTGGGAATTGTGTGAGTCTTCTGGCTAATGCTGCCTTTGGAGGTGCCCTGTAGGGTGTTTTCCTTTGCATCTTTAACCTTGAGGATATGTTTTTTCTGCTTCAGGAGTTTCTCTGTGATCCAAAGTTCAGTAATGAAAAAGACCTGGAGGAGAAGCTGGCAGTGTTCAAAGGTGAGAACTGGAGGGTTTCCCTGTCCTTTGAGCCTTACTGTTTGCTCTGAAGCCGATTATTTTCCTCAGCGCTTGGATCTCACCAGCTTGAGATTCTCTGCCAAATACAAGTGACTGAGCTGGGATGGATGCCTTCCCCCTTGCTTGGTGAAACTCTCTGGAGAGCTGTTTTCCACACAAGCCTGTGTGCTTCTCCCACTTGCAGGGCAGGGACATGTCACCCTACAGACATCCTGCCTGGCAGCTGCTGTTACTGCAAAACCTGCTGTGTGGGCAAAACCCTGGGGAGCAGCAAAGGAGGATGGTTTCTGTCTAGTTACCCAGCAAGCTAACTGGCATAATGGACCATGCAATAGCTGGACTTTTCTTTTTTTCAATAAGTAGGAGGGCCTCATTCCACAAAGCAGAAGTGTTAGCTGCTTTCTGGAGGAGTTGGGGATTTTCTCTCTCTAAAAGTTTCTTTAGTCCTTTCCCAGCCCCTTGACACCAGAGGGAACACAGCACTAGATATGTCTAGTTCTGGCCAAAGCCTGACTCCAGTGGGTCGGCAGATTTAGGGCTTAGGTTTGGGTCTTTTGCTGGGACAGGGGATAGAGAAACAGCTCAGAGTCCTCTGGAGCTTGTCCCCAGACTGGTTACAGGACAAGATCTGGCAGGGTTATTCTGGTGTACCCACTTTCTTTCCAAGCAGTGGCTGAAGGCAGTTGAGAAAACATGCCTGCGTCACACTGCCTCGAGGCTTGTGCTCAGCCTGGCTCTAACCAAATAAAACCTGACCTTGCTTCCATTTCAGACATTGTCTGCTATTTCTCTTTGAATTTTGGCTTTGCAATCCAGCAAGGAAGAAGCTGCCTGGTGTTTTGTCATCCCTTACACTGCTGGGCACAGAGGAGTCTCCTGTGCTCTCCAATCTCTTTGTGTTGCCTTTTTGTGTAGCTTTGGCTTTTGGCTGCAGCCCCGCATTATTTTTTCCCATCACAATTGGGGCTCTTCAAACATTGCAACTGTAGGTCACAGGCTCAGAATTCCCTGTAACGAGAGCCTTTGGCATCTCTTCCTGCTGCCTCGTGAGTTTGTCTCCGTGGCCTGTGCCTCTCTCCAAGGCCTCCTCCAGCTCCCCCAACAATCGGCTCATTGTGTGATGATGGGGGAAATATTTCTTCTCTGCTGTCCTTCCCACTTCCCCACCCCCCTCCCAGCCTGGGGGAGGCAAAGATGGAGCCCCTGTGCAGTGTTTGTGTAAATGTATTTGTGAGGGAGGGACCATGCATGGTTTTTGCCCCACTATATCCCTGCTGCTGGGGTGGGAGGGAAACGTGAGTGTGTGAGCTGAGGCTGATGTAAAGCTGCCTCTGTTCTCTGCGCTTTTGGCTAAGTGTCAGCACAGAAGAAAAGAAAACATGGGCTGAGCATGGACATGGCAGAGCAGGGCTTGTGCCCCAGGCATACGCTGGGGTGCCTGACCCTGGTAAGGGAGGTTGTAGTTAAAATGCACAAGGTCATTCTGGTGAGGCAGGCTGTGGGGAGAGGCAGTCCCACATCAAGCATCACTCTGGCCCCTAAACACGTGTGTTTCAGCCCTGATTTCTTCTAGGATTAGTTGCTTGATGCTTGAAGGGAGACATTTGCTCCAGCCTGATGCATGAACAGCTTTGGTTTGTACATGGTGTTTCTGTAGGTCTGTCCTGGTCAGCTCATGGCAGCAGTAATCCATGGGCTGAGACTCAGGTAAAGACATGCCAAGCCATTTCTTTGCCTCCTGCCCATCAGTCCAGTTAACCCAACAATTTCCTTTGAAAGCACAGGTCCTGGGAACACTGATGTGTGAAATAACCACCCTTCCCTTTGGCTCCTTAAATTAGCCTGCCACTTCTCTGTTCATGCTCATGTGCTTGCTGGTGTCCCTGGAGCAGAGGCAAAAGGTCCTTTCCATTTTCCTTCCTGGGGCAAAGGAGCAGCCTGGAAGGGCTTGGTTAATTTGAGTCCTCCAAGGCTGTTGTGGGGAGTGAGTGCTCACTGCAGGGTGATTTCTCCAGCTCAGCATGGATGGATGGTGCCAGCAGGCATCTTGCTCTTTCCATTTTGTAGAGCTGAGGTGATGGGGGGGCCCCCTACGGTGCTGAGAGCTGTATGGTCTGTAAAACACACAAATCCTTGCCTGAAGAGCTTAAAGTCTAAATGGGGAACATCTAGCAAGGGGTGGGGGGTGTGTAGGAAGCTCAGGTGTGCCACTTCAAAGGACAGAAACTGCACAGGACTGAATTCCTGAATTTTCTAACTCAAATCAGTGCTCTGCCTGTTACAGCATGCAAGTTTTTGTCCTGCAAAGCTAACCAGACCTTCTGGAGCAGGCTCTGCCTCTCTCTGACAGTGTTGGAGTTGCTCAAGTCAGCAGTGTTTGACAGCAGGCTGGAAGGGCAAACAACCTGCTCCAGCACCACTGTGCCCAGGCATGTTCTTGGCTTCGCCCTCTTAATGTGGTCCTTGAGCATCTCTCCTGGCAGGTGCTGCTCTGGGAGTGAGCACTGCACGGTGGAGTCTGTCCCTTGTTATTGCAGGCAACTGCGTCATTTAATCCCCCTTCTAATCCGATCAAGCTTCATCTCGGGAGTGCTCAGGGGTTTGTTTTCCTTGCTACTCCTTCTGGGAGGCTGTTCCAGAGCTTTGTTTTTCTGGCTGGAAACCTTTTAATGCTGTTCATAGCCAGCTGATACCTTGTTCTCATGCCAGTGTTTTCCTTCAGCTTAAATGAAAAGCAGCCACAATTACAGAGAACTTAACTCTAGAGCCCTAGAGTTGAGATAAGGGTGCTAAAACCAGGCCTTGAGATGGTCTCCCCCTCGGAACTTTGCATTCAGCAGTATATCAATCTTATCCCCAAATGCTTTATTTCAGTGCTGTAAGCAGGCAGTGTTCCAAAGATCTGCACAACCCCCTGCTCTAGAGTCCTGTTAACTTAATTCTGTCTTTTCCAGAGAGATACATGGAGTTTGACCTGAACAATCAAGGCGAGATTGGTGAGTGATCCTGAGGGATGCTGCTGAATCTGCTGATTCCCTCTGCATTCATGGTGTTGAGGAGGAAAACTTGTGGGCTTTTCCTATGTCCAGCCTTGCTTGGATCTTGATTGCCAGCCAAGCTTCCTTGGCTCTCCAGCCTCTGCCTCTCAGCTTCCTCAGTCTCTCCTTGCCTATTTCAAGATCTAAGCTCTTCTCAGTGCTGTTCTCCTGAAGTTCTGTTTATCTCCTCCACTTCTTTCTGCTCTAAATGCTTTTTTTTTCTCTCCTTTTCTCCACTGAGGCCTTCTTCTCAGTCCTCTGCTGCAAAACTGGGAATTCAGAGCTGGGAAGCTGCAGGACTTGAATAATCCTAAGGGCTTGCCTGGCTTGAGGCAGGAGCTGTATAAATCCATGAGCACTTCTGGTGCAGAGGAACTCTTTGCTTTGCAAGGAAGGGAGCAGAGGGAAGCAAAGGACTTGGATGTTAGTCTGGCTCAGCTGAGCAGCCCTGCTTTGGGTCCAGAAAGCACCAGTTACATAAAGTTCCAGCCTCCTGCAGGCCTGGAGCTGACACTGAAGTGTAATCACTTGCGTGCTTTGCCCTTCCAGGAGGCGGCTGCCTCGCTCCCCTCCTCCACAAGTCTTCCAGCTGAAGTGAAGCCTGTGGGGAGCTGAAGAAGCCTGACTCAGGGCTTCCGGGAGGGAAGGGGCCCGCAGGTCTCAGCAGGCAGCAGTGCAATGGGAGGAAATGGCCTGTGGCGATGGGCAGGGGCGTCTGCTCCCCACAGCTTGTTTGTCTCCAGCTTTAACCCTGGTGTTGCTTCCCTCCTCCTCATCCTTGTGATTCTTGGCACCACAATCCGAGCTGGAGAGCACTGTCCCCGTGTGTCTCTGGAGCACCCGGAGAGTTGTGCCTCTTCTCTGAGTGTGTGGTGCTTTTATCTTGAGCTGCGCAACTGGGAAGTGATGCTCTGTACTGGGCACAGTGGCAGTGAGCTGAAGTACTGGAAGGCTTCTTGTGGCTTCTGGCAACAGCTTAATGCTGTCAGCCACAGAGTCCACGAGTGAGATGGTCTCAGGTGGGAACCCATGGCTCTGTCCCTAGAGTAGGTCTGTGCTCAGTGGGGTCACCCCTTGACAGCAGCGATTGCCTTGCTCTTGTAGATTTGATGTCTGTCAAAAGGATGATGGAGAAGCTGGGGGCTCCGAAGACCCACCTAGAACTGAAGAAGATGATCTCTGAGGTGACTGGAGGGGTCAGTGACACCATCTCGTACCAGGACTTTGTCAACTTGATGCTTGGGAAACGCTCTGCTGTGCTGAAACTGTGAGTGTCCCGGGATGGAGCCAGGGAGAGCAGCAGCACCCGAGCTGCTCTCTTGGGAAGCTGGGAAGCACAAGCTGTTGGGTGGAGCTGGAGCAGTGCACACTCAGTGTTCATGAAAGAGACCAGGATTCTTGTGCAGGGGAGTCTGCAGGGTGCCACGAGAGGGTGTATAAGCCCGTGTTGAGGCTAAGCAGTGGCAAGTACTCCCAGCAGAGCTGCCTGCTGTGTGTTAGCACAGGCTTCCTCCCACGTGCTCCATGAGAGCCATCCCCCTCCTTTCCCCAGGGTGTGCAGGCATTCAGCACTGCAGGACTTCTTCCTGTCTCTTCCCTGAGGATCCTGCTGGCTTTGGGGGCACAGATTTCCCCTGTGGATGGTGACAGGACTTGAGTGAATGATGGTCCTGCCAGCACCAGTAGTGCTGGTTCCTGTTACCCACAGGATGCTCTGTCCCTGCCTGATCTTGGAGGGACAGGTGTTGCTGTTGCCCACAAACAGAAACACAAGGACTTCAAATCCAGAAGGTTAAAATATCAGAAGGCTTTATTGATACAAATGGAACACCTTTTTATAATGTGTTTCGCTAATGCTAAAAGTGATTGGTTACTAACAATGACACCTCTCTATTACCATTGGTTAAGTGAGAGAAACAATATCTTCTATGTTATGAAAAACAGGCTAGAAAAATACCACCTGTTTTGAGAAAATATCATTTACAGAGATTGTTTATAGGATCTCTCTTGGGAAAGTGAGTTTTCCCTTGGGAAGAAAAACCTTAGCAGGCCTGCAGCTAGGAAATTTCAGAGGCACAAAATTGTCAGCCCCACAGATGGGCAGTAGATGGAGATGGGACACATGCTTAAAACAGCTGGCTGGTGCTGGAAGGGGTTTTCTGTGGTACAGGCTGCCAGCACTAGCCTCCCACGGCTCCCTCTGCCCTCTCAACCGGGCTCTGAAAGTGCTGCTCTAACAAATGGCTTCCAAACACTTGCTTGGCTCCATCTCTATCCCATTGAAGCCTGGCATTTCCTTTCACAGCTCAGAGGCTGGCCCTACTTTCATGTCTGAAACTGCCATGAATAGGAGCTGATCCTCTCCATCCTCCTTACCCCTTTTTGAAGGCAGCTTTAGAAACACAGCCAGCTTTCCGGGCAGGTTGGGAGGAAGGATCTTGCACCCACCTCTCACGTGGTTTCTCTAAGCTGGGACATGTTTGCTGGCAGACTCTCACCACTGTGTGCTGTGTCTCTGTTGTGATGCTCCTCTTTGAGCAGACACAGACTTCTGACATCCCTGCTGCTCCTTCTTCTCCACAGAACCAGACTGAGCCTGCAGCCTGTCCTGTATCTTCCATCCCTCCTCCGAACTGCAGCAGCTTTCACAAACAGGTCCCTTCTCTTGCTAACAGACACCCCATTGTCTGTTGGACCCTGTAGAGCAGGAGCAGAAATGTAAAACTCGTCCTAAGAGCAGCACAGCCCTTTTATCCATCGAGGCAGCTGGCATTCCCAGCGTAGCTGCAGTCCTCAGGGAGGAAGACAGTGCTAGTGGTTGCAAAATGCTTGAGATTCCTACAGCCAGTGCCTTGCTCCTTGTTTTTGCTCTGTCCCCTGGCTGTAATTGCTGTTGCTTGCTCGGTGTTGGCTTCTGAATGTTCTGCTGTGTGGTTATGTGCAAGGTGGGCCAGGAGTGGTATTTGCTTTCACGAATCAGCAACACTTGGCATGCAGTGTGTGCCCAGGGGATTTCGGAAGTGGCTGTCTAAATAAAATGTGCTAATCCTCTGGGCTCTGAGAGGAAAACCGGCAGAGACTTTGGGAACCCACTCCTGGTAGCTGCTGGAAAAGCCAGCCTGGCAGCACTGCCCTCTGTTGGCTTTCCCTGCTTTGTTAATTATCGAGTGCTCTTTGTAGGGGAGCCAGATGCTCTTTTTCAGCAGAGAATGCAACCCTCAATGATGGATAAATATACATTTGCCTTTTTTTTTCCTAATTGGCAATATCTGTTCTGTTTTGCAGGGTCATGATGTTTGAAGGAAAAGCCAATGAAAGCAACCGAAAACCTTCTGGTCCACCTCCAGAGAGAGACATAGCCAGCCTCCCTTGAAGAGGACAGGCTGTAAAATGGGCACTTTTTGCTTTGCTGGTCTGTAACAGAGGCTACCTGTGCTTTGTTACTCTTTACTGTGGACAAGTCCTAGTTTTCAACTAACCTGCCTTAGAGGAACAGCAAGGGAAGCTGGAGACCCCCAGCTCGTGTCTTTCTGCTGCATCCCTTAGCCAACTTGATCTGTTAGACAGAAGCCATAGCACCAAGTGTAATGTGAGACCAAAAAGAACAAAAAATATCCTGTGATTTTACTCTTTCCTCTGCCCTTCGTGCATTTTTCAGACGAGGAGCTACTTTGTTCCCAGCGTATGGATTCAGAGCTGTGCTTGTCACAACAGGTTCCTAATGGTCCTTGCTGCCAGACACGGACAAAGCCCCCGAGAGCGGCTTCATGGGTGCAAAGAAATAAGTGCCTTCTCTGCTCCATCCTCCTGTTCCTACTTTCGACTTTGTTCTTCCCCTCCTGACCTCCCCAAAATGGAAATCAGGCTCCCACGTCTGTCTGATCATATGGGGAATGTAGGAATGTGCTTGGACACAGAGATCTGCCTGCACAGCATGTTGGAGTGGGGACAGCTGCCTGCAGGGACAGCTTCTGTCTCATCCTGCGGGCAGATCTCGGGGTCCAACACCAGCCACCGCAAGTGGGGATGGTTAAAGCCACCTTGGGGACCTCCTTCCTGATAAATCACAACTTGGGTCCGACCAGGAGTGTAACCTCTGGGCAGGTGATTGTCTGTCCCATCTATGGAGTCCAGAAACAAGCTGTGATGCCTTTGCAGTCCCACAGGCTGCCTGGGGCAAGTGAAACCTCCAGGTGAAAGGAAGCTGGCTGACCAAACTGAGCCCGGCCAGACCAGTTGCAGATGAGGATCTGTCCTCAGGCAGCTGCTCTGTCCCTCTGATTTTTGCAGACCTCCCTGTATGTGTTTCAGCCTGGTCCCTTGGGACTATCCATTTCCCTGATGGATAAGCCCTCAAATCTGCAAAATAAGAAGGGCTGCAAGTATGGAATGTGAGCTGGGACTGCTATCCACACTCTGGGTACTGTGGTGATTCTTGTTCCATACACAATTTCTGGAATCCAGGTGTTTGCTCTTTGCCCTTTCCCTACTCTTTTCTTAATTGTTCTCGACAGCTTTTAAGTTTTTTAAAATCATGGTTTAGTAAGTACATTTTTTAAAGGAAATACAGATGATTAACTCTACTAGGCTGATTGTTCCTGCCAAAGGCTGCACTTTTAAATAATTAAAAAAACCAACAAAAACATTCTCACTGCTGTTTGTGTGAAAACCAAAACTGTGATGGAGAGAAAAATTATGAGCAAAAGCAGCACCAGTCTACTTCAAGGACTGAAAATAAATCTTTTGAAGCTACACAGTGTGTCAGTGTTTATTGTTATCTGCTCTGAAGCTTGGTCCATATGATTGGTTGTAGATTAAGGGAGCTGGTTTCCAAGTCTGTTAATATAAACCCTTGAACAGATCCTGGAGATAGATTTGGACTGTCTTGATCTGATCTTTATCTGTAATAACTGATTGAAAGCCATGGAGTTTGTGTGATGAAATGCAGTGGCCACCTCCTGAAAGCTGACACTTTTTTCTGACTTAGTGAAAAAGCAGGTGCCAGTGCTTGCTTTAGGAAATAGCTTGTTTATTGAGAGCAGACACTTGCAATGCTTCTCCTGAAGGAGGGTTTTTTTCATTATTCTCTCTGCTCTTGAAGCAATTGCCCAAGGTTCTTGTCTGATATGAATTGTAAAAAGGGGAGACCAGGTTTCCTGGGGAATGACTGGGTGCACTTTTTTCATGTGTTTCTCAAAAGGACAAAATTTCCTTGAGATCACAGCCCCATGCCTGCTTTCTGCTGCCTGGT
Organism: Leptocoma aspasia; assembly: GCA_013399835.1. Classification (NCBI taxonomy): domain Eukaryota; kingdom Metazoa; phylum Chordata; class Aves; order Passeriformes; family Nectariniidae; genus Leptocoma; species Leptocoma aspasia. Next base: position 438,846 of record VXAX01001648.1, on the reverse strand, counting down.
AGCCTCTGGGAACGCACCTGCTTTTCTTGGCTGTGTGTTGAAACTATTGTTCAGTTAGAAAATAAAGGAAGCATATTACATGAGGGAAACTTGGATGTGGTTTGCCACAGTTCAGGTCACTGCCCAAAGCCATCACTGCTTGTCTCTGTGGAAATCCTTGTCCTTTTTGGTCCTGGAAAAAAGAATGACCTGCTAGAGCTGGAAACAGCCCTTCTCAAAGTGTCTCCATAGGGCTGAATCCTGGCATTGTGTCTGAGAGGGAGCTGAATCCCTCAAAACTTGAATAAATAAAGAAATCGGGGACCTGGTGTGACTAAGCCCCCACATTCTGCTTTTGTGTGGTCCTGCAGCACAATAAGGCTGCTCCAGCTCACAGAGCTTCTGTGTTTGCAGCACAGCCACCACACAGTGGAGCTGTTCAGGGCCTGACCCAGAGCATCCCAGTGCTCCCACTGCAGCCCATGCCAAGGCAAGATTTTACCTGAAGGTGTGAAACTGTGTCAGGGAGGGTTAGGCTGGAATTAGGAAAAGATTCTTCTCCCAGAGGCTGCTGGGCACTGATCAGGCACCCCAGGGAATGGCACGGCCCCAAGGCTGCCAGAGCTCCAGGAGTGTTTGGACGTGGCTCTCAGGGACATAGTGGGATTTTGGGTTGCCCTGTGCAGGGTCAGGAGTTCAATTTAACGATCCTTGAGTGTCCCTTCCCACTCGGGAGTTTCTGTGGTTCCTTAGACCTTCAGCAACACTGGCTCTCTGATACGGGAAAAGCAACAAAGCCCCTCAGCAAGGGCTGGTGGCCGGGGTGAAGCAGCCGCCTGCCAGGCTCCACCATGGCTTGGCAGGGACAGCCGGAGCCCATCGCCGGTGTCAGCGGGGTCTGTCCCCTCAGGGGCTGCTCCAGCGGCCCGGGTCCCCTCAGGACGGAGCAGGGCACGGGCGTCCTGCGCTCCCAGCGCCTCACAACGTGTGGAAAAACCAGGGCGAGAGCACACAGCCTTAAGCTGCGCCAGGGGAGGTTTAGGTTGGACACTGGGAGGAATTTCCTCACAGAAAGGGTGATTAGATATCGGAACGGGCTGCCCAGGCGGGTGGCGGAGTCACCGTCCCTGGAGATGTTCAAGGAACGACTGGACGTGGCGCTCAGTGCTGTGGGCTGGGCGATAAGGTGGTGTTCGGTCACACGTTGGACTCGATGATTTCGGAGATATTATCCAATCTGACTGACTCTGTGACTCTGAAAAGAGGGTTTATTAAGCACCGCTGCGGTAGGGGAGGACCCGGTGGGAGGACCCGGAGCAGCGAGAGCCACGGCCAGAGCGGCCCCGCCGGAAGCGGAAGCGGCGCGGGGCTCTCCCGGCGGGGCGCGGGCGGCGGGACCGCGGCCGCGGGGCCGCCATGGGGGACGACATGGACGTGATCCCCGAGCGGGAGATGAAGGTGAGGCACGGGGAGAGCGCGGGGTGTCAGGGGCCGTCCGACGGGGGGAAGGGTTGGCAGGCTGTTTGACTCGGGCCGGGGGAGCCTTGGCTTGGAGCCGGAGAGGAACGGGGCTTGGAGAAAGCTCGGCCTGGACTGCGAGAGGTGGTGGGTTCTGGGGAAGGATTGGTTGGGACCGTGGGGCTGACAAACAGGGGGGGTCGGCTCGGGATATGGCGGGGCTTTTTGAGACATCCTTGCAGTGTTTGTGAAACAGAATGGCAGGATAGGTCAGGCTGGAAGGGGCCACAGCGGGTCTGGTCAAACCTCCCTGGTTCGTCCCAGAGCACATGGCACAGGGTTGCGTCCAGACGGGTCTGGAATATCTCCAGTGAGGGACACTACACACCCTTTCTGGACAATCTTGAGGACTTTCAAATATTTGAGGACTTTCCAGCATAGTGTGGTACAAGGCTGTGGGGTGGAAAAGGGAAGGCTGGCATGGCCTTGGTGTAGAGGCGTGTTTAATGCCTGGGGAGGGAATCACAGAGGTTTGGGTTGGAAGGAACCATAAAGCTCATCTCGTTCCAACCCCTGCCACCAGACCAGGTTGCTCCAAGCCTCATCCAGCCTGGCCTCGAGCAGTTTCAGGGATGAGGGAGAGTTGGAGGAACCTTGTTTTGGAAGAAGAGTGATATGTTTCTAAATCCTCCTGTCAGCATGCCTTGTGCTGGGAATCTCCTGGTTTGGGGATGTGTGGCTGTGGGGCAGTGTGAGCTGGAGTCTTGCTGTGTGGTGCCAGCCTAACCCAGTGTTACTGTGAGGCTGGGTAAGAAGGGACATGGGGGAACAGATTCCTGGAGTGATTATGGGTCTTTGTGCAGCTGCCTTCTGCCCTCAAAAATAAGGTAGTTGGGCTGTTTGTTTTGCAGAAGTTTCTGAGTTCCTACATCCTTCTCAGACTACAGGAATGTACTTATTTAGTGGCAGTTATTTGGGAATAACTCAGGTGCTTGGCTGGAGTTACTGGCATGTAGGTTAGTAAATGTGTGCCTTGTAACAGCAAGTTTTGTTCAGTCTTGTTGCAGCTTTTCTTTATTCCTTTCTCTTTTCCTCTGTATCCCTTGGCTGGCTTTGGTGGGCCCTGAGAAGGTCAGACGTCCCAGGCAGATTTTATGAACACAGGCATTGGGTACAAGTAAGATTTAACCAATGGGGAAAAAAAAAAAAAAGTGGTGTGATCTCAGTCTTTCATGGATGAGACAGAAAATGGGATCCAGTGGCCAGAGGCTGCCTGGGTGTGTGGCAGGGATTTGCAGCTCTCATGGAGAGGCTCCTGCACTTACTGTCTTAGAGAAGCCAAAGTAAACTGTTCCTCTTGGGCAGCATGTGAACAGCTTCTCCCCAACTCTCTCAAACAGGATTTTCAGTTCAGAGCACTGAAGAAGGTTCGTGTCTTTGATGCTCCTGATGATCTTCCCAAAGAGCGCTCCAGCCTCCTCGCAGTGTCCAACAAATATGGGCTGGTCTTTGCTGGAGGAGGGACCAGCCTGCAGATCTTCCACACCAGAGATCTTCTCATGCAGAAACAGCTGGGAGAGGATCCCAATAAAATTGGTAGGACACACTTAAATCTCATGGGTTTGTCAGAAACGGGTTTACATGGGATTTAGGCATGGAGCTCTTGGCTTGTGCTACGTGTTACAGTCCTTGCTATTCTCTGTCAGGCATTTGAATTGCCGCTTTTCTTGTGTGGGAAGGCAGGAACAATGGTTGGTAGCCATTCTTTCTGGGTTGGTAGCCATTCTTTGAGCTGTGAGCCTGTACGTGTGTCAGGGATGTGTGAGTGGAGGGGCACGCTGGGGGAGTTTTCACACTGAGTTACCCACTCTGACTAAATGACTGCCCAGGAGAGGGAAGGCAACCACAGTTCTACCACCTGAGTGCAAAATGGTTTTCATTCTCCTTTGTAACTGTTCCACTCTGTACATACATAAGTAAAGCCAAAAATCTTTCTACTTAATGTTACTCAGGTGACTGAGGAAGGAAAGTGGCATTTTCTTTTCTTAGAAGTTTAGCAACGCTCAAGATTGTATTGATAGAGATGAAGGGATTTGCTTTCATTCAATTTTTCTATGTGTTACCTTTGATAGCTGCTGTTAATGGGACTGAAGATTATTGCATTAATTTGCTGTATTGTTTTGCAAGAACAATTCTTGCTATTTAAATTTGTCCCCTTTGTTCCATCTTCCTTTCCTTTTGTGTTTTAAGTGGAGAATATTCAGAGTACTGTGGTTCCCATGAAGTTTCCTATGCAGCACCTGGCTCTGAGCTGTGACAATCTCACCCTGTCTGTCTGTATGATGTCCAGTGAGACCGGGTCCTTCATCAGCTTTTTTGATGTCCGCACGTTCCTAAATCAGGTACAGCACATGCCAGATGGGTTTGGCTTAGGTTTGGGGTTTGGGGTTTTTTTTCAGAATACAGCAGAGGAGAGGTGTAGCTGGGGTGGGATTTTCTGTCTCTGTGAGGGTTGTCTTGTCAAGGAGTTGCTCAGTAAGCTCAAAATTTGCTTGTTTTTATCAATCATTAATTTATAGGCAGGTCAAAACTGCTTTGAGCTGTGACTTCAGGTGAGTTTGGTTTTGTGCTCCGCTTTGACTGTCTTGTGTATTTGTCTTTCCTAAAAGGCAAAACAGCAGAAACATGCATTTGCTTGTCACAAACTGCCCAAGGACTCGGGAAGTGCAGCCATGGTCAACGACCTGAAGTGGAACCCTGCCAGTCCCACCATGGTGGCCATCTGCCTGTCTGATGGCAGCATCTCTGTCCTGCAGGTCACAGACTCTGTGAAGGTCTATGCCACACTCCCATCCTCTGCTGCTGTCACATCTGGTGAGTGACAGCCTTGGAGGGCACTCAGAATGTTGGACACTGAAGAGGAGGCACCAATTGTGTATAAACACAGGTTTCTTGTCTCAGGAGGAGGTTTCTTAAAATTCTTCACAAAAAGGAAGGGTTTAAACTCAGTGAGACTCAGAAAACGTTTTGCAATGGAATTACTATTTCCCAGTTGGTTGCAGCAGCTGAGTCTTGTGAGTTATCAAACGTGCCCACCTGTGGTTTGTGCTGTCTCAGGCTTGACTCATTTCCAGGAAAACATGCAAATAAACATCCTCACCTGTTGGTTTTTGACCTGTGTAGTCTTGCCTTCTCTGTGACTGGATGATTCCTTGTTTGATTCAGATTAATGATCTTTTCCAGTGGAAAAAATAGCCGTTTTAATTTATTGGTCCTGTTTTTGTGGGGCCTTGTAACTCTCCAGTTCCTTAGTGCTAATGGAACTCCTTTCTTTTTTTCTTTTTTTTTTTTTTCCTTTTTTTTGCCTAGTGTGTTGGAGCCCAAAGGGAAAACAACTGGCTGCAGGGAGGCAAAATGGCACCGTGGTGCAATATCTGCCAGTAAGTATTGGTGGTGTTAAGGCCTTATGACTTTTCAGGGGTTTGAAATACGGTATTTTGTTGGTTTGGGCTGTTGGTTGGTTTTTTTTCAGTTGTTGATAGGTTACAGAATTTGGTTAGGTGGCACGTGGTGTGAGCCATGTGATGCTACCCAAGTGCTTCAGTAATATTCAAGTGTCTTAGGCCAATATTTGGTTTAGTTTAAGGTTTGTACTGGTCACTGAAGTCATGATTTCAGAGTGGCCCATGATGTGTGTTAAAGAATGGGTGAGTTGCTCTAAACCAGTTCTCTGGGCTTTCTGAACTTGCAGTTGGATTTGTTCATTGCCTTTTCTGTGTATTTAAGAGTTGTTTTATTTGCAGAATCTGCAGGAGAAGAAAGTAATCCCTTGTCCTCCCTTTTATGACTCGGATAATCCTGTTAAAGGTGCATCTTTTTGTTATTTCTAAACTTGTTTTCTCTTTAAAAGTATTTTATTCATTCGTCCCCCTGTTGTCTTTAGTTATAGCAGCTGTAGAGCACTGGTTATGAAATTACAGTGTGATTTTCTGTGATTCTTAAGCTTGGTAGTTTAGGAGTTGCCATTTGTTTGTCATTTCCTTTTGTGTGCTGTGCACAGTTAAAATCAACAAGAAAGTATTACTAAAAAGTGTTACCTGGCTGAGGTGTTTTGCTTTCTCTTTCAGTTTTGGATGTACTTTGGATTGGCACATATGTCTTTGCCATTGTGTATGCAGAGGCTGATGGGACACTGGAAATGTCTCCACAAGTGGTTATAGCCATATTGCCTGTAAGTGCCAGCAGTCACAACCACACAAGTGTCTGTTCTTTGTTCCTGACTTGTTCATGACAATAGCAAGTTGCTTTTGTTACTGACATTGGCACTACATAGAATTTGGGTTTGGTACTGCTGTAAATCATGGGATTGAGGTTGGGGGGATTAAGTGGAGGAAGTAGGATTCACCTGAAAATCAATGAGTAATCTGTTCTCTGCTGAGATACAATTATGCTATTATTGGTGTGTCCTGATACTGTCAAATTTAAGGGAGACTACGTGGTTTGTGCATTGAAAGATAAATTATCAATGTTGATCCTACAGAAAAAGGAAGAGAAGCGACCAGAGAAGTTTGTGAATTTCATGGAGCCATGCTACACAAGCTGCACTGAGAGACAGCATCATTACTTCCTCAATTTTGTTGAGGAATGGTGAGTGGCAGGAATCATGGCAAACTCCTTCCCTTGGTATGTGTGTCTGAGGGGTCAGTGCTTCTCCATAGATTGTGATCCTCCTTTTTGTAGACCTTGCAGTGGACTGTCATGTTAGCTTTAACCTGTTTGTGTCCATGCTTACAGGGATCTTGTTCTGGCAGCTTCAGCAGCTTCCACAGAAGTCAGCATTCTTGCCAGGCAGGGGGATCAGGTAATACTTTTATTCCATTTGTGGAATACGTTTTGTGTTGCATCTGTGCAAATGTACATTCTTTCCCCAAGTATAACCTATATAAGACCTGGAATGCAATGAAGTGATGATTTTTTTAAGACATCCCAAAACTAAACAAGCTTCTAAGTTGTACAGAATCTGAAGATAATTCTTAGATGGACAAGAGATGTGTGTTGTGAACCAAGTACCAGGAGTCTGTTCTTCATTACTCACTTGGCAATCTCAAAATTTGGTCAAACTCACTATAATAAAGTGATTGATGTGAGGGCATCAGTTGAAGTTAAGCATTAAAAATGTCTGACCTCTGACATGCAGTGATACATGAGAAATCACTCACAAATCTGTGAAGGACCCTGATCTTTCTGGCATTTGTTAATCTGACAAATTTAAGTAGATACTCTCTAGCTGGTGTTTCAGCTGTTGTAGGCTGGAGTGCTGAAGAAGGCTGGTCACGGGAAAGCAGTAGTTGATGTAACAATAATTTTACTTTTTGCAGAACTGGGAATCGTGGGTTTTGGAGGACTCCAGCAGAGCAGAACTTCCTCTGACAGATAAAAGTGATGACACTCTGCCTGTTGGTGTTGCTGTAGACTACACCAGTAACATGCCCATCGTGATCAGTAAGTCTTGTTAGTCTTTCTTGTGGAGTAGTCCAAAAATCTCAGTGTATTTGATATTTTTGAGGGGCAGCCGTGTGCTCAGAGTTCTGGGAGATCGTTCTGAAAGGCAGACCAACATGCCTGCTGCTGTTTTAATACCAAACCCACAGCACATGGCTTTACTTCTGTGTAAGGATTCAGTGGCAAAGTGTTAAATACAGTTCTTTCCTGGAGCTTTCAGCATCCTGGGATGTGACACCAACAGACATGTCAAACAAAGCTCCTGAGTTACATCTGTGCCTAGAACTGGGATTTTAGTGAGTTTAAAGGAGTTGTGTTCTAACACTGGGGATTTCAGGCTGCCCATGAGGTGTTCTTTATTCTCGTCACTTATGTCCTTTAGCAGAACTGTTTTGTATCAAGTACATTTGCATGGATCTAAAGGAAAAGTGGGTTGGTTTCAAAGCCAGAAACATCAAAGATCACTGAGGTGAATGTGTAGGTTTTAATTCTGCATTAAAGCACAGGGTCTGTACTGCCTAAACCCTGCTGTGCTCTACACCTTAGCTGCATTATTGCTGTACCTTCTGTGCTGCCTGAAGGCCCTCCACAGTACTTTGTCAAAGTCTGAAGCTACATCTGAGCTATTGTGTTGTATCTCAGTGAATTCTGAGAATTCTTTCTTGAAGGCTAGGGACAGATGGAAATAGAGATGCCTTCAGGCAGAGTGGAAGGTACTGCAGTCAGGAGTTCCTGAAGAGCACAGGAGGGTGCCAGTTAACTGAGACCTGTACCTGAAAGAAAACCTACAGTAGGGAATTGAGGTCAAACATTGTACTTGGGTGCCAAATTGAATTTGAAGCCTTTTCTCTGTTAATCTATACAGTTACTGGATTAAGAAATCTGTCAGGACAGATTTTTTTAAAGCCTGTGTTGTGCTGCCTCAGAGTTTTTAAAAAGGTTTTTGGAGAAGCTTTTTGCTAACACATTCTCTGTGTTCTGACACAAGAGTTTGGCTGCACATAATTGGCTTTGCAGTTCACAGCAAGTTTAGGTTGCAGAGAAACCTGATTTGTCCTGGAGCTTGTTCCCAAGTGGAAACTGCCCTTCCCTAGCATGCTTCTCCTGAAGAAGTGAAGAAAAATGGCTATTCACTACACTGCCTGACAAACAAAGCACCATGATTATAGTAATTTTTTTCCTGCACTCTAGATGCAGGGTTTGGGTTGTTGTGTTTAATTAAGCACAGTTAAACCATTACAGAATTTTAGAAATACAGAGAGTGTTCTGGGACCTTTAACTGTTCTGAGAATTTTTGTACTGAAGCAGACTCACAAAGCAGCTGCATAAAACACAAGTATTTTATATCAGTGGTTCAGATCATGAGGATATTTGTTTGATGTTGGCTTTCTTTAAAGTTAAAAAGCTTCCTATGTAGCAATTCTGTTTTGTAGTTTATGCATATGAATGTTAATGAGGTGACAGGGCCCAATGGAATGTGGGGATTGCTGAAAGGAATTGAAGGAGGGAGAAGAGTATCAGTGAGGAAAAATGACTGCTTCAAAAACTGAAAAAGCTTGGCATAGGGATTGATGGGTGAAAGTTGGGCTTTGTCATTCAGGAGATGACATTCAGTTGTCAGATAACCCTTTTATGAAACATGAAGTCAGGAACAGAAAGGAATACAAAAGGATAGAGAAAGAGATCTGAGCACTGACAGAGAAGCAAGGGAACAAAGATGCAAATGAAAGCAAGAAGGGAGAAATGTAAGAAATATTGGGTGAAGAAAATTACATGAAGATGGCAATTCCAGTAGGAACAGAATAGGAAGCTTTGACTGCAGGACTTACATGTGTGGTCTCTGGCAGGTGATGAGAAGATCCTTGCTCCAGCTCCAGTTCTGATCCTACTGTCTACGGATGGTGTGCTTTGCCCATTTTACATGATCAACCAAAACCCAGGAGTCAGGTCACTTATTGTGACCCCAGAGCCACTGCAGTTGGTGGGGGAGAGAGTTCCAAAGTCAGCAGGTGAGTGCTCCGGGGGCTTAATCCACTTGCATTTGTGGATCTTTGTCATACTGATATGTCAGTTCAGTAGTCAGACACACATGTGATCACAGAAAACATATTTTTTCTTTATAATGATAATGGGGGGCAGTTCTTGGGTGTTTTGAGCTCCCAGGACTGTTCTCCTTCTTTTGGGCATCAGTGTGAAATTACCTAGTCCTGTTCACCAAGTCACAGATTCATTTAGTTTGGAAAAGGCCTCTAAGATCATCGAGTCCAACCCATAAACCTGTTTGTTTGTGGGATCTCAAGCACTCTGCAGGCTGTGCATTTAGGCTTTCCTTTGCAATCAGCCTTTGGAGAATAGGGCCAAACCAGTTTAGGAGGCTCTTTTCCCAGCTTTGAGGTTGAGCATGGCCTGCACACTTCAGAGAGGTGATGGTTTTCCTCCATAGTTTTGCCACAGGAGGTCATGATATGAACTAAGGTGTTTGACTGCAGAAAAATCCTATTTAAACAAAATTCTATTTAAATCATATTTAAAGCTTTCCTCAGCACTGTGAAAATTGTGTCAGCAGGTGAAGAGGAGTAGTTTTGCTTGAATTATAGATGTGTTGCCCTGTGTAGTGTGATGTAGGCAGATAAGGTGATTGTTTTTCTTGTCTGCATTCATGGAGAAGTAATTGCAAATGCACCATTTTCTTCCTTGTGCCCAAATTTGCTTCTCCTTCCCCAGCCAGAATGCTGTTGTTTGGCAGCCTGCCTTTCTGCGGTGCTGGCTAACTTGTGTGCTGACTGCCTATTTTATTTGAGATGGCAGGAACCTCATCAAAATCAATGGAGGAAGGTGAAGCTTTTTCACAGGAAACTGCAGACAACATTAATCTGAACAGATTGTTGTATTGATCATGACTCTGTACAGTTTCTGTATCACTTGCTGGGATTGGGGACTGCAAGCCCAGCTCTGCCATTTCTCTTCCTCACTGTCCAGTGAGAGAAGCAGTGCTGAGCTGTCCCTATCAAATAGATTTGGCCTTGCAATACCTTCTGCCATTAGTCAGTGCAGCCAAATAAGCCTCCTCCTTTCCCATTTGTCTTTCTGCAGGGAGTACTGCTGCAAGTCCAACCACTCCTCCAATTTCTCTAAAGCCTGACACAGCACCGGCTGTTGCTCCCACTGTGCCCACCTCAAGTCAGCCTCCAGCAGGGAGTGGAGCAGCTGTTTTTGCCTTCGTGCCCTCAGCTGTGAAGACTCCTGGCTCCTCAGGCAGTGATCCTCCACAGTATTCCTTTGCCACTGATGCCTCTAAGCAGGCCCAGACTCCTGCTCTGACTGGAGCAGGAACATTCTCCTTCTCCTCTGCTTCTTCCAAGGCATCCATGACTCCTGCTTCTGTAGGCAGCACTACAACAGCTCCTGCCACCTCTTTTCCTTTTGGGTCCATGAACTTTAAACCAGCTGCAGACAGCTCATCTGGGCCATCACAGCTCTCCACAGCACCTGCTGCACAGAAGTCATCTTTTGCACCTTCAGCTTCTTCAGTCAAAGTGAACCTCAATGAGAAGTAAATAGATTCAGCAGTGAATGCAGGGGCTGGATACTTGTTAAATTGCTGCAGGCATGGATAATGTATGGTAGTTCTGAAGATAGTGTGTGGCTTTTTGCCCTGACAACAGCTCCCCACCTTCCCAAGAAAGCACTGAGGGAGCCCCTCTTTATCCAAGAGTGTTGTGGCTGTGGAAACCCTCAGTGCTTCCCATGCCAGAGGTTATGTTCATGGGCATGGTATTAGTCAAGGGACAATGCCAAAAATTTAGAGTGATAAATTGCCAGAGACTTAGGGGGGTTTTTTATATATTTGTTTCACAGGCATCAATGACTCCATGCTTTGGTTTGATGCAAATCATGGCTGATGACTGCTGGGAAATCCCTTCTGTCTGGAGCTGCTTAAGTGGGGTGGTGATAGCACAAGTTTCTCTGACAGTTTGTTGAAGGTTCCTTACCCCCAGCCTGAGAGGAAGCTGGAGCCACAGCTGATGGATTGCTTTGCCACTCTGTGTTCAGCAGAAAGGGTGCCAGACCTTTTGGTTCTGTTCTTAAATGGACACTTGCTCACTGAGCACAGGATCTGGAATCTTCAAAGCTTGTTCACACTGACTGAAAAAAACTAATATTGATCAGAAAACATGCAAAATGGGTTTGAGGGAGTGTTCTCAGATGTCATATACTCACTCTTCCCTCCAACTCCTGAGACTTGCTCTTTATTTTTAGAAAAAGTGGCTTAGAACACAGCTATGTTAATTGGAGCTGCTTTTTTTAAGGATAAGAACTTTCATGTAAATGCATCATAAGAAATTTCTGATGGTTCAAATGATTATTTTTCAATTAAAAAAATCTTTACTGCACCAGAATCTGATGGGAGCTCTTAGGGCTTTTTATATTTTGTGTATAAAGCAAATGATACACCAGTGAATTGGCTGAATATTTAAATTGGCTGCCTTGAGGAGCTGAGTTTGCAAATGAATAGAAATTCATATTTTCTTGCAGAATTTCTGTTTGAGCATTACTCTGAGGATGACACTGAAGGGCAGCTCAGATTTGCTACAGTTGGAACAAAATGATGAGGTGCATTTGAAGCAGGGTAGTACTTTTTGCTGGCATTTAGCTTTTGCTCATGGGAAGATCTAAGATAGAAGTCTTTGTGGTTCCATGTATTCAGAAATTATCCTGAGTGGCTCCTTCCCACTATCTCCAGCAGCTACAATTGTGATTTTGTATCTGGAGCTTGAGTTGATGCTGATCCCAGGGGATGCTCATTCATTTATTCATTCATTCACTCATTCATTTATTCATTCTTTTGCAGGTTCAGTGCTGTAGACACCTCTTCTCCCACAAGCAGCAGTGGTCAATGCACTTCCACGATGTTTTCCTTCTCAACCAGTTCCAAAACTGCTCCTGGAGGTTCTCTGAGCCAGTCCACACCTGTTGCAGCCCCTCCTACCACACCACTGAAGACTTCATCCCCTGTGCCTGCCACGGGTAGGAGTCTGATCCCTATTGTTGGGAATAATGCATTATAAAAAACGTTCTAAAAGTTTTAGGACACAGGGAGCTTCATTTGGCTTCTTGTTTTTCCTGCTGCTTTTCCTGCTCCAGAGGCCCTCCTGATTGGCAGACCATCATGATGTGAATCACTCTGTCTTGAAACTGAGTATTTTTTTCCATTTGTGCTCTATTTCTCAGAGAGCCATATGTGAAATAATTATATTCAGCTGCTTAAGTTTGCCCAGAAGTTCTGGCATTTTCAGTGCTCTGATTATGAATGTTTCTGGGCAGCCACACAAATCAGTGCCTTACCTTCCACCTGCATTGACTAGAGTTCAAAGTAGTCACAAGAGAAGCTGAATGGAAGTGAAAAGGCACCTGAGGAAGGTGTGTTCTTGCATTGGGGCCCATAGCGCTACTGCTTTTGGATTTGATAGTGGTGATTGTTTCTGATCACAGCTTATGTCCTCAAGCTTTGTATAAGTTCATCAATTACTGTTGTTCTTACTAAATTCCAGTGGCACGTCCTGCTCAAAATGCTGCTTCGGCTTCCTTGGTACAGAAGACACCCAAAATCACCCCATCAGCAGCAAAGCCAAGTTCTACTCAGGTAACAGGAACTTGACTGGGTTCTTTGGAGGGTGAATGTTTTTCATGGCCCATCAATCACTTAGAATTCCTTGGACTGAACTAGTGTTCTTAGGTCAGAGAATTAGCTGACTTCTGATTTTGCCATAGTAGCAAATGTGTGATTCTAAACAATGTTCTCTGCATGTCTTTAGAGAGCTGTATTTTGACCTATATTATAATCAGAGTGTCTGGTGCCTGAATGGAGTTTCTAACACCAGGCCTTTTTTGATACTCTAAGCTCCCTGTTGCAATGGATATATCCTTAATATTGGTTTTGGTTTTGTCTTTTTTTTTCCCCCCCAGGGCAAATCAGCACTCCCCAGCACAGCTTTAGAGAAACAGACCCACCAGTGGAAGGAGTCGGACCCTGTCATAGCAGGAATCAGGGAGGAGGTGAGATTTTCAAGCAGTTTTCTTCATAATGCTACACAAACACTTCAGTTCAGCTGTGTTCTGATGGTGTCTGTAAGTAGTTTAGGAATCAGAATGGAAATTCTTCCTGAGATGATCAGCCTGGTTTATAGTTGTTATTTGTGTGTCCTGTTAAGTCACTGTGTTGAGAAGATGGAGTATTCTTTCCTGTTAATGTTCAAGAAGAATTTCCTGCTTTGGCTGCAAAGTGACCGGTGTTTATGATGTAGTTGAGGCATGATCCAAGAGCTGAGACATTTGTTCCAGCCCCTGCTGTGTTTTCAGTGGCTGCCCTTTCTTCCACTTGGCTTTGCAGATTGCACATTTTCAAAAGGAGATGGAGGAGCTGAAGGCCCGGACTTCCAAAGCCTGTTTCCAAGTTGGAACTCCAGAGGAAATGAAGATCTTGCGAACTGAGTCAGATGATCTTCACACCTTCCTCTTGGAAATTAAAGAGACAACAGAGGTGAGCAGGGCATCTTCAAACTGTGAACCAGCAGTGACTCTTCCTCACCTGATGTTCCTCCTTAACCTGCTACAGCTGAACTGTAGATGGAACATCTGACTCTGCTGTGCTAATGAGGGGGTGGCACTTGCCTTTGTGCTTTCAGGCAGATGCTTGCAGAAGCCCTTGTGCTAGAGATGGCAGTAGAAAGTGTTACTTTGAACCTTGTCCCATCTGTTCTATTTCCCTTTGCAGTCACTTCATGGAGATATCAGCATTCTGAAGACAACACTGCTGGAGGGATTTGCCGGAGTAGAAGAGGCTAAAGAACAGAACGAACAGAATCGTAGCTCTGGGTATTTACACTTGCTCTATAAGAAACCTTTGGATCCCAAGAGTGAAGCACAGCTTCAGGTATGAATCATGTCAACCAACTTCTAATAGAGAGCTTTAAATAAACTAAAACTGAGGCTTGTGTGTGCAAGTGCCCAGCATTGTTGTTCTGCTCTAAATATTTGCTGTTTCAGTAAATAGTCTAGTAAATGTGTGGTGAGCTTTGGTTTCCATGAGTTTGCAAGAGATGCTGGAAATCCTCTCCTGGAGCTCCTCTCTGTTGTTGCCCATTTGCAGTGATGATTCAAAACTCCTTCTGAAGGGTTGTAGTTTACCTGAGATCCAAGTCCATTCTAATCTTAGAATGTGACTCTTGACATCCTGTTCCTTCTCAGCCTGTAGTGTTTGCTCAGGGATTTCAGTTGAAAGAATGTTGGGGTTTTTTCTACACTTCATAGAAGAGTTCTTGGAATTATTTTTATCTTCAGCAAGTGCCTTATGGAACAATTTGATGATTTATTATGACTTACAGAATTGTGTGGTTAATTTCATGGATGGTGGAGCATAAAGCTTAATGATATTCTAAAAGCTGGGGCACAAAGGAAAATAACCAGCAGTACATAAAAAGGCTTTCAAAGACAAGAAAGAAAGTAGGGATGAAGCACTTTTTGTTACAGCTCTGGTGATGAAGGCTATTTAACCCTAAGCAAAATAGAGTGAATATGCCCTACAAATGATACTTGGTCTTTTATACACTGATAAGTTCCCCTCAAGAGGTTTGACTGGCAGGTTGAAGGCATAATTGAATGTCATCTTTGTGGCAGTAGGTATCAAGACCATGCATGCAGTTATTAGAAATCAGCTGACACAAAGTAATTTCTTCTAGGTCTGATCTCTAATCTTCACCTGGATTCTGTTGATTGAGTCACAGTCTTAATTGCATGCCTGCTTTGATGTCCAGCATGTCTCTGTGACATTTAAAGCTTACACTTGTGACTTCAGAGAGATGATAATCTTGAAGTATGTGTTTCACTGTGTAAAGACCACGAGGAGAGAAGAACACAGTGGGAGAGAAGTGGATTTGAATGGAATGAGAGAGCTTTTGGGTCAACTTTGTGAAAGTTTGCTTTGAGAAAGCTCTGTGCTGACTCTGAAATTTTGCTCAGTCTACATCATTCCCATTCTCCTGGGTGAGAAAAGCTCCCTTAGGCAGCTTTGTGTCTTAGTTTTCAACGAAGTTTTCAAGACCCTGAGAGTTTTCTGATGTCCAGCTGTATCAGTTTGGTATCCAGAGAGCTGCTGCCATGTAGGTGCTGGAGGAAGGAAACCTGGTCTTGGCAGTGTTTAACACTAAGCCCACAGCAGGACTGGGTTTGTTTTCAGGTTGGAAATACCCCACTAGAATTCCATGCTGTATCTTGAAGACATTTGCAGTGGAATTTTTCCCAATATTGAGATGAGCCGAAACCAGCTGCAGTTCCCATTTCCATTTTACAGGGTTGGAGTTCAAGCCATGGCCATGCCATGCCAGGCACGAGGGTCACAGGAATGAAACTGAGCTCTGGGTTTGTTTAGGGAGCAGAGTGTGGGGCCAGAGGTCTCTGGAGTAGCTGCTGCAGTTGTGCAGCTGTGTGGTCATGGATAAGTCACTTTACTCTCTGTCCTTGCTATTTATTTTTATTTTGCTACCTAGAAAATTCAAATTAATTCCTTGCTTTAATGTGGAGGTGTGAGCATTTGTGAGTGCTTTCATGAATCATAGTCTGTGAATGCTAATGTTCTAGAGCTGTGTGAGTAGCCTGCAAAGCTTTGATCACTTGAAATTGTTAGAAGTTTCAGTGTTGTAGGATGGAAGCAAATGACTCATGTTCTGGAAGTGTCATTTGAAATAAGGACTGTTTTGTATAATGCCTGGTGTTTGTAAAATCCACATTGTAAAGATCTGGCAGTGTTTTGCAGATATTATGGACAGTATTACTCTTAGTTGAGAGCTGAGGTGAAATGTCCAGGCCAAACTCTGTGTGTACCCCACTGATTATTACATAAATTTTCACCATGTTGGGTTCTGTTGTGCTGGCAAAACTTTCCAGGCAGAAGTACAGGCAAGTGCTCTATGGCTTGGAGTGAATGAGCCCCAAGAGTCTTCATCTTCTTCAGCTGAAACTGAGATTTCTGAAGTGAATTTAAAGCTCACTTTATTTTGCATGGCAGGAGATCCGGCGCTTGCACCAGTATGTGAAGTTTGCTGTTCAGGATGTGAACGACGTTCTGGATTTGGAGTGGGACCGGCACCTGGAACAGAAGAGAAAGCAGAAGTAAGTAATTGACACTGGAGTACAGAACCACATCAGTGAATAGGGAATTAGTCTATAATCAACAGACAAAGACCTTTTTCTGTTTAAAAGTATGATTTTTTCGAGGGATCTGGGAGTAAATCTTGGCTCAAACACCTAATGGGAGCCATAGGTTCAGACTCTCTGGCTTCATACATGTTGCAAGCTTGTTGTATCTGTGTAGAGTGCAAATGTTGCTTATAGAAAAAAACTAAGCTTTGCAGAAATTCATAGATGGCAGCTCATGAAACCTTTCTAATAGATAAAACATCTTGAAGCAAATGAGCTAAATGAATAAACTGACAGCATAGTCAAAGGCAAAATCTGTATTTGAGATGAACTGAACTGCTTTGGAGATTGACCTCCTTGAGTTTCAGTAGCCAGAACCACTAAACCATTGGTGTTTGCTTGCCTGCCTGTGACCTAAATGCACAGAATGGTCCTTACCCCTGTCTCTTGATCTGATCTCTGCAGGCGTCTGATAGTCCCTGAGAGAGAGACTTTGTTCAACACCCTGGCAAACAACCGGGAAATCATCAACCAGCAGAGGAAGAGACTGAACCACCTGGTGAACAGCCTGCAGCAGCTCCGCCTCTACAACCAGACATCTCAGTGGAGTGTTCCCAGTGATACATCTCTAAACAGTGCTCAGAGGTATGTGAAACATTAATTCCTCCCTCTCTCTTGCCTCCAGCAATGTGCAACGGTGAATCCTCCAGAGAATGATGTTTTGTGGGCATGGTATGGGAGGACAGGATGTCCTAAAGTTATGCTAAACTAATACAGGAGCTTATTGGTTGTATTCTGGGACACTGTCTGATGCTTAGCAGAAATTTCCCCTAAAGGTTTAAGGGGTTTCATACTAAATGGGATAATAGAGCCTCCAGGCTGAGATACTGCTGGTTGTCTTTCTGACTTCAGGGGAAGAAGTGAATGGCTACTGAAGTTTCTAAAATAGTTAAAGATGCATCACACAATATCTAGAGGAGCCAAATGTTTGTTCTTCCAGCCAATGATTCTAGTGGCTACTTTGGCCCGATTTTGTTCCTGCTTTGGTTGGTTTCTTTCTGCTCCTGCTGTTTTTTTCACTGTTCTGCCTTGTCCCAGTTTTGACAGTGACCTTGAAAGCCTGCGCAACGATTTGATGAAAACTACTTTGAAATCACATGTCAAACCTCTGCCCAAAGCACCAGGTAATTTATTCTTTCTTCCTGCCATAAATGTGAATTACCTTTTTTTTGACTTGCAGTTTGACTGTAGACTAATAACTGTCTTCCATTTTCCAGCTAAGTTATCCCCAGTGAAGCAGGCACAGCTGAGGAATTTTCTAGCCAAGAGGAAAACTCCACCAATTAGGTCTACAGCTCCAGGTAAACCTTTAGTACCATAGAAGTCTGATATGCTTTCCAGGAGGGTGACTTACTTTCTGTGGGACTGAGACCTGAAATTAGCTTTTGACTATTCAACCCCTACTTCTCCTTTCCTGTTCTCCCATCTGCTCTCAGGAGGACTTGCCTTCAGTTGCTGTCTGGCTGAAGGCTGCCTTTCCAGGCAGTTGAGAAGTCAAATCCTATCAGTGCAGGGGTAAAACAAGCCAATAGGAGACTGTCCTAAAATAGGGTGCATTTGTCATGGCTGTTACACTGGATGATTCCCTCAACTTAATAATGAATTTTGGTTTCGATGTTGCAGCAAGTTTGTCCCGATCTGCCTTCTTGTCCACGAGATATTACGAAGATTTGGATGAAGTCAGCTCAACATCCTCAGTGTCCCAGTCACTGGAGAATGATGATTCCCAAGCAGTGGACCAGGAAGAAGAGGCTGCCTCAGTGCAAGTCCTTCGTCATGCTCCTGTGGTCCGAACTCCCTCAATCCAGCCTGGTTTGATGGCTCAGTCTCCGCCCTTTGGGAAACAACACCTCTCCCTAGGTACTTCGTGTGAGTTGTGTTTGCAGTGTCTCTTCTCAGTGTGTTCTTGTGGGTAGCTTTAACTACTCTATTATCCATTGCCAGTGCTTCAGGCCCTGGAGAAATGAGATTGCAGGATACAGATTTACATTGCCAGGTTCCCAGGAGCAGTAACAGGGTGGCTTTGTAACCTCATGAACTTGAGCTAAAAGCACTAAAACACCTTGACTCGCTGATTGTGTTTTTGTGATAGCCTGGTTCTTTCAGATTGCAGTGACCTAAAATATTGCCCAAGTGCTAAGAAACTGGAGTACTACTGCATTTGGTTGGTGTGGCCAAGGTTAGGAATTCTGAGCCCAGCAAGTCTCAGTAAGAACTGCATTTACATACACTGGGTTTTCCTTGTGCAAGAGACGTTTCTTTAATCTCTGCAGCCAGAGAGAAAAATAAGATGTCAGCAGAAGTGTCTGTTACAGCAAACTGAAAGTTCTCTAATGCACTGAAATGACATCTATTGAGACTTACTAAATTCCTTGAGATATACCAAAACTGCCAGGGACAGATTGTGTTGATTGTTTGAATGCCCTGAACATCAGTCCTGTCAGAAGGATGCTGTGTACTTAGAGGAACTGCAGTTCAGCAAAGCCTTTCAAAGACTCCCCTGATTTATAGAGAAACATTTAACTAATACTTTTGTTAATTTGTTTTTTTAGTGCCTACATCTTCAAACAGAATCATCCCACAAGGGGCAGACAGTACAATGCTTGCAACAAAGACTGTGAAACATGGAGCCCCTGCTCCCACTGTCACTGTTCCAGCATCACAAGCAGCTGCTGCTGCAGCTCTGCAGAGGCAGATGGCTGCTAACCAGTCCCCAGGTAAAAGGATGGCTAATTGCCCAAGTGACCTCTGAGCAGTTAAATAGGGCTTTCACAGGGATTCAGTGCTCTCAAAGGAGGAGATCATCAAACAAAATGTGGTGCACATCTGTAGTTGTTGCACCTCTGAGCTATCCAGTGTTCCCTTGTCTTCCTTTTTCCTGTAAACTGCTAGCACAAAATACCTGAGAAACTCCCATTTCTGTTAACAGAAGATGTTACAACGTTGGTAAGAGAGAGTTCATAATAATTAGATTTGGTCAACAAACGAAAAAATGTACCAACTATATTGATTGCTTCTCACTTCTTTTGTCCTTAATGAAATCTGGGGTTCCAAATGTTTCAGGCCAGGTACACTATACATGTTCTAGAATCTTAGATGGATCTTTTTGGAATTATTCAGGCCATATTGAATGAAATGAAATGCTTAATATAGAGTTTATCTTTACATCTTTTTTTTTTCTCTCCATTTTATTCTGTTCCTTAAAGCTGTGAGCACTTCCTTGACTGAATCAACTCTGAAGAATGTTCCTCACGTGGTGAATGTTCGAGAACTCCATTCTGGTGCACTGCCTCCAGCAGTCTCTGCAGTAATAGGGTGAGTGAGTGCTGCCCTTCTTTCTGGTGGCCTTTGGTAGCATTTGCACTGGAGCCCATCTGCCAGTGGGCAGCAGTAGCAGTGTTTTACTGAGTCTGGCTGTGTAAGACCTAAAGTGGGTGCATTTAGGCAGGAGTATTGGGTTTGTGCATTGAAAGAAAGAAAGAAAGATAATTCCAGGTCATTCAAGGATTTGTTAATGGCCTGTCCTGAACAAATGACAAGACCGGTATTAACCTCCTTCTCCATTTGTCTGTGGAATGAATTTATGTGCATCCTCTCCTTCTGGGGTTCAGAGGTTTTACTGCTAAGATGAAATTTGGCTCTGGTATCTCTCCAATCACTACCTCTGTTCTACCTCTTTCAGTGAGGGAATTGCAGCCCTCTGTCACTGAGTGTGGTCTGTGACTTCAGGCTGTCCAGATGTTTTCCTTCTATTTTGTCATCGTTTGCAGAGAGAACCTTCTCTGGAGTTATGCCTCTTCTGTCTGTTCCCAGATTCACCCCCTGAAGGGAGGGAGAACTGTGCTCTGGCTTTTCTGGAAACTTGTCTCAAATGTTTTGACATCAGAATTTTGACTGAAGGGTTGGGTGTCACTAGGGGTCAGTCACTTTGGAACACTACTGAGCTGCAGGGCTGGTCCTCATGAGTAAACTATGAACGTTGACTTCTGGTATTTAACCTTGAATTTGTTACCATTTCTTGTGAGTTAGCTGTAACACTTGGATTTCCTACTTTGCTTCCTGCAGACAACACCCAGCTCAGCTCATTCCAGAGATTTCTGCCTTATCACCAGGCTCTGTCACCAGCCTAGGACTAGGCTTTTTCCCTCTCATTGTAATGACCTTGAAACTGTCTTTGCTTGAAGTTCCTGCTGTTGCTTAATACCAGGGCAGTGCATGGCCAGTTCTGGGCTGGGGAGGCAAGGGCACTACTGAAAAGTCTGTGCAAAGTTGGGCTTACTGCATGAAGAGGGATAAATTCACCAAGTATCTCTGATTATAAGTTCAAATGCAGTTGCAAATGCTTTATCCATATAACTGTGAGCTGTATGTGCAGCTCCTGGAACAATTGCTATTGTTGCATCACCACTGGCTTTCACACATTTGTGTGTACTCTTCACTGTCAAAGAAAAAAGGTGAAATTCCTTTGATCCAGCTTTTCAAAAAGGGAACAGTCTCACAGTGGTGGTACTCAACTGCTGACCTTGACATTTACTTCATGGTTTCTTTTGCATTTTAATTGAGAAACAGCTTGGGCGGTTTTTGCTATTTTATTTCTTCCTAAAAGTGATAAACTGGAATGGGGAGGGGAATTGCTACATCTTTTGAAAGTCAAATTTGCAGTTAGCTCTACTTGGGAATTTTTTGGCTAAAAGTAGTGATGTGACCAGTAAGAGTTTTCCACCCTCTGTTTCGTCAGAACTATGATGAAAAAAAGTAGAAAGTACTGGCTGTGCATAGAGAAGGTTGTGAGTGAGTAATATGTAATGAGATTGGTTTTCACTTGAGCTGTAGTTAAAGACCTGTCTTACTTTCAAGTAGTTTTAGACTGGCAGTATTGATTGATCTCTCTAATTTATGGAGCACCAGCTAGCTTAATATCTTGGAGGCTTTCTACAGTCTTACTTTATAGCTGACCTCATAAAAATGTACTTTCTAAAAATTCTACCCAAATGAAGCGTGCTTGCCAGTCAGATTCAGCACTGAAGAGCATTCATCCAGCAAAGTTAATTCACCAGTTTTTGCTACTTCAGACATCCTGGCTGTCTTTTGCTGCCACAACACACTCTTTGGCTGTTAAGCAGGAATGATTTTTCAGTTGTTATCAGTTGTCAGTGGCCTGTGACTGGGTGTGTTGGTGGTCCCAGTCCAGTTACTAATACATAGTTTTCAGTGCAAAAAAAATCCTTCCTCCACAACTGAAGTCAAACCTAGCACTTTCACACCATTGTCAAGTGATTTTGAGATCAAGTCCCAACCCCCTCAAGAATTTCACACTTTCTGTTGTTTTCTTCTTTGCTCAGTATAAGCTTGAAATCTATAGCTCCACCATCCCAACACCAACTTTTTCCATCGTTAAGCTAGAAGTTTTCATTGTTTGCTGTACTTCTGCTTTGGGCAGAGGGCAAATCAGGCCATGCAATGTAGAGAGAGTACTCATTGCTGGAAGGAAGGAAGGACTTTGTAGTAAAGCAGAGCTGTTTAAGGCACAAAACCATATCCAAGACCAAATGGCCATGCAAAACATTTCATGTATGTGTCCTCTTCCTTTGGAATATGGTAGAAAACTCCTGTGAGTTGGCTTGCAGCTGACCAAACAGTAAATGCAGTTTGAGAATTCTCATTCTTTAGCAGACAGACAGCTTTGGACACCCAAATTTGCTCACTTCTGGAATTTGTGGCCTCAGCCAAAGATTGGTTATTGCCTTAGGGAACTTCTGGTCCAAGTCAAGATGGAGAGAACCTGCCTGGTAAGACAGCTGGGCTTTACCACCAAGAGAGTGCAATCATGGTTGAATTTAAGCTTCCTAAATCTTCTGGTATTGGCCAGTGAAGCTCCTGAACCTGCTGGGCCACAGACTTGAGGAGATGCTAAAACTGGTTGGCTGTTCCCAAGTTACAGTGATTTGATATGTTAGTGCCCCACAGTGCCAAGGTCAGATTCTGCACCCCACGAGATGCTGCCATTCTGCCGCAATTGTCTGGGGGTTTTGTGCTTTTGTTTTTTTTTTTTTTTTTTTGGTGGTCAAAAATACCAAACCTACAATGTAGAATACAGGTTAATATTATCATAGTTCTTGCCATGACTTTGTCAATGTTTATAGTACACTTCAAAGACAGGAAATGCTCCCTCCACCCCCTCCCAACTTTGTCTACTTACTCAGCATTTCTAAGCATTGCATGTACGTGTCTGGACTCCACATTGTGAAGGAAGCTGCTTAAATTTGTTGTCCACTAGGCATAAAATTGTAATCCCCTTACCTGCTGATTTTTCATCAACTCCCTGTAAAATAGAAAGCCCTGACTCTCTTCAGAGACAAGAGTGTCTGGAGAAGACTTGATCGTTTAAGTCTAGAGGTTTAAACACATTTACAGACTTCCTTTGTTAAATGTGGCTGATTCATTTAAGAGGTTTATTCTCTAATCAGATTTGTTCTTTTGGAGTTGTGTGTGGAATCTTTAATAGCGGCTGTTCTTCAAGGCTTCTGGGAGATGTGCTTTCTGAGAGGAGAGGAAATCCTCTTTCAGACCAGTTATTCATATAATTGTTTCATTTTTCTTTTTAAGATCATCTGTACCTCACTCTGCAGCCCAGGCAGTCCATCAGGTTTTGGCAACTGTTGCTACAAACCAAGCTAAACAGGTATTTTGATATAGAACCCTTTCCCTGTGGAATACTTACCTGGGCATGCTCAGCAGAGTTTGGGGGTTTAATTTTCATACCTTGCCCTGCATTCTTGACAAACCATTTCTGTATCTGTGACCTCAACAGCGTGATGCCAGGCATATCTATGTTATGGCTTGCCTTTTCTCACTTCTGAAGATGTGCAGCTTTCTAATGGCCCCAGCCTTGCTGCAGTGAGGGTTGCAGCTAACAGCAAAGGAAACTGTATTAGGTAGATACAACTAAATTTCACACCAAAAAAAGAAAGTTACAGGAAATCAAGGGAGAGAGGTCTTTATTACCCTGGTATTCTACTGAAAATATTGCTTAATGGTTGACAAACTGCTGGGTTTTATATCTATGCATTAAGAAAACCCAATGCAGCAGTCTTTGTCCCCTGGAATCATTGAGCTGCTGCCCACGGAGGCTTGCTGACTTGTTGAAAAGGTTGAGGACTGACCCTGTATTTAAGTGTCAAGCCATAATGGGCCCAAGATTGCATAGCTCTTCTAAGTGCTTCAACCACCCACCTCTATTTTATTTGTGAGTCACTGCATGACACTGATAATACCAAACCAATGTCAGAAGGACCTTTGTTAATGGACAGACTGCACTGACCTGAAGTGATGCTGTGTTTTTAGACACCTCTGACAGGCTCCATGAAGGGCCAGACTCCACCTTCCTCTGTGTGTGCATCCTCTCCTATGGCATCCACAGCTGCTCCAACATCATCTGGCAACAAGATCTCAGGTAAGTTGTCTTTAGTGGAGATGGAAATAAGGCCTGGATGTCTCTTGCAACATGTCAGGGTGCACAGTCCAGAGAATGAGGACACTGAGGAGAAAAGGTTTGCTTCCTCTGAGAGGTTGCTGTGCCAATCTTGAGGGGGAGAATTTGTAAAATGAAGGTACAGAAGTGCAGGAGAGTGGTTTTCTGTACTCCCTGTGTTTTGTCTGTTCCTGCATCTAGAATTCCTTGTTCAGAGTGCACTCAGGACTTGTAACTCTTATCAGGAAATGCTGAAAGCCCATCTTCCACAAGGCCACTGTGGTTTGACAGCAAATTAAAAGCAGCTCTATTGTTTTTAAAACATTAAAATCCTGCTGATTTTAAACATTTTAAATGTGCTGATTTGATTTTTAGACACACAGCATTATAGGAGTACCTGAACAAGCTTGATCTAATTCCTGTGCAGGATCTATTGAGCCTTGAGCTGTAGGACCAACTTCAGAGCCAGTTCAGACACAGGGATCAGTCTCATAGAGTTGGGAAGCTTCTAAAGAAAGGAATGCTCAGTTTACAACTTAACAGGGAAAGAGGAAACATGAGGAGAAGGAAGCAATTGATTTTTAATGTGTATTAGATAATAATGCTGGCATTGGACATGGTTTTATAAGCCTCTTGCATAAATGCCTGAAATCCATCTCTGTTGGTCTTTTGCCTTTAATCCGTGGATGTAGGTTGCCTCTTAGCCAGGGGTAAGAAGCAGTAAAAATAGCTAGGAATCATATTTGACTTGGCAAATGCTTCTTAAATTTTGGTTTGTTGAAAATGTCAGCTCTTAAATTTGATAGCACTTCCCTTTTATTTGAAGTTTATTAAATTACAGACTGTGTGTGCAATCTAATCCTTCCTTTTCTGATAGATGGATGACAGGGTGGTTTGTTTATTTTTTATTTGTAAATATATTTTAAAAGTATATTTATTTGTTGTTCTTGTAACTTACAGGACAAGGGACAGTAAAAACAGTTACAGCTGTTTCTTCTACTGTGACATCAGTACAAGCAACAACTTCACAGCTTAACAAAACGTTCTTGTTTTCTTCTGCGGGGTCTGTATGAACATTAAGATTTCTTTGTAGTTGACATTAAATATGAGTGTTGGCTGTTACAGCAGGTGTTGCCTACAAGCTGTGCAGTACTGTAAAATGGCACCTGCAGATGTTAGACTGGGAGGGCAGGGGTTGTACCAGAGTCCTTTGAAGACCTTATTTGTGAAAGCCAGAGTGAGGTCTGAAGGTCTGTGAGAATTTGACACAATATCATGTTGCCTTGAGATTTTTCAGTGTATAACTAATCAAGAGTAAAGGATGATTGGCTTGCTTTTGGGGTTTATCTACAGTGGTCTGTTAAACAAGCTCCCAGTTAGGACTTGAAATATGTACTGATGGTCACACTCGCTGAATTACTTAATTATTTTAATACAGCAAAACAAAATTTGTGTTTTGGCTTGAAAAGTAATCAGTTAATGAAGGTGACAAGAGGGGCCCCAAGCCATCTGGTGATATCTGTTACATAACAATAACACAAAGCAAGGCACATGTTATGAACATACAGTTACTCTGAAATCTCTCTTATGGAATCTTATTTCAGGGATGGCAGAAATCTTTATTTGATTACATCTTATGTTTAGGGGAGAGGGATGATTCCTTAGGAATGATTGTTTGAAATTCTGCATGTTTACTAGTCTAACAGTCAAGTGAATTTCTCTATGAAGTTGGCAATATTAAGTGTTTCAGAATACACACACATTCAAATGGCTGGTTTCTTTGAGTCTTACCCATTTCTCTGCACATTTTTTAAGTGGATGCTACCCAAATGCCTTGCTGGGCTCTTCACAGGGGTAAAAGAGTCCTTTTGAGTGATGGAAATTCAGATTGAAAAAGCAAACAACCCTGCCTTTGTCCCATGTGCAGTGCCTCAGTGTGTAAACCATATGCTAAATACAGTGCTGTTGTCAGTGATGTCTTAGTCCCATGGCCTGACATCTATATCAGCAGCTGGTCTTTGAGAATCAGAGAAAGCTTAAAAAGCCTCAGGGAATGAAGATCTCTGCAAGACTCATTATGAAAGATCACAGTATTTTTGCAAGACAAAATATTTTCAGTGTAAAATAGTCATGATAACTTTTCACTTTTGTCTTGCTATGAGTGATCTTCTTTTTGATGGATGGTTGTATCCAGTTATTCCCTTCTGCAT
Source organism: Leptocoma aspasia (assembly GCA_013399835.1). Lineage (NCBI taxonomy): Eukaryota > Metazoa > Chordata > Aves > Passeriformes > Nectariniidae > Leptocoma > Leptocoma aspasia. The sequence goes on along the minus strand of VXAX01001648.1, from coordinate 412,971 downwards.
GTGCACTGGCTCTTCCCTTTTAGCTCTTCCAACCTCTAGTTGCCCCTGTGATTTTTCCTCTCACCAGTCTCCCCAAATCCATCAGTTTTTGGTGCATGGGGAAGAAATACACAGCAGAAAGGAAAGAACATGGAAGGATGAGGGGTGGTCAAAAGAACTTTGAACCCTGACTCTCTTTAACCCTCTAAAAGCCTTTTTTAGAGAGGGAACAAATGGAGCACAGTGTGTGTGTGTGTGTGCTTCTCTCTTCCTGTTTAGTCCTTGGAGAAGCTGCTCCTGTGTGCCTGGCTTTGTGCAAGTCTGTACTGGAAATCTGAGTCTCAGAGTTGTGCTCATCATATGGTTGGAAATTTCAGCACTTTGAGCTAAGTCATTCTTTCCCTTTCTCCTCTCTCCTTCTAGGTCTGTATTTAATTTTAGTGGTGTCACATCAGCTGCTTCATCACAGACACCGCCCAGCCTCGCTCCCTCCCAAGGTTGGTTTGGGAGAGTGTGCAAACAGCATCTCTTCCCTCTTAACAGAGTGTTTACTCTTCCTAATCCGTGTGATTCTTGCTCTGTGTTGCAGTTCTGTTACTAAAATTGCAATAACATTTCATACATATGCCAGGTTCTCCCCTGTAATACACAGAAATCTGGGCCACCCACCTATCAATTAAGCAAAATATTTGTTGCCAAGAACAGTTAGGAGACACCACTTTATGAAAAGGGTAACAGCTGTAGTAATTTCCTCTGCTGTCTTTAATCTGTAGATTTAAAGTTGCTGAGGTGGACTGACATAGAACTGTTATCCAGTGAGCATTTAGTGATCAGAGGGAAATGCTTGGAATGGCTTTGTGTTGTTTCTAAAATTGAAGTGACAATACATAGGCTGCCTTGCCATGTCATAGGTGGACCCTGCTTGTCAAGTCTCATACAAGGGAACTGATAAAATCTGCTTTGTTATATTTTTGAAGCTTTCTGCCTTTAATTTCAGTCTTGCAGATGAGATCATGCAGTCAAAAAATTTGCTCCCAGTGTTACTGGTTCCTCTGATAAAAAATATCACCTCTTCTTACAAATCTTGGCTTGTTTCTATCCTTACACCATCAGAGCTACAGTAATGCTGCTGATACTCTTGATGTTAAGCAGAGAGAATGAACTGGGCTTAAAATGTGGAAATTAACATAAAAGCTCAGGTAAATAACAGATAAAGCAGGAGTGGGAGGTACAGGAGACAGACTTGTAAACCACAGCATTGTGTGAGGGCAGGTACTTCACTCTATTCTGTGAACAGGTAGGAGCACCTTTGTCTCTGTAATTCGTAATGAAAGAACTACAGAATGTAATTTCAGGGCCTCAGGAGGAAAAAAAAGCTACATTATTGAGTGTCAATTACTTAAATATACTTAATATAGGGGAAAACACAAGGATTATACCAGATCTGCTAAGAAGCTTTTGCTCTTTGTTGTTTGATCTCCATGCAGATTTCCTGTACTTTGTCCAAACATCAATGCAGTGTTTCCAAGTCAGAATATTTTTGGTGCTCAGAAATTAAATGGCAGTACATTAAATAAAACTAGCCCAGTCTCCCTTAAAACTTCAGCTGTTTCACACTGTTGGACAGCAGTGTAGGTTAGAAATGGAGCTGCTTTGGCACTTGTATTTGGGATTTTTTCTCTGGTTTTTCAAAGCTGAAAACAGGCTGTATAGAAACTGCTTGGTGGTCTATAAATAGCTGAATTTGTAAAGAAAGATTTGATTTTGTAGAAGACTCTTCAAGTGTCAAAAAGTATTTTTATGACCTCAACTGTTCTGACCCATTGGTTTAAAGGGAAAGTGCTGTAGTAAATGTTAGGAATTTTTTACCTGAACCAAGTAAGAAGAGGTGAAAATGGTGTCAATAGAAAATTATCTGTAATAACCAGGTCTTTCCTGTTTTTATCAATCTGCTGAAAAAGAAATAGGAGGCAAAGACTGGAGTTGTCTGTACTCAAAGAGAAGGATGGTTAAGTGGAGGCTGTGATGTGACAGTAACAGTGTTTGTCGCTGCCACTCTGGCCATAGAAGTTTCAGGTGTCACTGTTGTGTCCTGAATGGACGTGAAGGTTCCAGTTACCTGATGGACAGAGGCTTTATAGTTTTGAGGCAAGAGCACTGACAGTCTGTGAAGCACTAAAACGGACCATTATTGCAAGAGTGATAAATGAGCTTTGCATACCCTAACTCAATTTGTTACCTCTGTCTCTCTCACTGACAGCCCCTGCAAAAGAATCAGCCCAGCCAGATTCCTTTTTGTTTCCTGGGACTTCCAAACTTGGAGCAATTCCCGAGACCCCCTTTGCTTTTGGGTCCCACAAATCAGCAAGTGCTCCAGGAGCTGTAGTAGGAGGTAGCTCCTCAGCAGATGGCACCCAGTCAAACAAAGCTGCTGCAACATCATCTTCTGCTCCCCCCACAACCTCTGGCAAGCTGGATGTTGCTCCATCCAAACCAGGAGATCACTTGTTCCAGGGCAGTCTAGCTGGGGAAACTCTTGGGAGCTTCTCAGGACTACGGGTTGGTCAAGTAGATGATAATGCCAAGACCACCGGTAAAGCACCATCTACCAGTGTTGCAGGAACACAGTCAACTAAAGTGTCTACAATACCTTCTGGGTTTAATTTTGCTGCTCCCCTGACATTAGGAAAAGCTGGAGAAGCTGCTTCAACGTCAGTCACGTCAGCTGGCACAGCATCCCTGTCCATCAGCACTAGTGCCACAGGCAGTCTCTTTGGCAGTGTCCAGTTAACCAACACAGGGTCTTCAGGGGTGTTTAATCTTGGAGGCTCTGGTGGCAACAAACCCACCTTTTCATTTGGTATTCAGCAAACAAACAGTATGAGCACTTCCACCTCTGCCCCTTCTACTCTCCCTGCTTCAACGTCCCTCTCGTTTGGAGGTTTCTCAAGTTCATCACAAACTGCTGTCCCTGCTGCAACTTCCAGTAAGTCTGCAGGGGATGCCAAATTACCACCTGGGTCAGAAAAACCATCTGAAAACGAAGCTGTAGCAGCTGGGTCTTCACCTCCAGTGCCACAGCCCCAGGCACAGCTCTCAGAGCCGCTTAAAGAACCAGCCTTACCCCAGGCCACAGCTGGGGATGCTGTCCCAGAGGGCTCTGGGACCACAGTGGCACCACCTCCCCCTGACCCCATGGCTGCTCCCACCTCCACCAGTGATCTGAAGGCCCCGATGCCTCCCGCTGTCTCTGCAGCCACCCCACCAGATCAGAATGTCTCAGCAACAACCTCCACGGCAAGTGTTGCCTCTCCTGCAGAAGCCACAGGTGCTCTGGCTGCTACCTCTGATGTTACTACAGGTGTGCAGAGTCCAGCTGTTGTTGCCTCTGTGTTTGCCCCCACTTCTGCAGGCTCCTCGGTGTTCTCTCAGCCACCAAGTTCCAGCTCTTCCAGCTCAGCGTTTACCCAGCCTGCTGGGGAAGCAGCTGCCACTCCTTCCACACCACCCGTTTTTGGACAGCTCCCAGCAGGTACCACAGCATCCTCTCCCTTTGGGCAGCTCACCACCAGCACTCTGTCCACGGCCACTGCCACCACCCAGGCTGCCACCTCAGGCTTTGGTACTTCTGCTTTTGGCACCACCACCACGGGGGGCTTTGGCCAGCCAGCCTTTGGACAAGCACCAGTCTTTGGACAACCTGCAAGCAGTTCTTCAAGTGGCTTTACCTTCAGCCAGTCTGGGTTTGGGACGATGCCAGCCTTTGGCCAGCCAGCAGCTTCCACAGCAGCCTCGAGCAGTGGGAATGTTTTTGGAGCCCCGGCCAGCACCAACAGCGCCAGCTCCTTCTCCTTCGGCCAGCCGGCCAGCACGGGCGGGGTGCTCTTTGGGCAGAGCAGCCCTCCCGTGTTTGGGCAGAGCACTGCCTTTGGGCAAGGGGGATCTGTGTTTGGTAGCACTGCTGCTGTCACCACCACCACGTCCTCTGCTGGGTTCAGCTTCTGCCAGGCCTCAGGTAAGAGCAGAGCGTTGTCCCAGTGGCACTGTTTGGCTTGGAGTGTATCACTGGGAAAAGCAGGATGGCATTAATGGCTTTTTTCCCCTATGGCACCTGATGGGTTTCGTTTTTTTTGTTTGGTTTTGTTCTGCTTTGTTTTCAGTTAGTAAGAACAAGAGCTGCAGTGTATGTGAGAAGCAGACGAATGTTGGAGGCAAAAAAAGCTTTTGCTCTGCTTCACTATTCATCAGCAGGCCTCTGAATGTAGACTTGTCATCCAACCCTGCCTTCATTTTATACTTACAAGTCTACCTTGATTTAATTTTGAATTACATATTGTCCTGCCTATTGCACAATAACTGGAAGTGTTGTGAACTGTTGCACCAAAGGGGTAGAGCAGCTCTGAGACCATAACCAAGGCAATGAATAAATACAGGTGCAGCACTTCCTTCAGTGGCCTGCACTGAACACATGCAACAGGGGATGTACAGCCAGGTGTAATACTGTGTCATCAGCTAGGATGGCAAAAAAAAAAAAAAGCCCTCAAAGTGATGAGTTTGCAGGGAAAAATCTGTTAAATCCACTTTTGCGTTTGGAAACATCTCAAAATTAAATATAGCAGTAACATGAGCATCAGCTACCTCTCCACACAGTTAAATTGGATTCTTGCACAGACCAAACCTCCTTGGTCAGTCCCTTTTTGTTCTCCACATGCTCAATATATTGTTGGGGCTTTTCCAAAGGTTTGTCTGTACAGTCTTCAGAGAACTCCCAGGGAAAAGTGACAAGTGCATAGTAATAATAGCATGTATTTCCAAGGAAGAAAAACTAATTAGGTTCATTTAATTAAAAATGATGGCACTGCAGGCAATGCTTGCTCATTTTAACTACAGTAGCAGAGAATAGTTAAATTGTGGGAAGTGAACTCTGCTCGAGAAAGGTGTTCCTAATTATAGAGATGCAAGTTTTATTACAAAAGGCACATTTAAGTGAACTGGGAAATGGAAAGAGGAGTTCTTTTTTTAATCAAAACATTTCATTATCTTTAACAGGAGTCTTCAGGTAACAAAGCTCAGATCCTCTTTACACAAGGGCAATCAGAATGCTCCAGTGCTTGTGCATGACTTGCAGTATTATTGTAGCCATGTTAACAGAAATCCAATTCTCTTAGTGTTAGCAACAATCCCAGAAGTGAAAAGGCTTGTTTTTAAGTTGGCCAGAGAGAGAATGAGAACGACTTTCATATAAACTTTCAATGTAATTTATTATTTGGCACATGCTTTGTATTTGTCCAGCCTATGTATGTTTGGTAACATCATTTGTATCCCTGTGTTTTGGCGTGGGAGACCTGTCTTATCCTGTCCTGATCTAGTGTCACCTCCCTGAATGTCTTAGACTCTGGTAGTAGTTTTGGTGGTTAATTTTTCTTTTTTCTCTTAGGCTTTGGTTCTAGTAACACTGGTTCTGTGTTTGGGCAAGCAGCAAATACTGGAGGCACTGTCTTTGGCCAGGCAAGTATTTATGGCTTTTTGTAGAGACAAAGGGCTTACATGTGGGGGACTTGGTCAGGGTTCCATATTTCTGATATATTTTTTAAAAATACAGTTTGATGTGTTAAATAAAATGTGTCCCTGTCTGTACTGGAGATAACTTGCTGTTGTGGTAAGCACCATAGCAGCATCTGCATGAATACTCCAGAGGGTGTGGAGACACAAACATTTTATCACATGCAAGACAAGATAGATGCAGTAAGTCTCCTGCCTTTATTCCGTGCTAAGTGGAAAGTAGGGCAAGTGTAGGGCAAGTCTCAAAGGCATTATTCTGTGCTGTGGACAAGATTTAAGACAGACTTAAATAAAATTTCATGGCATTCCTGTTTGAGAGGTGATTGCTGGCTGGTTTGTCAGCCCCTTCAGACATCCAGTGAAAAGGCCCAGGCAGAGCAGGCTTGGGGGAAACACGTGCTGCTTTGACTTTGCTTAAATCCCTTTTTTGTCCTTTTTGTGTTCTAGCAACCATCTTCTTCCAGTGGAAACTTGTTTGGAGCTGGAAGTGGTGGGAGAGGTGGAGGCTTCTTCAGTGGTTTGGGAGGAAAGCCAAGCCAGGATGCAGCCAATAAGAATCCCTTCAGTTCCTCCAGTGGAGGATTTGGATCTGCAGCTTCCCAGAGTAAGTGAACAAAACAAGAATACAAAATGTGCTGTGATTTCCATCTGCTTTTGTGTTCCCATCTGCTTTTCTGCTGCTAATTGTTTTTGAGTAAATTCTGTGTTAGTATGAAAGGCTTTGAGGGGGTAACCAGAGTATGTGTGATGTGTAATCCAGAATTTTTCTTCTAGGTTTATGGAAAACAAATAGGGAAGCCATTGAAACAAGCAGATGCAAGAACTATGAATAGTACCTATGTTCTGTAGAGAATTCTTGTCTAAATCTTTCCTTAAAATGAAATACTCTAAATTCTTGTCACTGAATTTCTGCCTCCAACTTGGTTTGAAGTTAGAAGGCTTTGATCATCTCTCATTGCCCTAAGACTATAAAAATTGCAAAGAATCAATACGTGAGGGATAGAATTTTTGTTAACCTCTGCCTAAAAATTAATATCTTTATTCAGCACATGCAAGGTACTTTATCAAAATTTGCTGTGGCATATGGATAGACAGGTAGAAAGCACAAAGAAGGAGGAGCAGTGGCTAACATGAAAGTCGGGAAACAAAGGAAAGCTGTAAAATTAGTGCTGCAAGTGCTTAGAAGTAGCACTTCAAGCCTTAAGAGAGAAAATCCATTTATTTTATTACATCTTTAATGATCCATTGGGATTAATGGTTGAGGTCAGTTTCCTAACCTTGCTAATTTAATCATTTAATGCAGTTCTGGGGTTTGTGATGAAACAAAACAGATGGTTCACCAGTTGTTCTGTGTCCTGCCTCTAGATGCAAAAACTCCCTGTAGGCTTATGAAGGATTAAAAAATGAGTTATTTCTCAGTAAGGCTGGAGAAGTTTGGCTCCTACTTTAAGGTCTTGTTAGATAATGTAGAAATACTAAGCATTGCCAAAACAGCTGAGAAATTTTAATTTGTGGTTTGCTGATATTTGTGTTGTCTGGAGAGACTGATTGTAGCTGCTGGGATTTCTCACTTGAGGAATTGTCTTTTACTGACTGGGGCACAGGATGCATCTAAACAAATCATGCCTCCTGGTGATTTACTAGATTGCAGCAATTAAGGGTTGCTAGTGGTCCATCAGATCCAGAATGGATCTTGGTGCAACTACAAAGTCCTGTAGGAATTAGGGAAAACTTGGCTTCTCCCTGTGTTGTTTTCAGTGTGATGTTCATTGTGTGCTTGGGAGTTGCAGAAAGAAAAGTAATTTTCCTTTCTCCTGCTTCAGCTAATGAAGTGCAGTGTAGAATATTATCTGCTTTGGGTATTGGGTGTTTATAAATATTCTTCATCTCCCCAGATTCTTCGAACTTATTTGGAAACAACGGAGCAAAGACTTTTGGCTTTGGCAGCTCCTCCTTTGGAGAGCAGAAGCCTACAGGCACTTTCAGCTCTGGTGGTGGAAGTGTGGCCTCCCAAGGCTTCGGGTTCTCCAGTCCAAACAAAGCAGGTACTTTGGGATTGCACCCACTAGGACAACCCTCACTGTCTGGGAGATATTTGCTGTTCTACCACTTAGCTGTCCACAGCCTGGGCTCATTGCACGGGCAAGAATTGTCTCTGAACAATAAATAAAAAATAACTAATGGCTGAGTGAATGGAGCTTTAACTGGTGGGTCCAAGGCAGAATTTTACTCTCTCTTATGCAGCATCCTCAGGTGTTCATTCCAAAAATTCATGTTGCAATTCAAGAGCTGAGAGGTGTGTAATTTAGTTCTGGTCTTACGTTCTGTAGAGTCAAGAGTACAGAACATGGAACTGAATACATTTTTCCTATTGTAGATACTTCCTTGGAATATTATCTTACAAACTTTGCTCTGGGTTTTGTAACCTCTTTTATCCCCATTTCACTACTTAAAATAGTGGAAAAAGGAAAGTGAAATATGTTAATTTGCATTGCTAAAGAGAGTGTTTGCTGACCAAAGCTTCAGCCCCCGGGATAAATGCTCCTAACTTCCAAGAGATAGAGGTAACAAAATATCTGATCCGTGTTTAAATAATTTAGGCCTAGCATTTATTTTTTTCCAGACCTTTTGTGTTTACAGCCAAACAGTATCCATTACCTTGGCATGGACTGGAATTTCACCCTGGGTATTAAAATGTGCAGTGGTATCCCATCCTCATCCCTGGTTAAATAAAAGTGCAAGTGTCCTTCATGTTCCACAGGAAACAGACCAATAATATCAGCAGATGAACATAGAAAGAAATAATCTGGGTAGAAATCCATTCAGAGCTGCAGGAGGCAGCTAACCCCTGAACAGAAATTGCCAAGAGCAGAGATGAGTTCTTGATTCCCTGCAGGCAGTTCCACTGACCTGGCATTTAATCCTTCCGTTTTAGTTTCCACCACTTAAGCCAGTCTTAGATCGTAGATCCTGAATCTTAGCATCACTGAAGCACCTAAAACCCAAGTTTGCATCTACTCTCTGATCTTAAGAGATGAGGGAGACTTGCCAGTCGCAGTTTTCTTTCACGCATTCAGGCACTTCTCTTACCCATATCTTTTGCAGCAAAACACCCTGCAGATTGGAATTAATTCTATAAATGCTTTGGTGTCCATATGATAGGATGAACACCCCGTTATCTACTTGGAAAGCTGCTCTTTGTTTTCTCTCTCTGCGTTATCGTTTATGTGATATTCTTGTCCCCTTTTTTGCCTCTGTTTTGCTCAGGTGGCTTCGGTGCTGCTCCAGTGTTTGGCAGCCCTCCCACTTTTGGGGGATCCCCTGGGTTTGGAGGGGTGCCAGCATTCGGTTCAGCCCCAACCTTTTCAAGCCCTCTGGGCTCAACGGGAGGCAAAGTGTTCGGCGAGGGGACGGCAGCAGCCAGCGCTGGAGGATTTGGGTAAGCCAGGGAGAAACAACCTTCTTGCATGACAAGGTTGTGCTTGGTTACCTCTGCTTTTACATGAAGAATATATCCTGTCATTGATTGGTAAGCTCGAAGTGTCCTTGCTTTGTTTGTTTGAAAGACAAAAAATAAGGTGTAAAACTAAAAGTCACAGCCCAAAGGGAAGAACGTGTGTGATCATTTTAATGCTGGTAATTCCTGTGTTGAATCTTTGGCTTTAGAGATGTCAGCTCGCAACTGTGTGAGGAAATGCAGGGGTATTTTCTCTATGTGCATTTAATGAGTGAAAATCTAGGACTACAAACTATGCCTAGCAAAGAAAATAACAATGGTTGTTATCTGTTACTCTGTCCAGACACTTCATCCTCTGGTTAGCTTTGGGCTAGAGATGCTAATGAGAATTCAGGCTGTTCTCTCACCTGTGGCATGAGGCACTTGTAACAGTCTGTGCTCCCAGAGCTCTTTATCCCTCACTGATTGTTTTTAACTGTTCCTGCCCCCCCTAAGCCTGTGGTTGGCACCAGAGCAGACAGCACATCATTCCTTGCTTTGTTCAGCAAATACAAAATTCCAAACCTTGCCAAGCAGCTTCTGCAGGAGGCAGCAAATGCAGTTCTTCAGCATTGTGCTACCAGCCAGCAACACTCCTTCATGTCCTGCAGTTACAGTCAGACTGAACAGAGCCAACTAAAAAGAGAAACTTGCAGTGAGGAGAGGAAACCGTATGTCTCCCCAGTTTTGGTGTTTATATATTTCACAAGTGTTTGTCTCTCTGTCTGGTTTCAGGAGGAACTGCCTTTACGTAAGGCACAGGGGGACATCCAGAAGTGTGACTTGTTAATTCCCTGTGAGGTGTGGCCAGGTACCCCTGAGCTGGAGGAGGCTTCAGCCTTGGGAAGACTCCTGCTGTCCAGAATGTGCAGCAGATTGAGGAATGCCTATGGAAAGGGTGCAAATACAGGCAGCTTAATTAAATCTCCACAAAGAAAGATGTGTTTGTAGGGATGACTTAGGTTAAATCAACTGGTAGTTTGTTCAGTTCCAACATCCAGCCATTGTGCTGCAGGATTTTGTACTGAGACTGGATCTGCTCAGTGACAACATGGAGAGCTTAAAGATAAAATGGGATTCAGAACAAGCAGCATGTTGATGGAAAAGAAGTCTTGCATAAGCAGTCTGCAGACTCAAGAAAGATAATTCAGTGACTTAACTTGTGGGAAGCTTTGACAATTTTTTCTCTATTAGAAAGGTACAGACTCAGTCTGATATTTTCAGAGTTCCCTGAGGATGTTGATTTTTAAAACATTTTAAGAGTGTGCAAAATTCCCAGGCAGCTTTACAAAAATCCAAATCTCACCACAAAATGTTGAGCAATAGTTTAATTCTGCAGTATAATGTAGCATCTGTGCAGGACTTCCTTTCTGCCTTTCTCTTGAAGTGAAACTTCAGAAATCCCAATTCTGGAGAAGTTACTTGCAAGTGCATGGTGTTGTATTAGCTCCATGTTCCTGAGAATACTCTGCTGACTTAAATACATGTGATTCATACTGCTTCAATTCTGAAAAATCTGCATCACTCAATAAATTATGGGGGTGTCAGAAACAGAAACCACTACACTTCTTCAGAGCCTGCAGTTCCAACTGTTGGTGGGCAAATAATGTTTTGCTTTTATAAACTAACCTCAAGTGCATCTCAGTTGTGTTTTGCACAGCAGCTTTACAAAAGACCTGAAAATCTGGGCAAGATAGGTTGGATTAAATTGTTACCAGGCAATGACTGCATTTCATGTCTTTTATGTGTCTGGAAAAAATCTGTCCATATTAAGCTGTTTCTTACTTAAACTGTGTGCAGCCTTTCCAACAGGCCTCTTCTGGTTGCAGCTGAAAGGAGCAGTTTGAAACACTTGACAAGTTTTCTTGTCACTGTTTTCACCTCCTTCCTTACACAAGATAGACAGGATTTGTGTGGTGTAGCAGGGTCCTGAGAAGACAGAGCACTCTAAAACCTCTTATTCTAAACACATCACCCAATCTTGCTTCTTTTTTAAAAAGCTGAAAAAAAAAAATCTGTTCTGCTTTTCCTGAGAAAGGCACATCTGTGGTTCTGAGTGCTGTCTGCAAGTACAGAGGTGAGGAGCCAAGGCAGGGCCAGAGATGCAAAGTCACTGAACTGCCCCTGGTATCTGCTGCTGTCTGTGGAAGTGTGCACACTTGGCAGTGTCTGGGAGAGGAGAGGTGATGTCCTTTGCCAGGTGAATTGCTTGTCACATTGCTACAAGGGCTGTCTTTTATCTGGAGAGATAGCTTTTGATGTGGGTCTGTGTTTTGGGTTTTTTAAAGTCTCCTAGATGTGGATGGATGGAGAGGTGGGTTAACGTGCTGTCAGGTTGTGTTTTAAGTGAGAAATGACAGGAGTTTGTGTGAGGCACAGCCTTGCAGAGCTTTAGCAGAGCTTGTCATTTGGAAATCTTGTGTCTGCATTTTGCCCAGTTTAAGTTAAACTCGAAGGTTGTTCTTTGAGAACATTTCTTATATTCAGAATGGAAAGAAGGGCAGAGAAGCATACTGCATGTCATGGTCTCATTAGTGTGTCACACTGAGAGCTTTGTGCTGCCTGCTTGGACAGAGTGGGTGGAGAAAGACACATTTCCATATACAAAAGTGTTTCTCATTTCAGTCCCCAAAAGCAATTAGGGAAGTGATTAGTTAGAGGTGATGGGGAGAAGTGCCAGGTTGGCACAGATCTTCAGGGAAGCACTGGAACCTTGTGTGGTTCCAAATGGGCTGTTGAGAGAAAGCAATTGAGAAATCTGCAGATTTCTATGGGCAATGGAGAAGGTACCCTCTGAAATTTGGGAATCTGGGGTCTGTATCTGGGCTTTGCTTTGTGCTCTGGCTCTGAGCACCAATTCTGTGTTTGCTGCCCTATTTGTGAAGTGAAACAATGCTGTCCTTTTGGTGAGAACCACACACAGGGGTGAATTAAAATATTCCATTTGATGCCTGGAGTTGGTATTTCCAAGCATGTGAAAACATACCCTGTGTAAGCATGAACATATTTGCCTTCCTGCTCAGTGTGTCAGGAATGGGAGCTGAACAGACCTTTCAATGTACAGTAATCTCTCCCAAACCATGAAATCTCTTTCCAAAATGAACAATTATTCATATCAGTTAGTCTCACCTTTTGATGTATCTTCATTTAAGGAGTGCACTGTTATCACAGGTATGGGGACAAGCTTCCAGTGTAAGTGAGATGTTTGCAAACTCAGATTTTCTCTTTCAAACCTGCAGGTTTGGTGGTACCAGTAACAACACGGCGTCCTTTGGCACCTTGGCAAACCAAAACACGCCCACGTTTGGCTCCCTGTCCCAACAGGGCACAGGCTTTGGCACACAAAGCAGTGGATTCTCAGCTTTTGGGACAGGTGGAGGAGGTAGGAGAGGCTAAAATCACCTTAACAGCTCCCATGTCTCTGGTTTTCCCTGGAAATTGGGTAGGACTCCTCAGCTCCCTGCCAAAAATCTGCCTGGTGCTGTTGGGAAGGCACCATGTCCAAGAGAACTGAGGTGCTGGGTGGGGTGCAGCACCTTCTCAGCCTTCAGCTCCTCATTCCATCACTGGTCTGCTGTGTGCAATGTCAGCACTGCTTCTCTGCACACCTCATCTGATTATTGCTTTTCACCCCTTTTTGCGGGGTTGCTCTTTCTCCTCAAAGGAAAATACTGAGAAATAAGGAATATTTCTTCAGTACCACGTGCTTGGGTATCTGTGCTGTAAGTACTTAGTGTCAGAGGAATATGCACTGAAAAATTGAGCTGGAACACCAACAGCCAAATGTTTTTCTGCTGCAGTTCAGTGAAGCCACAGTGATTTAGCCAGGGCTCAAAGCAGAGGCCAAGTTCCCTGGTGGCTGCCTGACACCAGGGGCCTGCATTAAGCACAAAGCACTTCCAGAAAGCAGCTCAGAGGGAGAGGAGCAAACCAGGCACATTGTCTGCAGGGCTGCTAATGAATGACCTGGCTGATGAGCAGTGAAAGCCAAGCTCTCTTAGGAGCCAGGCAAGTCACTTCTCTTGTAGATGGAAATTTGACTTTCATTGTTTGCCCATCTCTTTTTTCCTGGCCTAAGGCAGGAAAGAAGTATTTTTTCAATCTGTGTGTGGGAGGGGACATTTTACTACAAATCTATGCATTCATTTTCCCTTTTACCAACTGTTTTTCTATCTTGCTTTTCTTTCAGGATTTGGTTTTGGATCACCTAACACGTAAGTACCGTTTTGTGTCTTAAGTCTTCCTTAAAAATAGGAATTGAATCAGAATAAAGAATGGAATGGTTTACAAGAGCAACCTCTGAAAATAGCATTTAAATACTAGTTCTGATTTCCATTTTGGTGATGCTGCAGAGCTCAAAGTCCAAGCTCTGGATATGAGCTTTCCAGTGAGGTTTACTTGTCTCTTAAGAGAAAATTTCCACTTGGATCATGCTCCTTTTCCACCTCTCAGGGACATGATGTGTGTGCTCAAGCTGTGTGTGTGAATCAGGAGTCTGCTCCATTTATCAGGTTGAAACAAGGAATGAAATAAATTGGTACTTTGGTGGCTGAAGTGAGATGATGATTTACAGTTAAAGGTTAACTCTGTCATCTGCTCTGCCTCTGCCTGGCTGGATCCCTTCCAGCAAGTTTCTTAAACTTTGTTTCCCTGTCAGATAACAGAGAACAGGGATCTCTGCAGATGGCAGGCTCTAGAATAAGCACAAATATATCTAGTCAGTGTGTGTTGCTGCAGGCTCAGGTAAAAGAGGCTGGAAATACTCATGTGTTCTCATAAAAAGCTCCTGGTACTAGGGAGACTGGAGAGATTGAGAGATCTGCTGAATTAATGCTGCCTGAGGGAGGCTCTAGCACTCACTGCTGTGGTTTTCTTTTTATCTTGCTCCACAGATCTTCCTCTGGATTTAGTGGATGGAGAAGCTAGGAACATCCTGAACTCTTCCTGTAGCTCCTGCATTCATGAGTCACCCACATGATCGATACCCAACCAGCTTTTCTTCTAAATACGAGTTCTCAGACTTTTTTTTTAAGAAAAAGATTTTGCTTATTTTTATGCAATACTTGTTCTCGCTCTATATTAAACTATTTTATCTGGCTTGATGTTTTCTGTGGAGGAAGGGTGTTTTATCTCCCTGCATCAAGAGGAGATGGATGTGTGCTGGGCTCAGCTTTCTCTTGTCCATCCCTTGCCTACACAAGGGAGTAGCTCCAGTTGGTTCCTGACATAAACCAGCACGTTTTTCATTAATAGAATGCCTGATTATCCCAGGCTCTGAAGAAGGGGCTGAGGTTTGCCCTGCTAATTTTAAGTCTAGGATGGGGCACATGCTTATCTCAGTGAAGTGCTGAAACTGAGTCATGTGTGAGCCAGAGGCTTAGTGGAGAAATAGGAAATTATCTGGGAAGAAGCTGGCAGCGTGCAGAGCACGTTCCCATGGCAGTAACATTCAGCAAAGAGGTGGGAAGTAAAAGCTCTCCTATTTTTACCTTTCTGTAAATCTTACAGAACTCAAAAAATGGAACTCAGGTTCTGGGGAAAACTTCTGGCCCTGGAAGCAGACACGTGACCTCCATCCAGAGGCATTAATGATTTTGCTTTTTTTGGCTTTGCCTGTTGGATTCTAGTGTGGGATACTTTTTTTTTTTTCCTAACAGAGATGAGATTGTGCTTTTTCCCTGTAGCTTTTGGCTTTAGTCAATATCATTTGTGAAATTCTCATGTGTTTGTACTTTTAGTTTGAACATACTAAACAAATGTTTTAAAGAGTGCCCTGAAGGCTTCTGGCCAAACACTTTTTCTTTTTGATGCATCTGACCTCCATGAAACCTCCAAATGATGCAATCAGGTTTTGTTGCTCTGTGGGTAACACATTTGAAATTGCAGCTCCTGTGTTAGCTGAGAACATGCAGGCTGGATGGGGTTTTCTTCTTGATCCTATTAGGATGTTTTGGGAGTTCTGCATTTTCTGTTTTCAGCAGAAGCATTCTAATGTTTCTTCTTCTCTTTTTCTTTACTATCACATGATATGATGACAGGTGACATTTTATGGTTTGGTGGGCATGTGATCATTTTTAGGAATTGTAAATAATTGATAACTTCTTGTTTTCATATCCATTATAAACTACTTATATTTTTCAACAATTCCTGAAGAAATTGGTTTTTTCAAATCAGCCTAAAAATGTTTTCCTAACTCCTGTCCTTGCTGAGCCAGGTGTCCTTCCTGTCTCTGCACCTGGGAGTGACATTAGGCAGGTTTCCTTTAAAAATAAAGAAATGTGGGCAATTCAGTGTACAAGGAGGGCTTGTTTTTAGCTGTGGAGAGGCTTTGCAAGGCCATGGGCTCCAAGGATTTTCCATATGCCTTGGATTTCACACCCTGGTGTGCCATGGGTCGTGTTAGAGGCAGCACTTTTGGGATTTGGGTGTAACCTCCCAGTCCCTTTGGGGGAAGAGGGAGAGTTCTGGCCATCCAGGGACCACAGCACTGGGACAGAGAGAATACTCCCAAACTGGCTGGTCTGGAGGTGAAGAAAAGCTGAAGATGGATTGAAGCATGTCCCTCCCAGTGTGTTCTCCTTGACACGACAACATTACTTAAGGCCTAGAGGTGACACTGCTGTTGTGCTTTCCTTCCTCTTTATAAATAGCAGCTGGCCCAAACCATTGACCTTAAATTCTTTGCATTAATCTCCCCTCACTGTGGCATGTGACACCTCCTCGGAGGCCATATCAGCTGTGCTCCCCCAGATAGCTCAGAAGCCTCTTGCTATGGAGAAGATTGGCTTGGTAAGAATGTGGTGGTGGCAGGCTGAGCCATTTAAAGTTTCTCTTTTGGAATGATGGGAGCAGTTGGGGGGTGTCCCTGTTCTGCTGCTTGGTACCTGTTTAACTCCTGGCAAGTGAAGTGCCTTTAGAGTTACCCCAGACCCTGACTGAACATACATTTTCTTGCAATTGTTCCCAAATCCTGGCTGAAACAGCCCAGCCCCCTGAACTATCTGCCCTTGAGAAACAGGTGCTGCTCCCTGTTTCCATAGTAGCTGCTGGAGGAGCTGAGCAGCTCAGAGGCTGATCGTGACCACAAGCCCACAGGAATATGCACAAAACCCAGCAGAGTCAGCTTTGGAAAAGCTGCATTTTCATTAGATGACTCAAGGAGTTGGCAAGTGTGTGTGGCAGTGGCTTGGTGGCTGCCAGAGGCTGTCACAGGCTGTGTCACCTGTGCTAAGTGGCCTCTGATCATGAGGCCTCTGCCCAGTGCTCTGTGGGTGGACATCCACCAAAGAGTAAAGCTGCTAATGCAGAAAACCCCAGTCTTGGTAGTCCTGGGGACAGAATTTAAGGACTAGCCAGGCTTGGAGTCTCATTCAGTAATTTGTCCATGCTGGTTAACCCTTGGATAACCAGCAACCCTCACTCCACTGTTCTGGAGGAGCTTTGCCTTCTGTGCCTCTTTTTTTCCTGCTCTTTCAGTATGAGCAGAAATCTTCCAAGGCTTTTATCAAAGGCAAAGTCTTAATTATTTCTAATGAAAGCACAGACTTACTTTCCCCTCCCCTGAGACCATGCTGTGGCCTCAAGGCAGTGGGAAGCCAAGTGCTGGAAGTGCTCTGCTGTGACAGAGCACAGGGATGGTGTCACTGTGGTGGGCAGAGGGGAGCCTCAGGCACAAAAAGGATCTCCCCAAACCCGTGGGGACACCAAAACAGGGATTTCTGCTTCCTTGAAGGCTAAAAGAGCAACAAAGAAAAGAGCTTTTTTTGGAAAAATAAGGCAGAACCACAGCTTTGTCACAGGGAGAGAAAAATTAATTACTTAAATCTCATATTTGAAAGGCTTTTGCTGTATAATGCTTTGTGTTTCAAAATATGGTCTTGGCCATATCCCTCTGTCTGGTTCTATCTCCAGGGAAAGGAAGGCCATCATTCCTTTGGCCCTTCTGTGCCACAGTGTGGAGGTGACCAGAGGACAAATGCCAGTGGCATCCTTCTGCTGTTGAGCTGGGAAGGGATGGCAGGGAGGGCTGGAGTTCATCCTGTGCTGCTGGGTTACATCCCTTGGCTTGCCTGTCCCTCACAGCCACCCTCCAGCCAGGGGCAGAGCTGGCATGTCCCTGACCAAAATCCTGGCAATGCTCCGTGGGAGAAACCAGACCATGCTCCTGAGATGACCTGGGCAGGAAGGGCTGCTCTGGCCTGTTGAGGTGTGGGGTGAGTCTCACAGGGATCCCTGTGAGGGATGGTGGGGGTTGGAAAAGTGCTGCAGAACATTCCCTTGCTCCAGGTGCTGGGAGCAGGGAGCGAGGCTGGGGAAAGGTGAAGGCAGGTGGTGGCACCACCTCTGCTGCCACCCCTTTGCCCAGGAATCAGGGCACTGGTCTCTGTCCCTGCCAGCATTCTGGAGCAGAGCTCCCTTCTCCCCTCAGCCATGTACATGTCCAGGCTCAGAGGCTGAAATGACATTTTATTTATCCCTTCTTAGTTTTCATGTGTCCCTCGTGCATTGCTTCCAGCATTGCTTACAAGGAAAAATAATCCTGCATGAGGCTTTGGCATGAGTGAGTCTGGGAGTGCCAGGGAAAGTTTTGTTCCTAGATAAATGTCGTGTGGAGCCCCAGGGGCTGGGAAGAGGCAGCTGTGGCTCGCAGGGATGAGCAGCCCTGGGTCAGCAGTGAGTCCATCCCTGTCCTCCCTCTGACAGCCATGAGGCTCTGGGGTCTTGCAGCCACAGGGAACAGGCACTCAGTGCTCTGGTTTCATTGACACGGGGGTGTTTGGTCAAAGGTTGACTCCATGACCTTGGAGGTCTTTTCCAACCTTTGTGACTCTTCCTCTCCCAGGGATGAGCTTGGATGTGTCAACACATCTTCCAGCTCTGCACACCTACATGTGTCCATGGGCTCAGCTCCCCAGGGGCTCTGTGGTCACTCTCAGCACATTCCTCACCTTTCCCCATCCCCACCTCCTTTTCCTGCAGCTCCCAGTAGGTCACAAAGCTCCTCCCCTGCCCCTGTGTCTGTCCCCTGCTGCAGAGCCAGGCCTTCTCCTGCCTGCCCTTATCTCATGCAGGCTCTGTGCTGCCAGTGCCTGGATCAGGACTCCTGACAGGAGATAAGCTCAAGTGCTGGGGCTCCACTGCTGCTGCCCTGGGCTGGGCTGCGGTTCTGCCTCCTCACAGACCCATCCCAGCATGGACAGAAGCAGTGAGCCCCCCTACACCACCCTCCCTGCAGTCACTGCCACTCAAGGCTCCTCACAGAACCTCTCTGCAGGTGC
The DNA here is from genome assembly GCA_013399835.1 of Leptocoma aspasia. Classification (NCBI taxonomy): domain Eukaryota; kingdom Metazoa; phylum Chordata; class Aves; order Passeriformes; family Nectariniidae; genus Leptocoma; species Leptocoma aspasia. The sequence goes on along the minus strand of VXAX01001648.1, from coordinate 394,656 downwards.
AGAGGGGAAAGGGAAGTGTGGGACAACCCCAAAGTCATGAATCATGGTTGAGTCAGACCTGACTCTCCAGTGCTGCTCTCCCATGTTTGGGTTCTTCACAGAATCACGGAATGGTTTGGGGGAGAAGGGACCTTAAAGCCCACCTCATTCCACCCCTTCCACACCTCCAACTATCCCAGGTTGCTCCAAGCCCCATCCAACCTGGCCTTGGACACTTCCAGGGATGGCACAGCCACAGCTTCTCTGGGCAACCTGTGCCAGGGCCTCACCACCCTCATAGGGAAATCCTTTTTTCCAGGACTCTACAACCAAAAGCTTTGTGGGACCAATTTACAAAAGTTACTAAAGGTAGCCCTGAGAATCTCAGTGCAGGTTGTTTCAGGAGCTGTTAAAATCGTGTCAATTCATGGCACTGTATTTTTATTTTGTTTTTAATAGGTGCTTCAAAGTTCTTCAGGGCATTGCTGAAAATGTCTTGCTTTAAAACTTGAAAACATGAACGAATGAAAGGAGTATTTGCAGCTGCTGCACATTAACAGTTTAAGGAGATGTGAGAGAGAAGAAATAGGGAACAAAACCTGATTTGCATCAGCAGAGGAAAGTCCCTGCAGAGTTTCAAGAAGGAACTGTTGAGGTCAGAGGGTTTCTTCAAATGAAGGAACTGTTGCCTCAGTCTGCTTAAAACTGAGGTTAGAAAATCACAAAGCCAAGGGACAAAACTTGTAGAAGGGTGAAGTTTGAGATGTGCTGCAGTCAAGGCTTGGTGTTACCTGAAGCACCAGAACGGGGCTCCAGCATCACCCGGGCTGTGCTGGGCTCAGCAGCTCATGACCTTCCCTCTGCCCTCCTCGTCCCCGCAGGGGCTTTTCCAGTGTCCCTCTGCAGGGAGAGGTGACCAGCTGCTTTCAGCTTTTCCAGGATCTCACCAAAGCAGCTGAGAGTTGGCTGGTGTCCCCTGCCCACCTCTCCCTCCCTCCCTCCAAAACTGGGACATCTAAATTTAACCTGCTATCAACAGATGAGGCTGGAGTGTTTCCACTGTGGAAAGGAATCCCACTCAGAATCTGTCCTCTCCCCTGCTCAAGCTCTATCCCTGCACATTCCTTTTCTCGAGCTGGGAGTTTCCTTCCTCCTCTTCCCCACCTGCACTTGTCTGTGTCACTGTCACGGCACTGATACCACAGCAGACGGAGCAGGTCTTTGCTCTGGTGCTTTTTGGAGAAGCTTTGGTGCTGCTTTGCCGGCTGGATCAGAGACCAGCAAAACTTCTCAAAGAATAAAAAAAAAAAATGTAAAAAGGAGAAACGTGTGTCTTGCTTGGGCAGAGCCAGTGGGACGGGAGCCTGCAGTGGGGTCGGGCTGTGGCAGGAGGAGCTGGAGCAGAGCTGGAAGGTGCCAGTGGGGATTTAAGGGATCTGCTTGGCCAGGCACCCCCTGCTCTCCAGAACTCATGTCAGCACTTTCCTTTACTGGAAAGCAAACAAAACCTGAACGTGAACGTTTTCGGCGGCGGGCAGGGAATAATGGAATGAATACAGGTGGTGTTTGAAAATCAGTCGCGGACTGCAGCAGCTTTCACCCTCTCCTCTGTCCAGGGCTCTGCGCTGCTGCCTCTCGCCAGATGTGGTATTTTCAGCGAACATCTGACCCGGCTTTTGCTAAATAAGCAAACGGTGTCAGGAAACCAAAGTGTGCGGAAGCTCAGCCGAGCAGCCCGGCTCCGGCCGCCCCGAGATGCGCAGCAGCCTGGCGATGAAAGATGCAGGATGTTGGCTGCTGTTTTTCACCAGAAACCTCCTGGCTCTGTCTGCTGCAGCCCAAGAGCTGACACGGAGAGAGAGCTGGTGGTAAATAGTGTGCGTATCGCTGCCTCGAAACGTGAGCGCAGAGCCATTTGTTTAAAAACAGCCACCGCCCAAACGACTCCAGGCAGACGCGTTTGAAAATTTCACTTTATTTCTCTGTTATAAAAGCAGGGTTTTGTTTTTTACATCTCTGTAAGTGTCCAGACTCGGTACATCTTGGTTTTGTTTTCACAGTATCTCTGCAAGACCAAGGACGATTCTTATTGCTGCGCCGGGAGCCAGGGCAGGAGGGACGGCGGTGCCTCGCCTTCCCCCCGGGCTGGACCCAGCCTGGCGCCGGCTCCACAGGTCCCTACCCCTCCCCAAGGCTGCTGAGGGTCTGTACTGACTCCCCGAGGGGCTGCCCCTCTCTTCCCACGCTCATCTCGGTGTCTAGGGTAGGAGGGAGAACCCGAGGTCCGCGACCCACTCGGCGCTTTGGCCGTGCTCGGCAGCCCCTGCCCGGCCCTGGGCGCAGGTGAGGGTCTGGGCCAGGGCTGATCCCACCCTGGACCACGACGGGGGCTGTCACAGGGATGGCCAGGCTGCACTCTGAGCCCCTGTGGGGATTTGGGTCTATAAAGAGCTGAGAGCATCACTGATGGGAAGGGTGAGGCAGAGACACGCTCACGTTCATCCGTGTATCCCGTGTCGGTGCCCCACCACGTTCCCAGTGGATCCTTAGTGTATTCCCGGTTCTGCAAAAAGCTGCCAGAGAAGGAGCTTGATTCACTGATTCACCTGTGCTCATTTACCACTCTGCCCTGGGTCCCCAGACATTTAAGTCCCCAGTGTAACCCTGTCAATCAATCCCTGTTCTAACGACGTGGCCACTAACCAGCCTTAGCAACAGCGGTGTCTTAGAGCCCCTGTTACTTCCAGCCATCCTTCCTGTTATAGACAACCTGTCCCCATCAGTTTTGCAATGAAGCAGCATTGGAAAAACATCACTTTTAATCACAACGCATGAAATCTCAAAGGAGGCAGCGTCACTCTCTCTGCCGTGTCTGGTGATGCAGATGGAGGTGAAGGGGCACATTTCAACCTAGGCACGGGGTAAAGGCATTCTTTGGGAAGGGAGAAGTCCATGCAAAGCCGACCCCAACATGAAATTTGAATTTTGTATTTACTGCTTAGCTGGGTCCGTTCAGTGCAACAGGACAAATTAGCCAGGAGGTTACTATCAAATTGCATGGATGTATCCAGTCCACCAGGTAGAGGGAATAGGAGGAACCAGATTTACTTAATGCACTGGGAGACTAAGTCCAACACAAGGAAAGTGGAAAAGGACGTAGGTGTTCCCTGAATGTGGTTTTTGGTGACTGAGAAGAAATCTTTCCTTGGAATATCTTTGTGCAGCTAATTAAGACAACTGGGTCCAATTCCTTCGACCCAGGCTGACATCAGTGAGAACTGTAAGTACTCAGCACCTGGAGACAAAGTGAATACCAGACACAAATCCCCCTTCTGCTCCCACCCATGGGACTCAGCAGCAGCCAAGATGCATGAGAGCATCATCAGCTATTCACCCACAGCTCACAGTTTGTCCTCTTCTGCATGTATTGCCTCAGAGAAAATACAGACAAGTCCCAAAGGGCTGTGCCAGTGGAGCTATAGTTGGATCTGAATCCAGGTAAGAAAATGGAGTTTAATACAGAGAGTGACAGTGCAAGTCCAAGTCTCCCTAGCTTCATCCTTTATAGTCCCAAAGCTGAGATTTAGGCACCCTTTGGCTTGTGGATTTGGGTTTGATCCAGTCCAGTCGTTTGCAAGCCGGACTTCCCACCTCGGAGCTCTGCCCATGGAAAGGAGCAGCTCTGTGGCTGAGCATCTCTGATAGCCAGTGGAGGGAGGAGGGTGGGCTCCCCTGGAGACAGGGGAATGGCTGCAGGGCCCCAGGATCCTTGTTTGCTGGTTTGAGGCTGTCTTGGTGGGGGACACAACTTCTGGGCGTGCATTCCCCAGGCAGGGGGTGATGTTGAACCTGTTGCCAAAGGAGGTGGTGTGGCTGTGGAGAAGTGAGGAAGGAGAATTTCTTGCTGGTAACGTCAAGGAGATGAGGACAGGAATAGCAGCTAATTGGTGCCTCTCCGAGGGGAGAGCCTTTTGAGCAGCGTGTGTGGGGTTGTGAGACCTGTTCAGACCAGCTCAGCAGGGCCAGGCTTGTACCTGGCATGCAGAACTCTCCTTAGTCCCAGCTCTTGAGGCAAGTTGTTAATAAGAGGAAGAAATATTTTCTGGGGGAAGGAGCTGCAGAGGGAAGTGATCTGCCTCGGGCCATGTGCTGGAGGAGGGCAGATCCTCCACTCCCCATCCTGTGCCCTGGCCTCCAGATGCCACCTCTACCACAGAACTTCCTCTGCCTTCAAACCCGTCCCTCCCATTCAAAAGGCTCTTCTGCCTCATCCTCCTCTGCAGCAGAGCATCTGGTTATTTCAGCAGACATCTGGTCCTTATTAAAACCTACAGGTTTCACCCCCTCCTCCAAATGCTCCTTCCTCACTGAGGATCCACACCCAAGGCTCAGGTGTTGCCCTGCCTGCACCTTCTCGTGTGTTACCCTTTGCTACAGTGGATGTTTGTGCCATGACAGACAGGGATGGTGTCATGGTCCTGCCTGTACCTCGTTCCTGACAGTCAGGTAGATCATGAGGTCATTGGGAAGAAAATGATCTGTTAATCCCAATGTGATTCGTTACCACAGGAGGAAGAGTTTTCCTCAGCTGTTGCTGTTTTTCCGGGAGTGGGTCCCTGTTATTTTCAGGTGTGGCTGCTCCTGAACTACAGAACTTGCTGGGTGGGTAGTATCTGCCCTTGCTGACACCTGTGTGTCTCCAGTGACTCCAGAAGGATCCTTTTTACACCCTGCTCTTTGTACAGCTTTGGGATTTCAGGGGCAAACGGGGCCACAGAGCTTCACCCGACAGCAGCAGGCGCACGAGCCCTTGGCTCTTATCCACGAGAAGGTGAGGCTGTGGGCTAGCTGGGAAAACATCTGTGTGCCCTAAAGACAAGCCCAGTGGGACAACCCCCCCCCTTGATTGGTGTTGACTGCCAGGGCCACAATTCCAGGTGTGAGGTTATTCCATGTTAAACTGCTAACGGGAGGCTGAGATCACCACGGGTGAGCAGCACGAGGAGCTTCCAGCCCCCCAGCAAAGCAGGGAGGTGGCCTGGGAGCCCCACCTCGAGAGCCACCTGACAGCAGGTTTGTTATTTGCATTGCTTTGAAACTGAGATTATTTCCATGCTTCCTTGTTCCAGGTTTTAAAAAGAGGAAGATTTTCTTGCTTCTTCCAATTTCATGCCCTTTTCATCCATCAGCCCGTGCCATGCTGACAAGCTATTCCTTTTTGCAAAACTTTTTCTCCAGAATTCTGTAGAAAGGACATTCTGCCTGGTGGTGGTTTTGTTGGTTTTTTTTTTTCAAACATAGCTTTAAGGCAAAAGTTTGGCAATGCAAAGCAAAGTCTACATAAGGCCGCATGACTTGGATTTGCAACTCAGAACCTTACAGCTTAAAAAAAAAATACCTTATCTTAAATAGTCAAATTTTTGCTCCAGGATCTTGCTTCATTCTCAACCAAAAAGAAAAAAAAAATTCTTAAATTCCCAAATAAAATGTTCTTATTGTTCTGGGCAGCTCTGGACAAGCTAATGAGACTGAAGTTCAAACAGGAACTAAAGTAGGGAAGAAAAAAAAAGCTATAGGGTAGACATCAGTGTTAGTTTCTTCCCTTAGGAATCCAGTGATGAGACAGACCCAGTCCAAGGTCTCCTCTTTAGCTTTAGCACAGTGAAATCCGTCCCAATGGGAGAAGGTAGAATGGTTGCATTTGTTGAATGAATAAAAAGTGCATTTTGATTTTGCTCAGATTATACGTGTGTATCCTAATACCTAAGTGATTGTTTTGCTTCGGGTTCAGTTTTCTCCCTTTCGGTGCCGGGACGCCAGGTGTGTATTATCGATGTTTTGGGGGTATCACCACGAGTGGTGGTCCATCCTTTGGCCTCCACATGAGTACCTGAGCATCATTGGCATTGGGTTTGACAAGGGCACTGGGTGGTATTGGCTCATTCTTGCTGAGGACCTGGGGCTGCTCTTGAGCAGAGGGCTCCTGCAGCTTGGCACGCTGCCCCAGGGGCCTGCTGGGGTTCACCTCGATGCCCAGCCTCATGCGCCATTTGATAGTCTGCAAGGTCACCATCTCGTTGGTGGCCGTGTTGGTGGCCACCAGCCAGGTGGTGAAGCTCTGATCCCGGTGGATGCTGGTGAGCTTGGCCACGTTGCTGTCGCTGACGGGCACCGCCCACGTCACGCTCGGGTAGAAGTTGTCGTTCATGCTGATATTGAACTTGGACTCCTTCTTGGTGGGACCCACGATGGTGCAGGTTTCTGTGGTGTTCCCATACCAGGGATAGTTCACTCCGTCTGAGTCACTGATGGCCTGGATTTTACCGTCCAGTAGATCTGGAAGCTCCCAACTTGACCTGCCAAAATCAATAGCAAATTATGGATAATGTATTAATCAATTAGTTTAGAAACATGCCGGACTTTAGAAAGGAGAGGGAAGAGCTGTGGATGCATTCACTCCCCAGCTTTTACTGGAATTTGTGCCCTTTGTGCCATCCTGCTCAAAGAGCTCATCCCTGCCATCAAAATCATCCTTCTTGTCAGGCCTGCTCTCAATCCGTTCATCCCCTGAATTTCTCTCTGGATGAGCCACTGTCCCTCCCCGCTGTCTGCCTGGCACTGGCAGTGTAACCCATCCTCCTGCAGCCCTTGGAAGGGCCCAGCTCAGGGCTGCACACCAGGCTCTGGGCTGGGGATGGTGTTACAGTAACCAGAGAGCCGAGGTCGAGCTGGTTGTAACACTGCCCGAGCTGCTCACCTGTGAGAGGGACAGAAAGGTCAGTGTTCCAGCAGGAATGTAAGTAAAAACAGTCCCCTGTCACCTTGTACTGCTGATCCACAACTTGGAGTGGGTTTTTTTCATTAACTTCCAATTTAATTTTTAAGATTAGATTTGCCAATAGAAGCAAACTGCTGTAAATGTCTCAGAAGAAGGGTTGGATGTTTGCTCTGAGACAGCACAACCACAGATCACTTGCTCAGTGCACACCAGCTCTTTTAAGGACAGTCTTTTAAAAACCAGGCTGGCAGAGGTGCCTCTCATTTACCTTCTCCCTCTTGCTCGTGAATCAGCACTCCCCACCAGCCAGGGATGATGTCCCAGCCATCGAGGTGGCAGCAGAAGGGACTGGGTGGCAGCAGCAGTGGCGTTTGTACCTGACCCTGCCATAGGACTGGCTGTGCTCCAGTCCCCCAAGCCTTGTGGCTCCCTGCTGCAGGCTGGGACATGGGAAATGATTTATCTTGGAGAGACACAGAGGGGACGCCCTGAGGCTCCTCAGGGTCAGGGTGACTGTCCAAGCCTTTCATAAGTCTGGTGCTGCAGCTTAAAATAGCCCCTTGATTGCAGAGGAGGCTGTGGCTGGGGGTACTGGTTGGCCTGGCTGGCTCTTACACAGCTTTGGGATGAGCTGCTCTGGCCAGCACTGATGTGACCGTCTCATAAGGCTGTTTTGACTGTTAATTAGTTAATGACCGTGAAATGCCTCCATGTTTGTACCCGCTGGATCGTTCGGCACTTAGCTGTGTCTGGCTCTGGCTAGAGGACACCATGGGGGATTTAAAGGTCTCATTTATCTTTTTTTCATGCAGGCAGGGTTCCTGGCAAACACCTCCCCAGCGGGAGGTGAAGTGCAAGACAGGACGTGCGGTGCCCCGGGGGCTGCAGGGATGCTGTGAGCAGCAGGACCAGGGGATGCTCTGAGCATCAGGACCGGGGGATGCAGGGATGCTCTGAGCCGCGGGAGCAGGGGTTATGCAAGCACAACATCTCCCTGCACAGATTTACAGGCTGCTGTCAGCTATGGCACCGCAGCTGCAGCAAGCCCTTCCTCCCGAGCTCAATGCCAGCAGGCAGAGGGAGTCCTTTCCCTGGAAGAAAATTTTCAGTGAAGGCAGCCAAAAGGAGATCCCTGAGCAGTCCTGCCAGGACCTTTGTGCACTGCAGAGATGTTTATATGCTCTGCTCTGCAAACAGGAGTCATCCTGGCTCACCACCCCTCATGCCCTTCAGGCAGAGCTGAGCAGGGGAAGGCTCTGGGAAGGCTCCAGGAAGGCTCAGGGGATGCTGCATGAGCCAGCCCTCCCCGATGGATGAGTGGAGGTCGAGCTCTGCAGCCCCCACCCCTCCCTGCTGCACAGCCCAGCTCTGAAACCCCATCTGGGGGCTCTTCTCTCCCTTCCAGATGCTGGTTTAGGATTACTTTCCATCCAGACAGTGGCTGGTACTCAGCTTGGCTGTCACCCAGGGGTGAGATGTGACAGTGTCCCAGAGGTTGACTCTGAGGTGACGGGCGTGGTGCAGCCACAGCATCTCTGCAGGTACAGAGGTGCCAACCCAGGAGCTGAGATGCCACAGAGGGTGCTAACCCTCCTGGGCTGCTCCAGCCTACTCAGATCAGAGCTGGTGGATGAATGGCAGGAGAGAACCTGGCAGAGTATGCTCAGTAAATGCAGGTCCTCTAAGACCTGCTTGTCCCTGTCTTCATTCCCAGTGCCCCAGGTCAGTATGGAACTGCAGGAGCTTTCCAGGATTTGCCCAGGATTTAAACAAGAGCACAAAGGTGGAGCTGTGTCAGGGCCTGAGCAGGATGGTGCCTGCAGAGCCTGCAGCATCCCAGGACACAGCTGAGCGTGGCTGGGCTCAGGGTGGCCCAGGAGGGCACCCAGCTTGAGGAATGGCGTGGGCAGGAATGGGGAAGGAGAAACCAGCCTGTGTTTCTTCACAGAGCACGCTGTGCCTAATTCTAGCCAGTGTGGTTAACCCCAGGGTTTTAAATCCATCATGCTTCATCTGCACAGCTTGGAACCAGCAGAAAAACGAGGCCTCATGATGGTCCCATGACTGGAGCAGAGCTGAGGCTGCATGGTGGCTGCTGCTGGTGGTTGCCCCTTGCCTGATGCTACAGCAAAGCCCCTGTGCCAGCCAGGCTGGCAGCCTCTGTTTGCAGAGCGTGTCCATGTTAAATAATATGCCAACAACTGGATGATTTTGGAAAGAATGCTGTGGAATGATCTTTGGCTGCATCAGCATCTTTCTCTGGTAGTGTCGAGCCAAGGAGAGACCAGAAAGTGCCCAGTAAACACTTTGCTGACAATAGCAGGAAGGAGGCATGAAAAGAAACCAAGCTATCTGGTTTCATGGGTTCACTGATCAGCTCCAAGATCAGTAGGTTCTGCCTTATAACACTGACAAGCCTGTTTCTGCCTCTTCTGAAACCTTCAGAGCCAGTGTGGGCATCACCAGAGACGGGAGCTGCCAAGAAACCTCTCTTAACAAATGTCTTCTTGCTACCAGAAGGAACTTTGAGCTATTTCTTGTGGTACAACCAGAGCCCTGCTGCTGACAGCCAAGCAGCTTTATGTAGGTTTTAGCTTCCCAGTCCTCATTCAGACACTTTTTTCCTATTCTGTCACACGGAACGAATCCCCCAGCTCATCCTGAGCTCCCAGATGTCAGTCCCACAGCACCCACCAGGGCAGTGACAGCAAACCCAGCCCAGCAGCCTCCAGCCCTGGGCATCCAGCAGTGTGGGCACATCCAGGTAACCTTTCCACACAGGCACCAGGCACTATTGCATCCTCAGCTCTAATTGCTTAAAGCCAGCTCCTAATTAGTCACAGGCCAGATGGACTTGCACAGCCTTGTGCTTCCCAACACCGTCCTCTCCAAGCTCTCTAAATAAGAGCAGCCCCTCTGGGACACAGCCCCTGCTTGGTGCATGGACCAGGGCCATGTGTGGGTGTAGTGAAACCCTGTCTCAGGCATTTCACATCTCTGCTCCTGCCTCCCTCCACCACTGGCCTGCACTGGGGACTCACTGAGAGAAGGAAAACCTGACAGTCAGAGTTGCTTAATTTTAAATTCTCCTTTACAGTGCCTCTCTCACCTACTCCAGCACGTCAGGCAAGTCAAGGCAGGGTTAGAGTGAAGAACAGGAAGGAAATTTAAGATGTTATTCCCCAGCTGACAGAGCTGTGCTGCTGTGGTCCCTCTTCCTCCCACCCTCCAGATGTGTGTTCCTGCCTCATCTCTTGAAGCAGCAGCAGTGTTTGATGGCTGGGTCAGGGAGCAAAACTAGCACAAAACTGGCAATAGGAAAAAGGGAACAATTTCTGCTGGTTTAGGGGAGCAGACTCAAATCCAACTGGACAACCCATGTAACTGGGCTAAGGTGGGTGCTCACAGCACAGGTGAGATCCAGGGGCCATTGCAGGGCAGCAAAGCCTTTTCCTCTAAATCCCTGGAGAGGTAAATTCCCACAGTGAACTGACCTTCCTTCACTTTCTTTGGAAAAGATACCCTTGTGGTTTTTTTGATTGTGTCCTCTCTCCTGGGGACTGGGGGTTTATTCTCTTGACAAGCTGAGTTCATTATGTCCCTGCTGCAGGGCATGGAAGATTTAATCTCACCAGGGAGAGATGCCTGGGAAGATGAAGTGCTGATGTAAGGATGCAAGTGCCCCATCGGGTCTTCCAGGGGGAGAAACATCCACACTAAACTTCTCCAGATTCTTGGCTGATCATATTCCAACTCCAATTTATTTATCTCTCTCTTTTGCATATCTCCATCTGCACAGCTTCTTGCACATCTCCATGGAGATGAAGGAGGCTGGGTAATGCCATTCCAGCATGGCCCAGCCACTGACACAGGTTCCACCGGGTGCAGAAACCAGCACCCACCCCAGCAGATGCCAGCAGGGACCTGGTCCAGCTGCTCCTGCACAGGTCACAGCTCTGGCCTGATCCTGATGCTTCCCTCTGCACAGCAGCATCCTTCCCTGAGGACAAGGGCAAAATCCTGCATGGGAGGAACAGCAATACCAGCCATGGGGTGAACAGGAGTTTGCCCCAGTCCTGCACAGAGAGGGGTCAGACAGCACATCCACATCCTCATGCTGGAGGTTTTCATGCTCCCTGCAGCATCTACTGACTCACATGTGAAGTAATGCCAGCACTTATGTGTTATCTGAGCTTTAATTCTCTCCCTTTAAATTTAAAAACGCTGCATTTAGCCCCCAAATTGTCAGTGCCACTTTAAACGTGCGTGTCTAAATTATCCCCTCTGTAGCTCCCATCCCTATAGCAGCATTATGCACAGCTCCATCTGCTCCAGTATTTCTCAGCTGTTTCCATCCTCAATGTAATGGCCAGCTTATGCACAGCTAACAACTTCCCAGCAGAGAAGTGAAAAATTAATCCAAAGCCTGCTGTAAGTATTGGTGCTTCGGCTGGACGACTGATTCTTGATTATTTGGGAGTTTTTGTTTGCCGGTCACCACAGGGGTTAAAAACATGGATGTGGCAGTAGCCTCTCCCTGTCATGGAAAGTTGGGACTCTATTGGCATCAATCGATGCAGCTCTGTGGAGGTCAGTGGGATTACATCGAGTTACACCACTAAAGCCTTGGCCCATCCTTTCTCTTAGGTTTGTGTCCAGTCTCTCTCTCTCTCTGTAGTGGTCTTCCAAGCCCATGTTTCAATGGCATTGAAGAGGCCTTTCCTCCTAAATGCCTTTATTTATAGCCTTCAGAGGCAATGAGTCTATAGAAAGACAGTGCAGGACCAGACCAACTCCTGCTTGTATTCGGGTAACTTTTTTTTTTTGGTATCAGTTAAATGTCAGTGAACATCCTAGGGGAAAACCTTTGTTTCCATGATTTTCTAGCTAAAAGCTCTCATACATAGCTGCAGTGTTTGAGTCTACCAGTTTACAGCAGCAGATACTACTCTTTTTTTTTTTCGTCCCAAAACATTCCAGCAAGGGCAGGCTGTACCAAATCCTCATTTTAAACACAGGGCAACTCAGGTGCAGGGAAATAAAAGGCCACGCTGAGGTTCGCAGCCCAGAGCAGCACTGGCAGCATCACTCTGTGCCCAGTCCTCTCTATTTCAGTGCATCTGAGCTGTATTTATATAAAGTGGACTTTTCTATTTTCCTTTGCAGCTGGTCGCTGAAGACAGGATTCCTAAATGAGCCTGAGAATTACACATGCAAATCCCAAAGGCCTGGAACTGGGAACATCTGAGCAACAAATTGTCCTTGCTAAAGATGCTGTTGGAGCCAAAAAAGCCTACAGATTTCGGGCCTGCTGTAAATACTTTTAAAATCAAGATCAGCCTGTCTGCACTGCTGGTGTTTGCCAGGTGCCAGTTCGCTTCTCAAGAAACTTTCTGCTTGAGCAGAGAGGGGACATGGGGACAGGAGGCGGGGCAGCCTGTCGCTCCGGGCTGCTTCTGCCGTGCCCTTCCCTCCGGTCCGCATCTTGCAGCCTGTCCGTGTGATGCCGAGATGCTGAACCCGCTTAGAGGCGGCGGGGAGGGAAGGAGGGCCGGGCTGTGCGTGCGGATGTTCGGGAAGGCGCTGCATTGTCAGTCCTGCTCTCCAGCCCGCCGTGCCCCCCTCCTCCCTCAGCACTCCTCATTCAGGGATTTTTTAAGCTGCCCAGACTGACCCTCAGGGGCTGAGCCAGCATCTCCCTGGCACTCGGGGTGAGCAGGGAGAGGATTGCTCAGACCTGACCTTCCCGTCCTTCCTCCCTCGCTCCCAGAGACTGGGCAGCATCAGCAGCTCCAGGCACGGACCCATCTGCCAGCACTGGCTCTGCGGCCAGCTCTGTCCCCGCGGCTGGACAGACACATTGCTGCTGCACCAGGAGGCTGCACCTGGTGCTGCCCAGCACCGTGAGTTGCAGAATTGCTGTTCTGTGCAGGCATTTGGGGATCAGGTGCTGGGGCTGACTTAGCTGTGGGCCAAAGCCTGCGACGTTTGGAGAACAAGCTGGTGGGGGACTGGGAAGAGATGACTTCTCTCAGCAGGGAGGTGACATTCTGATTTGACTCATTCCTGTCTCACTATGACTGTCTGACCAGTAACACAGGGATTCTTGGTGGGCAAACAGCCCCTGGATTCCTCCCACCTCACATAAATACCTATATATTCCCTTTCACATCACCCATAAAGGAGGGTAACGTGAAATTTGCACCCTGCTCCAAGGTGATGCAGATGGTTTAACTACCAATGGGTTAAATCCAGCTTGTGCTTTCTCGTGGGCTGCCTGCTACTGTGGGCAAAGCAAGCAGGATTCCTCCTGTGACGTTCAATGTGCTCCCAAAGCTGGTGGGCTACCGAGCTCCCAGCCACGGCTCACTGCAGCAGCAGCAGCAGCAGCAGCACACCAGGGACGGCTCCGTGCCACAAGTGTCAGCCCTCGGCTCTCCCTGGGGCTCCTCAATGCGCAGTTTTGGGATGGGGAGGGATGCAGGCAAAAGGAGTTGGAGGTCAGGAGAGCCACTTGTGTCAAACACATATCAAAGAAGGGGTGCCTGTCGTGGCAAGGCTGCTCCTGGGGTTTCAGGATCTCCTATGCAGCCCAAAAGCTGTTGTAAAATAGTGTTGCTTTTGGGTTCCCACCAGAACAAGTGGGGTTTGGCTGGGGCTTGGGCAAATTCCTACTCAAAGAGAAGAACACCCACTGCTTTAAAACAGCAGGGACAAGCTCTCATGTATTTTAAACACATGGGAAAGTCCTGTTAAGTTTCAGAGGGGCTGGGTTTTTAAATATGGATCATAATTTTTGGCTTAATCCACTATTTCCCAACCAGGCCACGGTCCTCCCGCTCCCTCTTCCCGCTAGGCAAACGCACCCTCACGCGCTCGTGGGAATACTTACATTCCCTGTTCCCCGTAGTGGTTGTAGAATTCCATGTGGCTGCAAGCCTGGATCCAGCCCACGATCCAGGTCTCCTTCTTGGGAAGAGGGGGCACCAACACTTGGGCAGAGGCTCGGAAGTGAGGGGTCCGGTAGCGCAGGACCACGCTGGAGGACTCGTCAATGCTGGTGGGAATGGGATCAATGGAGGCTTTGACTTCAATCACCGAAATGCTTTCCCGGAAAACTTTGGATTTGCAGCTAATACTCTGAATACAGCCCATGGCATACCCCGAGTACAGTCCGACGCAGCTCCTAGGGTACTCCAGCAATCCTGGGGAATATTAGGCATTGAAATTATCTGGTGCTAGATCAATTACAGATCTTCTTGGTTTGTAATTTCAAAACTGATATCCATAGGATAGAAAATGCATCATGTAAAGCCTTAATTCGAGTATCTGTCTTAGAAGTACTGCTTCTATTTTTGAGGTTAGCTGCACTTCAGAAGCAAAAGGGCCTTTAAAATTTTTCTCCCCTTTTAATGACCCATTAAATCTCTTGCTCAAACAGTCTTTGGGTTAAAAAAAGTCTCTTGAGTTCAATAAATAAAGGTGGTGTTCTTAGCCGATATATTTAGTCCTTCCTTTGCTCAGATGCGGTCTGTCATTCACCATCAAACATAGGACTAGCCGCTATTTCCCTTTATTCTTTGGATGAAAAGCAGAATGTTGATAGACACATCTATATAAATAATGAAATAGTTTTTAGCCCCAGCTTGTCACAACCGGTGTGGATTTCCACTTCCTGACTTGCAGTTGTTCATAACTTCCTTTCGCACAAAATTACAGTAATAACAGAAAGAAACGACGGCTGGAAAATGCAAAAAGTCGCCAAATCTCCGATTCTGGAGGCTCCTCCGCCAGCGACGTCTGGGCTTTGGGGATTTTTTTTTTTCCCCCTTAGAAATAGCCGGACGCAGAGCGAAGCGGCCGCGGTGCCGGTGGG
>VXAX01001648.1:346476-379952 GCA_013399835.1 Leptocoma aspasia | reverse complement strand
GGCCCGGGGGGGGGGGGGGCCGCGCGGGCGGCCGGGGCGGGGGGGAGGCTCCTTCTCTCGCTGGGTTTTTTTTTCCCTTCGCCTCTTTGCTGGCTGCCCGGGGAGGTGAGCGGAGCAGGATCGGTGCCTCCGCCTCCCGGCTGCCGCAGGCTTCCTCTCCCGCAATACATTCATGCACCCGGGGACGGCGCCGGCCCCGGGTCTCAGCCTCGCCGGGGGAGCGGGGGGGCGCGGGGGGGCTCCCGCTCCGCTCGCCGCCGCAGCATCGAAAAGGCAACGGGGGCAAACTTTGCAGAAACTCAGCTCGCAGCCCCTCGCTGCCCCCGGGCGTGCCCGGCCGCTGCCGCCGGCTGTCCGGGCAGGGAGCGCCGCATGCCCGTGGCTCCCGCGGCCCCAGCGGCACCGGCTGCGGGTCCGGGCCCCCCCGCGCTCCCCGCTGCCCTGTCCTCCCTCCTTCGCCCAGTCCCATCCCTCCTCCTGTATTTCGCTTTTAAACTGCAGCTGTTGGAGCTAAACCTCCTTTGCAAAAAAACAGCATTTCCTCCCACATGTCCGTGAATTGTGGGTAATGTAGTTTTTTTATTTTAGAAACGCCTTTTTTTCTTCCTCTTTATTATTATTATATTTTAATTTCACTGCAATATGCTTTTTCTTGGGTTTTAGGACGAAGATTTTCCTCTCCCGGCTGGAGCCTACTGGGTAGATTTGGTACCAACCAAAGGGCACCAGAGGGGATGGTCTCCTTATTTGCCGAACCTGTAGCCCCAGGTTGGATGGGCTGTGATTCCAGCAACGAATAATGTAGAGCTCTCGGGAGCAGCTGGAACAGGGAGTGAGAAGCTTCCGAGGCAGCAGTGGCCTGTGGGAAAGTTGTAAACTTCTATTACAGGCAGTTTTAGGAGTAATGCTGCCAGCTGGTCCTGCTGGCCATCAGCTGGCTGAGGATCTGAGCACCAGGGGAGGTGAAATTGTCTGGCTTTTCAGCAATAGCTGATGGACATCAGGCATTGGGTGAGTCCTCTGTCACTTGTTTCTAAGTGGGAAACCTGGGGAAATGAGCACGGCACAGCAGCACAGAGCTGCTGTAAATGTCTTCTAGCCCTTCCCACCCTGCACTCTCAACAGGATTAGCCCTTAGCAGGTAGGAGAGACCGGAGCTACCAGGCGATCCTAACAAGTGAATGTCACAGGATGGGGGGAGGCAGATTTGCTCCTTTCCACCCACAGTGAGTGGAAAAAACACAGTTTATTGTCATGTTTTTCCTCCTCATGTGTTTCCTCGAAGCATTGAGAAGTATTTGTTTTTAACTTCCCAATTGCTGTGAAAGGCACAATTTAGTCACTAGTCCTGTGACAGAAACACTAAGAACCCGCTCAAGTTACAAGCCACTTACTATCATGTAGTACAAGGAAGAATGAAATTAGCATCTTCCGAATGAAATATCCAGCAGCCTCCAGAAGGTGCTGAAATCCTTTGACATTTCCAAGACTCTTTCACACTTTTCAAACAAGCTTGTCACAGTTTCCCAGAGCATCATGAGTGGTGAAGCTGCATATTCTGTGGCTCTAGTTTCACTGAAGCTTCAGCCAGGTCTTGCCTCAACTTGGCTGTCTCTGGTCAACTAGGAAATTGCATTATCTCATTCTAATTAAATCAGCTCTTCAGATGGAGTTTTCGTTGGGTTTTGGTCGTGCCGGTCTCCATCACGCTGCTGTGAGTGATTAAGGCGTTAGCACATCCCACCCAGCTTTCTTTTTTGTCCCTAGAAGAATCCCATGCAGGGTTTGCTGGATGCACTGTGGTTGCAAGTGCTGCTTCTTCGGCCAGCTGCTGACAGAGGCTGGGATGCACCAACGCTGCCAGTGAACGCAGAGAAAAGGGATGGGACTGTCATTCCCGTCCCACCCACATTCCAGTGCGGTTTGCCTGGCCACGCTGGCCACTGACACCGCGTGTGGCCGTGGCTGTGCAGGCAATTGTGGCTGGTAGCCCCGGGGCCAGCAGCCCTGCAGGCGGGGCGGGCAGGACAGTGGGGAGCACAGCCGGGCTGAGCAGACTGGGCACAGGGAGCATGCCGGGTTTGTCCGTCTGGGCGTTCTCCCAGGTGCTGGATGACCCCTGTGGATCATGTGTCAGGACTGGAATAGCCCCGCCGGAGCAGGGAGCCTGTCTACAGGGATATTTATAAACCCCTGGGTTAGTTTTGCAGGATGGGGCTTGTCATGGCCTCAGTGGGATCAGGGATTTTTCCCTCCCGAGCTCAGTTTCTCCAGCTGGGACTGTCAGTGACAGCCCATCTGGCTGCAGGAGAGACCAGACAGTTCTCCTTTCCCACTCCACCACTGACAGGGGTTTTGCTGGCACTGCATCCATCCCACGCTGCCTTTCCTCCTGCAGGCCCTTCCTGCTCAGGACTGGTGCTGGACTGCAAGGCTGGAGTCTCATGGGGAGGCTGGGGCAGAGAAATTCCCTCGTATCAGTGTCAGCAGAAGAGACAGGCACCAGATTAAATTCACTCCCAGGGCTTTCAAGGTATTTTTTAACCCATGACAGCTCCCAAGGAACACGTTAAGTGGTAGCTCAGCATCTCCAGCACCAGACTGGGCAGGAGTCTCCCTGTTTCTGCAGGGTCCTGGCCACCAGTGCTTTTATCCCTCTGCCCACTGATATTTGCAGAGCCCCACATTTGCACAGAGTGGGAAAACCCAGGAGGCCATGCACTGGGGAGGTGATGGCTACAGCCAAGTGGAAGCAGTGCTGACAGTTCTCTGCCTGGCCCATGTCAGGTAGGCTGAGATTTTCCACATGCTGGGCAGTGGGATGAGGGCAGGCAGGTAGGGATGGGGTGCTGACTGCCCTGGAGTGGCAGCAGAGCCAGGGATCAGGCAGGAGCTGGTGGGTGTTGGTGATGTGGCAGTTCCTGTGTGACTTAAGGGCTGCCACAGCCCCACGTGGTAGCTGAGCCAGGAGAGGTTGTGTTTTATGGGCTGGGTAAGGGTGCCTGAGAAGGGAACAAGCTCTTCCTCCAGCTGGGATCATAGAATCACATGGTTTGGGTTGGAAGGGACCTTTAAAGGTCATTTAGTCCAACCCCCCAGCCACTGGCAGAGACACCTTCCACTATCCCAGGCTGCTCCAAGCCCTGTCCAACCTTGCCCTTGAAAACTTCCAGGGATGGGGCAGCCACAGCTTCTCTCAGCAACCTGTGCCAGGGGCTCACCACCCTCATTGTACAAAATGTCTTCTCAATATCCCATCTAACCCTGCTCTCTCAGTGTGAAGCCAGTCCTGCCACTACATTCCCAGCTCTCCTGGAGCCCCTTTAGGCACTGCAAGGGGCTCTGGGGTCTCCCTGGAGCCTTCTCTTCTCCAGGTGAACACCCCCAGCTCTCCCAGCCTGGCTCCAGAGCAGAATTGCTTCAGCCCTTGGAGCATCTCCATGGCCTCCTGTGGACTCACTCCAACAGGTCCATGTCCTTCCTGTGCTGGGGACCCCAGAGCTGGATGCAGTGCTCCAGGTGGGGTCACACCAGAGCAGAGGGGCACAATCACCTCCCTTGACTAGTGATAAGTTCCAGGAGGGTATGAATCAGAAATAAATAGATGTATATTATTTTCCCTTGAGGGAGGAAAATATGAACAAAGCCCAGGAGCAAGGGCTCCTCAGGACCTCAGACACTTGCTTGTCCAAGCCCTGCTGCCACCTGGATGGTCTATTTGAGAGCTATGTATAAAACTGCAAAGAAAATGTAAAATTTGTGTTATTATCTCTGGAAGCCAAAGAACCTCCTTTCATTTAGTACTTAAACTCCCCAGTGCAGTTTGGACAAGGCCTTTAAAGACACCTGAGTGCCCAATTCCCAGGGTTACCTGTGCAGCCACTGACCTCTGTACATGGACAGTTGTGTGGACAAATGTCACTGGCACCAAGAGACGTGGCTGTTCCACTCCTTGATGTCATATCCATCTTCTCCAATTCTCCATCCACGGGGGATTTCCAGCCTTTTTGCACATAGGAATAATCCTGTTCCTGGAGCCTGGGGGTGGTGTGGAGAGCCCACTGTCCAGGGAAGGTGATGGCAGCGCAGGTGACCGGGCCCAGGTCACCCTGCAGGTAGGAGGAGCTGACATGGGTGGTCTCCCCAGAGGTGCTGGAGGCTCAGATGCACAGAGCTGCTGTTCAGGGACCGCAGCATGATCCTTCACACCCGAGAACTGGAGCTGCAGGCTCCCATGGGATGCTCCCAGGGGCTGCTCAGCGCTGGGAGATGTCTCAGGGGGGTTGGCCCCAGCTGCGGCAGGGAGGTGACAGCGATGGAGCACAGCGTGCGTGGCAGGGGGGACAGCAGGTGCTCCCTGTCCTCCCTGGGGCCTGGCAGAGCCTTCCTCCTCCCCGTGCCGCGATGCCCATGCCGCTGGGGCCGGTGGCTGTGCTGCTTTGTGGGGACACAGGCACCGGCTGTCACCTGCTCTCAGCTCGGGCTGTGCCGTGCTGGGTGACACCGCAGGGACACGTGCGGTATCGAGGCCACGGCAGCGCCGGGGGCAGGAGGATGGGAATTCATTAGCGGCTCCTTCCCGGGTAATCAGGAGGCAGGTGATGCTTCTCCTTCCTCCAGGAACGCGGTGAGTGATGGAAGGCGCTCCAGGGGCGCACCCTGAGCGGGCAGGGAGGATGGGGCTAGTGGTGCTTTGAAAGGTGTCCACCCAGGGGGAGGAGGGGGGTATTTAGGGTGCCAGGCAGGGGGGGAGAAGTTGAAGGACAGATTAATCAGGAAGATTTGGGGGAGAGCTCCTTGAGGGGAAGTGCCTGGGCAACACCTGGTCTTGGTGCTGCAAAGCCAGGCAGCACAGCCCCCCACGGGGTGCCCTGAGGAGGGGGATGCCACCATCTCCGGCTGTGCCTCTGGTACTGAAATGTGAATTGCAGCGCAAAAAGAACTACGTTTCCCAGTTTCCCTTGCGGCCCAGGGGAATAAGCAATTGGAAGATTTAAATAGACTAGGCCAGAAGCAACCAACCTTTGGCACAATGTTTTTCCCTCCTCTTCTTCATATCTATTGGCTGTCCAACCTTTTTCCCTGGCACTGGAGTGGCTGCCAAGCCTGGCATTAATTTTCCTTCCAAGCTTGCTAGGCCCATGAAGTAAACAGCCATGTGCATTCCTTACTCTATATTTAACAGCTGCAGTCTGTGCTGGGGGCAACTGCAACAGAGGGGAACCTTTGTAGCTTCCCAAATTCACAGCTCGTGAGGGTGGGAGTGGGGGAAGCTTTCTGCAGGGAGAAGAGGGATTTCTCTCCTTCCCGGTATTTGCCAAGCAGGTTGCGTTAAAGAGAGACTGCAATGCCAGCATCCCAGCCACGGTCCAGGGCCAGAGACAGGAACAATGTCCTCAACAGGGCTGAGTTCCTCTCCCTGAATCAGCCCTTGAAGGGGAACCAGGAGAGCAGGAGCTCCAGCAGGAAGCAGAGCGGCCAGGCTGGGGCAGCCGGTGCCCAGAACACCAACCCCAAGGAGCGGAGGCAGTCGCAGCAGCTGCCCGAGGAGGATTGCATGCAGCTCAACCCCTCCTTCAAGGGAATCGCCTTCAACTCACTGCTGGCCATCGATATCTGCATGTCCAAGAGGCTGGGAGTGTGTGCCAACAGAGCCTCCTCCTGGGGAGGTGCCCGCTCCATGATCAACCTCCTGGGGATAACGGGGCATGGCATCCCCTGGATTGCGGGCACGCTCATCTGCCTGGTGAAGAGCAGCACGCTGGCAGGCCAGGAGGTCCTCATGAACCTGCTGCTAGGTGAGTGGCAAACCTCCCTCCCTGCCGGGGAAGCCCAGCCCTCGTCACAAGGGACAGCAGCACTGGGACTCCTCCTCTGGCTGCTCCCAGCATCGCGAAGCAGGGAGTGACCTTTAGGGTAAATGCTGCACTTATTTGCCCTCTTAGTCCCAGGTACTGTGGGTGATGGATTCGAAAGCAGGTGTCTAAGGGGGATGGAGTGGTGGCTGGGGACAGCTATGGAGCAGGGACAGGCCCCTGGTCCTGCATGGGGCAGGGTTGTCCAGTCAGATCAAGGGAGTGTCCGTGGTGGGAGGGTGGATACCAGCAGTGATGTCTTTTATTTAATCTGTGGTCATCTGCCTTGGTGTTTGATAGGTGGGGGAAACATAAAGATATTAGTCTTTAATATCTGGATCAATTCCTGAGGA
This sequence comes from Leptocoma aspasia, assembly GCA_013399835.1. NCBI lineage: Eukaryota > Metazoa > Chordata > Aves > Passeriformes > Nectariniidae > Leptocoma > Leptocoma aspasia. Next base: position 373,744 of record VXAX01001648.1, on the reverse strand, counting down.
TGTTATTTCCATCCCCTTGCCACCTTCTTGACCAGACTCCACGTGATGGAGTCCTGTCACCTTCCCTGCTGCAGTTTGCTCTCACATCCTCCTTCCCTTGGGTACCTTTCTTGCTGCTGTCCCCGTTTCCATGTGCTAATTTGACCTGGAGGCTGTGTAGGCAGGCTGGGATGCCTCTGGCTCTCCTGCTAATCCTTCCTTGCATGGTGGTGGTCAGTGTCCCTGTTTCAGGAGATTGGGATGTGTTGAAGGGTTTGGCTTCTCCATTGTGCAGGGCTCATCCCACCCTGATGTCCCACCAGTGACCAGGATGAGCTCTAGCTGTGACTTGCTAGATCCTGGCCCCAACCTGCCCAGGCCATGTATACCTGAGGACCTTGCTCTTCTTGCTCTTCTGCCTTTGGCACAGGGTCCAGTTATCCTATTTTTCCTTGTGACCAATTACCCTCTCCTCTGGCTGTGACCCACCCTGCTGTTTCACCCTCCCTAAAAATTCAGCAATCCCACTTTTGGTTGGTAGGAGAAATTGAAAACATTAGATTTAGACCCTTTTTTCTCAGGGAGCATTTTGAGGGGCTGTAGAGACACTTTATTTCACAGGAAAGGGACATCCTGTCTGCAGGGCCTGACTGTGACATGGTACACCTCAGCAACGTAGCCCCAGCTTTTGGGGTTTTTTTCACAAGTTCATCCTTCAGGGAGCGTGAAGACTGAGCTGGACTGGCTTGAAAAGCACAGTGGTAGCTGCCTTTTCTCCCCTGTGCCTTTGGAGCAGACTGTCCTCGTGCTGTGACATCTCATGGGGGGAGGCCGTGGTGGGGAAGAAGCCAGAATAGCAGCAGCGTGATGCAGAGCCCGCCGACATCAGCAGTTCTTCCAGGGGCTCCTCGGGGTCAGCCCCTCGCTGGGAAGAGAGGATCCATTTAAAAAGGGCACGAGGATGAAATAGGAGGTGACTAACAGCAACCGGCACAGTTTCCAGATGTCTCTTGATCCAAGAACCTCTGACGGGGTTGGAGCCTGAAAACTGAGCGCTTTGACTCCAAAATATCCAAAGAGCTAGTGCCCCTTTTGGCTTTAAAACAAGGAAGGTTTTCTCACCCTTCTGTTGCCATATGAGGAGGACAAATGCCACCTCGGGGTCATGTTCTAACTTTGTGGAGTGGTGGCTGGGAGAGCTCATCCCTGCATCACTACCCACATCTCCAGGTCTCCTGAGCTCCAATGTGGTGCCCAGGGACAAGTTGGGGGTTCTGGAGTCTTGCATCCTTGCCTAGACAGCCCCTGCCAAGACAGGAAATAGTTAATTGGTGTGAGGGACCAGCTCCATAGGTCTAGCAGCCTCCAAAGAGCTCCACTGCTCCCTCTGAAAAGACAGCACTGACTGGTGGGACTGGCCAAGGTGCCCTCAGCCTCTCTTGTCAGAGCTTCTGCAGGAGGACTTGTGTCACCCCAGAGAGCAGATCTCTGCTGTCAGACTGGCCTTGGGCTGATATTTAAGATTGCAGTCAGAAACTCTGAGTATCTGAGTAGCTGCTGCCATGATACCTGCACTGCTGGTGGAGAAGGAGCCTGGCTGGGAGCCTGGGGCTGGTGGACCTCGACAGGTCCCAAGAAAAGTGGGGTCTTGTGTAGACAGGAAGGTCATGGCACCACTGCTGCATCTGGCATCCTTGGTCCCTCTTGCTGCTGCTTTCCTGTAATTCAAATCCACCAGGATGTGGTGAAAAGCCCTTCTGTTTAGGCCCAGGTCAAAGGGAAGGGAACCTCCTGGTGCTTCCCAGCTGGAAGAGGGAAGCTGGGAAGTTGGGGTTGTCTATGGCACCCCTTCCGTACCTCCCCGGGCTCTCCTCCCTTCCCCCGGCTTGCTGAGGGTTTAATACATCAAGCAGAATTTCTGATGCAGTCTCTGGGCAGGGAGCCAGCCCATCATAGAGCACTTGTTTAGGATTTGCAATCAGGCTTCCAAGGCGAGGAGACAGGAGACTGCTGAAATGGGACTGGGAACCTGGCAGGAGCACCACTGCAGATGGAGGAGGAGCTCTCACCAGGGGCTTTGCCAACACATGTGGGAGCATTTTGGGTCAGGGGGTCTGACCCTGGGATGCTCCATCCATCCCCACTGCAGATGCTGATTAGCAACCCCAAGCAATGTTTTCCCTCCATTGTTGTCATCTGTGATGGAATTTATTGATTCCCCTTCTCACAGTAATCTTTTCCAGCAAATGCCAAATAGCCAGAGAAGCACACACAGCCTGTTACTGAAAAGATGGAAGAAACCAGATATCTGTGCCCACTGTTAAAATCCCTCTGCCAGGACATGCTTTCAGGAAGACTGTCTCAGCATCACCAGCCCTGGCTGAGCAAAAGTCAGGGAGGAGGTCCACAACCCCTTGGCTAAATTGAGAAGATCACAACTCAGGAAATCCCCCAGTTATAAAGTTCATTTTATTTGTCTGCCAGTGTTGGAACTTTTAGGACCATTCAAGCTTTTCTCTGCAACCACAAGGGTTTCATGAAAACTAAGGTGCTTAGAAAGTAATTTGAACCTTGCAATCGGGCTTGCAGGGGGAAAGCAGTTATAAAACTTTCAGTAAAATGCCCAGATCTGCTTCAGCACACCAGACAGAAATTCCATTAAACCCTGGGGGCAGCAGTACCTCGGTTTCTGGTTCTGATCCATCTGGTGAGGATGTGGATCCAAATTTAGTGATTCATTGACTGCAAAGCCAGCAAAGAACATTTGGATCATCGATCTAACCCACGGCAAAATACAGGCTGTAGCACATCCCTCAATTTATTCCTGTTCAATTTGTTAAGGGAAAAAACCCAAACACTCAATCTGATGTGCAGTTACAAGTGAGGGTGAACTTGTCAGAGCCATTTCTGTATTACTGCAGTGGTAGGGATTCTCACAAGTGCTTTTAGTTGGACTCTTCCCTTCATTGCATCTCCATACCCTTCTCTCTCCAGCTGAACAGCTCTTTCAGCCAACATCTCTTCTGCCTTTCAGTATTTTGGATAGCGCTCAAGTAATTTCTTCACCTCCTATTTATTAAGCTAAACAGATTGATCTCATTAAACTGATGGTCTTTGCAGATCCAGGCACCTTCTCACTGCAGTGGGCATGGAATGTGGTCACTGAGGATGGAATATGGTTGCCCACCCAAAGTGGTCACTCCAGCGAGGCCTCTCTTTTGTGTTTACAGCCAAACCAATGCTGTGTTTAGTTATTTTCATCCAGCTGGGTGCCTTTGCTGTTGGGAGATACCTGCTTGGGTCATCCTTGCAATAAAATTGTGTTTGTGCTTGGTTTGAAGTACCAGTAACTGGTTCTGCTGTGGTCATGGCTCTCTGGAAATCCAGACTAGGAGAAGAGAAAGCCCTTGTCTTCTCTTTGCTTGCTGTCTCAGTCACACTGGTCCCAGTGCTCAGCATCTCCAGCTGGCTCTGCATCCCCTTGGAGGGGCAGGATGGCTCTTTGGTGCTGTCACTAAGCATTTATCCCATTAAGTACAGCACTGCCTCAGGGCGTGGATGTATCATCGAGCAGCTTGTCAGGCTGGGGATGGGTGAATGCCACAGGAGGAGGAAAGGAGGGAGCCCAGGGCAGCTTCTCCACTCCTAGAGGTCAGCAAGGAGGAAGCTCTTGCTCTGTCTAGCCTTCTTCCTGAATACTGACATAGCTTTACTACGACCAGGAACCAAGCCATGAAATTCTGAAGCACAGTCCCTGCAGACCCCTCTAGGAAAGAAAATTATACATATATATGGTCAAAACTCTGTGGTCCCATCCTGACAGCTTCCAAGCAAGACCAAATTTGCAAGAAATCACTGGATTAGGAAGGAGAGAGAGAAAAATGCCTTCACCAAGCCCCTCAAGACCCCAGTGACCCTGTCCTAACAGTACGGACATGCTTCAGGTATTGTTGTGCTTCTCTTTGGAGGCTGTGTGATGAAAAATCCAGACAGTACAGCCTGATGCTGGTAAAGGTCATGGGGTAGATGAAACGCCCAGGCAGTGCAGAGGAGCTGATCCTGTCGAGCCTCGGGGCAGCCCAGACCCAGCAGAGAGGCTGGGGAGCTGCACGGCAGATGGATCAGTCTGTATGCAGCAGAGCTTGCTCAGCCCAGGGCTCCAGAGATGGTTTGGGGCCAGATGTGTCTATTTTTTCCCCTTTCAGTCTTCCACTGTGAGAGCAGGGATTTTCTGAGCCAGGCAGGGCAGAGGACATTCCATCAGGGATGGGTAGAGCAGCTTGGGAGCTGGTGCCCTGCAGAACCATCCCTCCTTGGGCAGCCTGGCACGTGGTGGGGCTCAGCCACTGTCCCACTCCCCTCCCAGCCCTGCCAGTGCTCACCAAGGTCTCACTGAGCCAGCAGCACGTCTGCCCAGTGAGGTGGAAACGTTTAAATGCCAAATAACCCAACATGAGTGACCCATGGAAGGTGCCGGGCAGAGGGCACAACACAGATGCCCCTGCATCCAGCACTTAGACACAGGTCCAGCCTGGCATTAAACATTCCTCTTTGTCACTCCAGGCTGCTAATCTGCCTCTGTTCTGCCCAGATACAGCAGCTGAAGTCCGTGGTCCTTTGGTGGGTGCCGTGCTCAGCCTTCATCCCTTCACAGCTGATGAGCTCAGGCATCTCTGAACAGCCAGCAATGCCCAGCTCTCCCTGCCCCCCTTCCTGCCTGCTTCCTCTCCAGGAATGTGTCCTGCTCGCTGCAGGGCAGGCTGGCCAGCCTGCAGTGTCCCCTTGGATAAAGGACAGTCAGTGAAAGGCTGGGACTCATCTGGCTGTGGCTGGAGCAGGCACGGGGTGTTTCCAGGGAGCTGTGTCTCCATCAGACCCACGGTGTGAGCAGCCCCTCGGTAGCAGGCAGCAGGGATTTGCTCAGGTCCTGGCCGGCTGCTGGGGATGCTGTGAGCCCTGCAGGCAGCAGCGTGCAGCCCTTGGGGAATGTGCAGCGAGCTGGAATCCAACCCTCGCAGAGCAAACAGCGAAACGTTCCCCAGCCTGAACGCAGAGCAAAAGAGAAAAGAAGTGCGAGGGCTGTTGAATGGGAAGAGGGGGGGTCACACCAGAGCATGGGTCATGTCTGTCACTCATGTGTCACTCCTCATGTCTGTCACTCCGGGAACAACTTCCCATTGCCCCTGCCTGCAGCTCAGAGGGGACAGTAGCTGTTTCACTCAGGCAGAGCTGCAGAAGCAGAGCCAGGCTCTGGCCCGAAGGGAGATCCCAGGAAATGGGTGAGTGTGTTTGCCTCTAACACGCCTTGACAGGAGCAGTGGCTGGGAAGAGGAAGAGGAGTGAGGTGAGTTGTTGGGAGGAGCAGCAGGCAGGGAGAGCCCGTCGGGTCTCCTGCTCCGGGTCAGGATTGGTGGAGGATGGGGTGGGAAAGAGGGGAATCAGATGAACTCTCCTTTTTTCCTCCACTTTGAGAAAACCTTCATGTTTTAACCTGGAACAGAGAACCATTTCCATCTGTAAAGGGATGCTGGCAGATGTACCTGATCTGGGTCCACACTGGGAGGTGTGATGGATACCCTCTGAGCATCACAGAATCAGACCCTTTGGGGGTTGTTTTTTTTTTTGGTTGGTTGATTGGTTTTTTGATTTTGTTTTTGGTTTGTTTGTTTTTTGAGAGTTTTTTGGTTGATTGGTTGGTTTTTGTTTTTGTTTTGTTTGTTTTTGTAGGTTTTTTGTTTGTTTGTTTGTTTTGGGTTTTTTTTTTTGTGTGTGGTTTTGGGGGGTTTTTGTGTGTGTGTGTGTGTGTTTGTTTTTTGGTTTTTTTTTGGCCAGTTTGCTTCTTTGAAAGCAGTGGGGTGGAACTCCAAGCCCAAACAGCACTGAGGCTGAGCAATGAGCACAGGCTTTGTGGGCTGGGCATGCTGCTGGTCCTCAGCCCAAGGCATTTTTCTTCCTCCAGCTCATCCCATACAGCGCTGTTGATGCTGCTGTGTGTGGTTCTGGGATGGCTGATGGTACCTGTGCTGCTGCCATGGGGTACAGGAGCATTTCAAGCTGTCAGAGCCCTTCTGGGAGGCAGATGAGCCATCCCTGGGGCTGCTCAGCTCCTTTTCCCCAGCAGCATGAGCTCTTTTCACTGTGCTTCCCCTCTTGCCTGCATCCCGCCCCAACCTGTGCAGACCCCCAGTGAAGCAGCTCTGCTCAGTATTTGATGCTAAGTACAAATTTCCCAGCTCCCAGGGCACAGTGTTTCCAAGGGGAGAACTCCAGGCAGCCTGTGTTTGCACTCAGGGCTGCTTCTAATCATCTAGAATATAGCGAATCTATTTTTAGTTGTCGTGGGTTTTTATTTTAATTAATTGCACAATTCTGCTTTCCACCATTTTATCACCTCCCCATGACCACTTACCCCATACTGATGCTTGCTCAGCCAAAAAATAACACCCCCCCCCCAAACACCAAAATGCCTGATTCATTGGCTCTTCAATGTGTCATGCCATCTGTGCTTTTTGTCAGCTCTTACACCCAATAGTGCCACATTTGGGGAACAAAATGGAATGGAGGGGTTCATTTCCAAGGTGGACCTGTTCCAGCTGCTGCTGACTCCACTGGAGAGAGGGTGAAGATTCTTTTGAAACTTGCATCTTTCATTAATGTCAACGAGATAAGGCTGCAAACAGCTCATTTTCCAGGTCAGGGAGCATAATGCCTGCGGGAGATTTGGGAAGTTCAGAAGGAGTAGGAGGGGGCACGTAAGTAAAAAGAAAAACGGGGAAAAAAATTATGAATTCTAATTATGGAGCTAAAGAAACTGTTTCCTGGGACTGGTGGCATTTGTCCAGAGTTCAGTACTGAGTGAGGGTGGGTAATCTGGGCAATACCTTCAGAGGCAGTCTTGGCCCTACACGTGGCTTCAGCAGCTGCAGTGGGGAGCACATGCCACCTCCAGCATGGTGGGTTTGAAGCCCAGGCAATGAGTTGTCCCCAGCTTGGCTCTGCTCAGTGCACATCTTGTCTGAGGCACATCTGCTCCCACATTGGGAGCCGCCTGAGCTCATGAAATGGGCTCACTCCTCACTCTTGGGCATTTACCTCCCTGTTTTCCTCTCCCTGTGTGCTCAGCCGTGGTTGTGGGAGGCTGAGTCCAGCTTGGGGCTGTTTCTGATCCCGACCTCACAGGCTGGGCTCTGGAGAGCAGCCTTGTCTCCTCCAAGCAGCCCCATGTGTGTGAAGTCACGTGGATCTCGGCTGCAGGAGCAGATGAGGCCAAGGGCTTTTTTGGCTTTCTCCTCTTTTCTCCCCCCCTGCCCCTAGAACTGTGCCCAGGTTGTTTTTCAGCTGTGGTTTTGATAACATGCTTATATAAACATCCCAGCTGGAATCTGCCTCCGTCTCTGGAGACACTGCCTGGCTCCAACCTGGAGCAGACCATGTCCCCAAGGGTGCTCACACCATCCTCAGCCTCTTCCAGCCATAAGGGACAGCAGCAGAGATGCCACCTCGGGGACAGAAAGGACCTTATGGTGGCAGGGGACATCCAGCTGTTTCAATTCCTCTTAAATACAAGCTTTGGGGTTTGGTTTGGTTCTGCTGATGATGGTTCAGGTTTGTCCTTGTGCCCTGCCTTGCACAGGGCTCCTCTCTGCTCACCTCCCCGCTCCTAATGGGCTCCAAACATTTGGTGGTGGGAGCAAGGCAGATAATTGTTTTCCTTTCCTTATTAATAGATATGAAATGCCTGCCCAGGGGGCTCACTTTCAGCTCATTTACTGTGCATCTGATGCCAGATGTTGGCTTTTTACAATACCAAGGTGATCTCTGATGCTAAAATTGTCACAGGCAAGACAAGACTTGCTCTTTGGTTTTGTGTTTTAAGGAAGTTTTAGATGTTAATGTAGAATTTGGGGATTGGATGATTTTGCATTGGAAATCTGAGGGATTGTTTCCCTTAACACCAGGTCAACAGGGAAATTCCCAATCTTTTTCAGAAAAATGTGAAAGGAGCAAGAATGAGCAAGAGCTAATCCTTCCTATGCTCTTAAATACAGCACTATCTGGATTTTACATCCAGTGATGCCTCTGGTTTAACTCCAGTGCTCCCTGGATCTGGGGGGGAAAGGCATGATGAAAAAAATGCTTCGTATTAAAATTTCTTGCTCCTCTCATCTCAGCCTCAGTCAGGTGGCACTGTGCCATCCCTGCTGTGCTTTTGACAGCCCCGAGGGTCCCCAGAGAGCAGCCAGTGCAGGCTGGTACATCAGCTGCAGGCTCCTTTCCGTGGGCTCTCCTGGGGCTGTGTTTGCTCCAGCCTCCAGGCAGGTCAGCCTGAAGGATTTGCAGGGCTCAGTGTGAGGGACCAGGGAAGGACAGGGCCAAGGTGGTGCTGCTGATCTGCAGGTGGCAGGTGCAAGGCTCAGGGGCTTGGGGTTCAACAGCAGGAACAGCCCCCAGTGCAGAGACCCCCACCTGCAGCTGGAGCACCCAGGGGACCCATGACAGAGTTAACCCCTGCCCTGCCCGATGCTGTGCCCACCCGAGGAGGGAGGATTTAGTGTGCATTAAGGGGAGGAAGGAAGCGAGCCAAGGTCCGGGTGGGTATGTAGGTCATGAGATTGCAAGGGAATAGGGCCGGGGATGGGGCTGCTGGGCAATGGCACTGTCTGTGTCTGTTCCTGAAGGATGGGCCCTTGGCAGCACCGGCAGCAGCGCTGCCTGCTGATTCACCCTGCCAGCGCCAGCGGCAGCAGGAGAGGGAAGGGGAACAGCAGAGACCCAGTGCTGGCAGAGGGCAGTGGGACCCCCACGCCTCAGGGGCCAGGGCTGGCTGCTGGGGGTGTTTCATGAAGAAATCTCCATGAAAGGAACGGAAAGTGCAAGGGGAAGTGACAGAAAAAGCACCAGACGGAGGGATCTTTGGTGGGTTTTTTTTTTGCTTTTAACGGCAAATTAACCCCCAGTTTTAGTGCTGTCATGCCTTCTGATCTTGAAATGTGGGCAAACGAGGCTTTTTGCTTTCTGTGCATCATTTGATGAAAATCAAAGCTAGCAGTACTGAAGGCCCATTTTATTCATCTTCTGAATGAAAGGATTATTAGAACTGCTCTTTGGCTTGTTCTCCATGCCCTGAACACCTCCATGCACACATGCCTGCATCCCTCGAGTTGCCCTGACATCACCTTTGACCGTAAAAAAATATTGCCAGTGCAAAATACTGACGGGCAGTGGTGAACACCACACATTGCTAAAGCACATGGCAGTTGTGCTACTGATCCATGGGCAGGTTTGGTGGGGAATGGTCTCTAGGGAATTTATTGAACACCATGGAGGAGACACTGGGATCTCTTGGGGTTCCCAGACTCATTCTGGAGCCCTGGCTGGGCTTCTCAGTAATGCAATAGGTGCTGACTTCAGCAGAGCAGCTTGGGCCAGAGTCTTCTCTTGGCAGCACTGGTGCATCATCTCTCTGATGCTTCTGGGCTCCTGAGAATTTGATGAGTCTGGGTTCCCGAGAGAGCATCGTGGAGCTTCAGTTTCACACAGTTCTCATCCAGGGTGAGATGGGACTGGTGGGAAATGCAGCCCATGAGCCGAAAATCATCTCCTGAAGCACTTTGCTGAATCAGGGCTGCAGGGGGGTCACTTAGTGGGGTGAGGAGTTGGGCTGGGGGTGATTTAGGAAGCCCAGCATGAGCAGAGCCCTGTGTAGAGATGCAGCCCCGTAATGGTCAGCCAGGCCCAGCCTGACAGCATTTGACCTTAACAGGGAGCCAGGGTGAGTGGCTGCTCCAGGGCCCCACAGCCTGTGTCTGACATCCCTCCCTCCCTTTCTCCCTACAGCTGGCCTGTCAAAAAAAAAAAAAATCAGCAAATTGCAGACAACCACTCTGCTGAGTGCGAGGGTCCTGGTGGGCTGCAGACCTCCCCCTGCTCTCTCCCTGCCTGCTGGTCACATCCAGCAGGAGCTGGGCAGTCCCTGGTTGTCTTGTCCTCCTAAACCCATTGTTACTGCTACAGGCCCAGTGGTGTGACCAGCCTCTGTGCAGCCCCTTGCCACCTGCAACCTCGACACCTTTGTTCAGGTGCCACTCATGAAGCTTTGCTCTATGTCAATCTCTTGCTTTTTATGTCTAGGATTCCTGCCACTGTCCATGCCAGGGAGGAGCTGGTACCCAGATATTTTCCTCTGCTCCATCTGCCCTCCACAGCTCTGAACCCCAGGGCATGCATGACCTATTGGGCAGAAGGTCCAGGGAGGTCCTGCTGTCCCCCTTCCCCATGCAAAATGCCCTGCAGATGAGGGAGAAAAGCAGTCTCCCATAAGGAGAGGGTTTGGTCAGGATAAATACCAGCCCCTTCCCAAAGCTGTGCTGGGGGTGGCACACAGGGAAGGTGGGTGAGCAGAGCTGCTGTGACAGCTCCTCACTTCCCAGCTCCTGCCAGATGCTGAGCAGGCAGGTGGAGCTGCCTCCCATGTGCCATCTCTTTTCCCATCCCCACTACCACTGCACTCCCATCCATGCTCCTGAAACCTTGCCAGCTCTCAAGGAATGGTCTAGGAATGGCCTGGGAACCAAACAACTGGCCCCTGGCATTCCTGCCAAGGGAGCAGGCTGTGCTCGTGATGGCAGATATGTCCCTGTCATTGCTGCGGGGAGCTGAAATCAGCACTCTGACTAATTAGGAGGGTTGGGGAAAAGCAGATGAGGGGATTAAAGAGAAATAAAATTGATGCTAGGAAATAGAAATGACAGTACCTGTCGGCTGGGACGAAGCAGGTGGGCTGAAGAGGAGGGTGATGCAGATAAGTGCTGATGGGTTTCACTCCTGAAGCTGTTAAGGAAGAAAGGTGGTTTGGTGTAGAGAGCTGCAGCTGCAGGTGCCTGTGGCATCACAAGCCTGGGTTTGCTGGGGCTGGGAGGTGTGGTACCCCCAATGCATTTGCACAGGGAAGGGGCTGTGTGGGGTGACTCGCAGGGAGAAGGTCATAGGGAGCAAGAGGTGAGCAGAAACAAGAAATGGCTTGTGGGTGTTTGATACTTTGGCAAAGGAAGAAGGATGGGTGGGGGATATCTAGGAGGATATTGTCCACCCTCCAACACACCGTGGTGCTGTTTCTAACACAGGAGCCCATTTTTCTTTATCGTGTGGCTTTCCCCTTGGGTCACGAGCTCCTGATGCTCTTTTCTTAGTGAAATCTGTCAGCATGGTGCAAAATCCATCAGCATGGTGTGATTCCCTGGCTGCTGTGGGCGGGAGGAGGTGGTGGACTTGGGAGAGGACAAGGGACAACACTAGAAAGTGCTGTGGGGCACCTTTCCTCCAGCAGACTGCTCACTGCAGCCTGGTCACCCTGGCACAGAGCCCCAGGCAGGGACCTTGCTGCACGAGGTTTCTAAAGCACGAGGTGGAGACAGCAACAGGAGCACCCAGAGTGGTGGTTTGAGGGCCCAAAGAGTTTCAATTTTAGCTTTGCCAGTTGCTCTCTTCCTCCCCAGGTGGGTCGCTCGCCTCTGCGGTTTGGGGTTCTCCTCTGTCAGATGGTGACAGTGGTATTTGCCTCCTCTCTGGGCAAACTGGGAGGGTCAATCAACATTTGGGTGGTGACCTGAGGATGGGGAAGTTGTGTACAACTGCACCATGGACATCTGGCCAGAACCAACCCCAAATTTTTCTTTAACGACAACGACAACCCTTTAATGTTATGCCTTGAAAACTGCCCTCAACTCTTCTGTCTCTCACTGTTCCTTCTCTGTCTCCTGTTTTGTAGCCCTGCTCCTGGATATCATGATTGTGGCAGGTTTGCAGAAGCTGGCCAAGCGGAAGGGCCCGTACGACATCAACCCTGGCCTGTTGGACTACCTGACCATGGACACCTACGCCTTTCCCGCCGGGCACGCCAGCCGGGTGGCCATGCTCTCCAAGTTCTTCCTCAACCACCTGGTCCTGGCCATCCCTCTCCGCATCCTGCTGGTCCTCTGGGCCCTCTGCGTGGGCTTTTCCCGCGTCATGATCGGACGGCACCACATCACAGATGTTCTCTCTGGCTTTGTTTTCGGCTACTTGCAGTTCAGGCTGGTGGAGTTGATATGGATGTCTTCCAACACGTGTCAGATGTTGATATCCATCTGGTGAACATGGAGGACTTGGAAACTAGGAGATACTTTGAGAGTCCCCCTCCCAGTATTTTCTACATGTTGTTTGTTGGAAGCGGTTGTAACTTCCATGAGTAGTGGTGTTTTTTAATGTTGCTTCCCCATCTTTAAAAAAAAAGTTTCTTGTAATGGATTGGGTTTTAGAAATCAAGGGCCATACCTGTGTTTTGGCCATATTCTCAAGCTGTGTTTGGACAGCAGCCTAATTAAGCTTTACAGGTGAGAGAAATGAGCTCCATGTCTGCCTTCTATAGGTGGTTCACATTGGCACCTTGATATGTCCTCAGGATGGGCAGTGCCTGAGAGCTTCCTGAGAACACATTTGTGAACTTTTTAGAGGATAAATTATTTTGGCCACAATGCTTTTTTTCTTTTTGTAAGCCCAGCAGTTGTGGTGTTGTACTCAGTTGTTCAGAGTCAGGACACTGCTGGTGCTTTACAGATAATAAATAATCCTAAAAATCCTGCCCTGTTTGGTTCTTATCATAAGGGAGGGGAGAAAACGAGCCCAATGTGGCTTTGAGATATACATTCAGCATGGAGCAGGTCCTGCAGTCTTGCTGCCCAAGGGGATGCAAACTTTTGCTTTGGGTGGGATGGGTCTCAGTGGGTGCTCAGGACACTGAAGGAAAATCTGTTCTGTGAGGGTGTGTGAGGAGGTTTTGGGCTGGTAAGGGACACAGGGTGCCCTGATGTGGTGCTGTTTCTTCCCATTATGGACAAGTGGCCTCCTCGAAGCCTGGTGGATCCTTACCCAGGTGATGGCCATGCTCAATGTGCTGTCTTGGAAATGTATCCCCCCTCACAACTGCCATAAGAAAAGCCCATATTTTTAACAGAATGTGCCAGTTCTCTGTGGTTTTGCTGTCTCTAGAAGACAGTTTGATGTTTGGCAGGTGATGGGTACTATCAGACATAGCACCTTTCCTGACTGGATGAATCCTGCAGAATGGAGGGATCCTGTCATCCCTGTCCTCCTGTGGATCCCAAGAAAAATTCACCTGGCTTGCAAGGCCAGGGAGGAGTCAGTTGGGTCCTGTGCTGTCACCTCTCCCTGCACGTTGGGAAGCCTCTTCCTACAGGGGCTGGTGAGAAGACATTCAGCTAATGACTGTTGCAAGCTGCTGACATTTGTTGCTCTTTGATGATTAATATGAAAAGAAGCTAAACAGAAAATCTATCCCTGGCATGTGTCTCCAGCTGGGATGTCAGCACAGAGCCCTGGGAGCTGCTGCCGGCTCCCAGGCCGGAGCAGGAGCGTGGTAAGGAGGGCATCCATGTCCTTCAAACACAAGCCTCCCACGGAGCTCACAGATGAGCTCCCCCCTGGGAAGGGCTGTCACCGAGCGTGTTGAGGAAAGGGGAGAGCTCAGGGTTGTCCCTGGAGGCTGGTGCAGCAGCAGGCAGAGCAGCGGGGGTGGCGGGTGCTGTCCTGCTTCCCTCCTGCTGCTGCGTGTGGGAGCAGGGATGTGCTACCCTCCCATCAGGGTTTTCCTTTGCCAACCTCCTTCTCCTGCAAAGATTTCTGTGAAGAAGTGAGCTGTGGTGCTTTTTCTTCCTTCCAGGCATTATTACACGTGGCAGAGTTTATCCTCATCCCTAGCAAGGATGGCAGCACGTTCCAAGCTCTGACTGGGTGATGCACCAATGTGCAGCTGGAGATGACAGGTTCTGAAGGGGCAGGGAGCAGGGGATGCCTTTTCTCCCATGGCTTTATGGGAAACTCTCACTTTGTAGCTCCAGAATTTACTGAACCTTTGCAAATAGATTGGATAATTCTACAGCCCTGTCACCAGGTCCAGGTTTCCTTGCACTTGTGTTGTCTTCTCTTGGTATATCCAGGGTGGCAGAATGGCTTTGTAGGAGTTGCTCCTGATCTTTGCTGGTGTAATCAGGAGAGCATGGCCTGGAGAAGCTGCCACAGTGGGTTAGATCAGCTGAGCTGGTCTCATCCCAGCACATGGTTGCAAAGCAAGGCAGGAGAGCAGGGGGAGGTGGGCTGGGGCAATTCCCAGGAGTAAGCTGGGATCCACAAGCTGGGGGTTTCTCCCACATGGCATTTCTCCAGGGAGTCTTCCTGCTTAGCCCCCCTGCAGCCTGTGCCCCTTCTCTCCCACAGTACTTCTGTGCCCTGAGCAATAGAAGGGAAGGTTTTGGGAGACCCCCCACAAGATGAGTTGTGTGGATTTGGGCACAGAGGCACCAGAAGAGGCCTTGCCTTAGCCATGGCTCCCCTCCCAGCAAGCCAAGACATTCCTGATCCCTCTCTCCCTGCCTGCCACGCTGAAGGTACTGCTCAGAAACAACCAGCATTGCTGTGGAGAAAAGCAGCTTCTGTCTCTATAGCAACAGCAAGGGATGGTGGGTGCCGTGTCCCTGTCCCTGTGAGCTGGAGCAGGACACTGGGGCTGCTCTGTGTGGATGCTCACCATGGCAATGGGGGAGGCAAAAGGCCAAATGGTTTGAGCTCCTTCAGGAATGTCCAAGAATGTGAATGTTTTGCCTGAACCTTCAGATCCCCAAATTCAGCCACACAGGGCTCAGCCTGTGAGGCTTGGGAGGAAGAGTGGTCCTCCCAAGCCAAGACCTGTCCAACCAGAAGGAATGAAGTCCTGACCATGGCATCTTCTGCCTTTCAGTTCATCTAACGGATTAATTAAGAAAATGGCCAAGAGGAGACAAGGGCAGTGTATGGGTCGGGGACTGCTGCCATCAACACTCCATGGTGCCACTGGGAGAGTCCCAGGCTGCTGTAATGATGATTTTGTGTGTGATCCCACAGGGAGCAGTGAAAGGCCCCTCCTCCCCTCACCCTAATGCTGATTATGCTCAGCAGCAAAAAGAGATTTTAATTTATTAAATTAAAAAAAAAAAAAAGGGTTCCAGGGCCAGGGCAAGTAGCAAATCTGGATTATATCTTCGGGCATATGTGGAAATCACGCCTGGGGTGTTTAGTTCTCCTCTCCTCAACCTAAGCTGGTGTTTTTTTCCCAACAAGCTGTTCTGTACATTTGTTGCTGGGGCTGTGCTAAAATGAAGGCAGGACAAATCCTTTCCCACATCAGGCTGTGCTGCCCTCCCTGCCATGGCAGGGTCCTCTCTGTCCCCCAGGAAGGGGTGACTCATTGTCCTTCCCAGGATGAGGCAGCTGAACTGGAGGAACCTGTGGGAGATGGTAGAAGGTGGGTTGGCAGATTTAGGGATTGAGGGGAGAATTAGAAAGGCTGTCACACAAGGTCTCCCAGCAGTAGCACAAGTGTGGCCCTGGTTCACCCCAGGCTGGGTTTTCTTGGGCAAACACACTCCTTTTATTCAGTCAGGATGTTTTGAGGGGGGTGAAGGGACCCATGGGTTTATCTGGCTCCCAGGAGCTCAGTGCAGCAGCCCCAGCTCTTGTCACAGCCCTGACACTGCTCCCTGCAGCACCAAGCCCCATAGGACATCCCTGGCAGCCACAAACTCACTTCTGAAGCTCCAAGGTTTCATTCCAATTGGTGGGAATCACCTGCATGGTTTTCAGTTGAGATTTTTAATTAAAGTGATAATTAACCATGTAATTTCCAGACTAAAATTTTAATATATTGGGCAAAGCCTAAGGAAACAGGTTGATGTCTCCCCTTCACACGCATATATTCCAGGGGGTGCTGCAACACGAAATATACATGAACAGAGATGATGCCTTTTATGTGGTTTTGGTCACCTGAACTAGAGATGTGGCCAGTTCCTGCCTCAGCACACCATACTTCAGGCAGAGACATGGACATGTATGCTGCAGGGTGGGAGCAGGTGACCAAAGAGGTGTTTTTCTCTGGTGTTGACCCAAATGCCTGGCTGATGTGCCTATGTCTGCAGACAGTGCTTGATTTAGGGGTGATGCTGGGGCTGTGCCCCCCAGACAGGCAGGGGTGGGGTTGATTCATTCCGTGCCTCGCTGGGACTCGGAGCAGCAAAGATCTCCCTGCTCGTTTGTTCCCCAGGACACAGGAGTCAAAGCGGATTAAAGGTCCCTCGGCTGATCACATTTATTTCATTATTTGAGTGAAATCCCTTGTAAATACCGCCTCCCTCCCTTTTCTTTTTATAAAAATAGAAGGCACGAAAGAATTGGAGATTTAGGAAAAGTTAATCACAGGAGTCGCTTGAAATCCATTAACCTCCCACAGCCTGAGCGAGGCTGATCCGTGCCCGAGCCCTGCTCAGAGAGGAGATGCTGAATGGCCTGGGGGGGCCCCAACCCCGCCAAAGAAGAGCTTTCCCTGGAAAATACCTGGTTCTTAGCAGGCTGGGTGGTATTACAGCCTTTGTTCACAGTCTGGCCATGATGAAGTGCTAATTGCAGTGTTGGAACAAATTGGCTGAAGCTCCCAGGAGGCTCCAGAGCTCTGGGCAGCGGGATCATGTGTGGGAGCCCTGCAGCAGATGCTACTGTCCAGCCTGTGGCCTCAGGGCCATTGGAAATGCCAGTGCTCTTCCCTTTACCCTGTGGTTCCTCTGAGCTTCTCTGGAGGATGGGACTTGGGCTTTGCACAAATTGGGATCTATCCCAATTTTTCTAACAAATTTCAAACAGGTGCAGCTGGTTTCCATTCCCCAGAAACTGCCCTGAGTCCCCATCCCTCCAATATCCCCATGCCCCTGGGACTCTTTCTGACTTCCTCTCCTCCCAGGACCAGCAGTTTTGTGCAAGACCATCAGTGCTGGTAAGACAGACCTGCAGAAATTAATTAAATGAAAAGCAGTGGGAACAGAAGCTGAGAGCTAAAATGATGGATGTTCATGAAACACTTGCTCAGAGCCCAAAGTGCTCTGGGCATTTGGTGATGTTTGCTTCCAGCCAAGGAGCTGTCCAATAGTTAAGCATACTCAATGCAGTGGTGATTAAGGAATCAGCCTCTGGTATCTGGGTGTGGGTCCAGAGCTGGTGCCCTCTCTCCTTTGGGATTTGCACCTTGGATCTGCAAGCACTGGTTTGTCATGGATTGCTTCTCCTGGCTCTGGGGGGCTTTATTTGTTTTAAATCCTAAACCTTGAGTTGTGTATTAATAGCACAGTAATGCGTCGCTTTTGTGTCCAGCACAAGCCAGAGGTTATATAAAACACAGATTAATGGGAATCAGCAAAATACAGAAGCATGTGGAGGGATGCCATGAGGATGCCTTGGAAGGGGAGGCAGGAGAGAGGTGGCAGGTCCAGAGGGTAGAGAAGATGGCTGAGTGGGTTCAGAGCACTTCCTGGCAGGATTTGCTCCAGTAATTGTTTTGCAGCCCCCGATTCAGGCTGTTTCCTGAACCAGCATGTCTGCGATCAGGGGTCTTTTGTCCCTGGGTGATAACAAGAAGGCAGAAAGGGGGTCTGGGAATTTGAGTGGAAATGGCTGCTTTTTGCATTTTTGTCAGTTTGGTTTCTTTTTTTTTCCTAGCTGATATACATCATTTCTGCAACTGCAGAAAAGCAAACATAGCACAGGCAGGAAGATGAATGAACAAGCAGTCGTCCAAAGAAAAGTCACATCTTTCACCAGGGGTAAATGAACCTCCATTCCCAAGGCGGCTCGTTTCTCCTCTCCCATCACAAAAAGCAAGGTGATGCTTGGGTTAAGAAAGGCTGAGAATTCTCAGAAGCTCCTTTCTGCTCTTGCAGTGATCAGTGGGAGATCAGTGCTGCTTTCCAGGGACCCCATGCATAACCCAGAACAGCAGTTCCTCAGTTTTGGGCAGAAAAGCTCCCTCTTGCAGGCTCCTCAGCCCGGAAACATTCAAGATGTGCTGAAGGGGGAAACAGGGATGCTGATCCCAGCCCCTCCTGCTGCTGTTCCTCAGAGCAGGGGCACGACAGGAGAGAGGGAAAGCAACAGGTTTTTGGGCACCTGCCTCTGATGTGACCTTCCCTGGGAGAGCATGACCTCGGCAGCTCTGCCCTCCCCGACGGGAAGATGCCTCCCACCCCGGGAGGAAGGCACAGCTGGACTCCAACCATCAATCACGTTCCACCGGGAAGGGCTTGTATGGCTTGTGGGATTCCTGGTGGGGTGACTTTTTTTCAAAGCCTCCTGCAATAACAGCAGCCGTTGCTCAGCTTCCTTTCTAGATAACCTTTTTCCTGCTGCCCAACATGCTTATCTGCTGCAGACAGACTGGCAAGATGAACCGGAAAGCTGATACCTTATCTCTCCCTCTCAAGGAGCCTATTTAAGTGCTGGAATGTGTTGAGATGGTTAATGATTGTTAAAATCCAAGTGAGGAACATGGACCCAAGGATAGGTCCTGCTGGGGATTTGGTCAAAAAGGCGACTTGAGGGACTACAGCCTTTCCAGACTCTTCTATCTTTTATCTGCCAAAAGTTGCATCACCTAATGTAAAATATTTATTTAAAACTAAAAGGTATAGACTGGCTAATCTGGGAGTTACCACTGCAGGCTGCTCCCAGCTCAATGAGGTTTGCTGTGTCCCTTGGATTTGGTTTTATCTATGTCTCAGTTTACTCCCTGCAGGAAATAGACTGCTCTGGGTCTGCCCTGCAAGGGATGCAGTGTGTGATTCCTTGCTCACCCTTTCATCTGACTGCTGTGGGAAGCAGTAAGATGCTCACACATTCATAAAGGTAAATAGGATTGGAGAGCTATCGGGCTAATTGAAATGAACGGGGCTCAGTGGCTCAGACAGCCTGAAACAGTGAAATGAGACCTCTCCGGGGACACAGGAGTCAAACATAGCTTCAGCACTTCACTTATTTCAGCCACTGCAAGTGGCAGCTACAGCAACAGCAATTGCAGGCGCTGGGATTTGAGCACTGTGACAGGAGAGGGGCCAGGGAACACCGGCATGGCCAGGGTGATGTCTGTAACAGCTGCTGGGGATGGGTGGGACAGGCTTATTTTGGTCCTGACCTGGGTGAAAAAATAGCTGTTGGAGATGTTGCCAGCCTGAAACACTCTGCCAGCAAGAGCCAGAGTGCTCTCCTTTCTGATAGGCAACTGTGTTCCAGCACACCCGGGGGGGGTAGGATGGGGAAATAGGAGCAGGGCTGGGCAAACCCTCACACCAGTGGGTTGTGTGGCCCTGAGGAGCTCTGGGAGTGCCCAGATCCCAGCACCCAGAGCAGCAAGTGATGGGAGCTCATGTGTGTGCAAGGGGTCCCTGCACCCCCTGCCCTGGCAGCACCCCCGAGGGCCAGGCTCAGACCTGGGGATGGTTCTTTGCCACTCCATCTGCTCTTGGACTGTGTTTCCAAGAGAAGCTGCAATGCACACTGCTATCATGGGCTGCTGCATCTGAAAGTTAATCTGTTCCACATCACCGACTACTTTTCCATAGCAATGCATAAGGAATCACCCCAGAGCAGATCTCAGCCTGCCTCAGCCAAGAGCTTCAACAGAAACACAGGTGATGCTGTGGCAGCCAGGCTGGGACAATGTGCTTTCTGGGAGGTCTGATCCCATCCCAAGCTTGCTAGAGCTGCCCTATCCCCTGAGGCTTTTCATCCCCTGCAAAACTCTTGAAATTAGACACTGCAAATGTGCATGTCTGCAAGATCCTCCACATTCTCTTTGTGTCTTATGAGGTCCTTGGCTCCATCCTGTTGGGTAGGAGCAGGATGCCAGCCTCAGTCACAGCCTTTTTGGGAGCTGCAGAGAGGACCCTGCAGGAAAGCAGGATGGGAGGCCTGTGGTACTCATTTTTCTCTCCATGATGTGATTTGATTGTACTGATGAGGAATGGGGCTGTTATGGCTGCTATGTCCTGACATAATTGATCAATCCTGTGTGTCTCTGCCCCTGCCCTCCTTGTTTAATTCCTTTAGGACAACACTTGTATTTTTGGGGTCATTGCAGCTCCAGTCCTCGCCCTGCATCCCTGCTGGGTGCGGTGACTGTCAGGATGGGGCCGAACAGTCCTGCAGATAAAATGAGGCCATCTTAGCAGTTGTCCCTGTCAATGTAAAAAGTAGGAATGAGGGAGATCCATCTGAGCTGCTCGGCGCCTGTCTTGTGATCCTGAAACCCAAGAGCCCCCCCTGACTCAGCAGGTTATTAATATCCCCCTGGCTGTGCTCCCACCGTAGCGCCTGCCAGCCCTGGCACCGCCTGGCTCTCCTCCGTGGTGAAGTGAGATGCACATCCCAGGCAAGGGCAGGAGCTCCTTCCTGCCAGCCCCCGCACCCCAAGCTCACCCACAGGGCTGGGCAGAAATGGTGTGAGGCTCATGGAGGGGTGTGGAGAGACCCAAGGCCTCTGCACCTCCTGCAGCACAGGAGAGGCTCCTGCTGAAGCCAGCCTCATTGCATCCTTGTCCCACATCCTCTGGTTTTTATGTCTAAAATCCGTCCTGGTCCAGGCTGTAGGTCAGGTGAGTTTGGCCTCCTGGAATGTGGCACCAGCAGTGCCACCTACCCCCTCCCGAGGCTGGGACACACTGTGTGTCCCCAGGCTGCTGCAAACCCTGGTGGCACTTATCCCCTGTGTCTCTTTGGACAGGACAGGGTCTGAGTTTCCATCTGTCTCTGCTGAATCTTTTTTGTCATGGCTTTTGCCTACGCTCCTCTTCCCAAGCTTGTGAGGGCAAACCAGATGAGCCACAGATCCCTTGGAGATGAGCTGAGGAGAAAGAATGGCACCTTCAACAAAACTGTGGT
Organism: Leptocoma aspasia; assembly: GCA_013399835.1. Classification (NCBI taxonomy): domain Eukaryota; kingdom Metazoa; phylum Chordata; class Aves; order Passeriformes; family Nectariniidae; genus Leptocoma; species Leptocoma aspasia. Next base: position 352,981 of record VXAX01001648.1, on the reverse strand, counting down.
GATGATGCAATCTGACTTCAGTCTGTTCCAAAGGGAGCACCCGGGCTGCAGGCAGCCTCCTGGGGGTCCCTCAGCACTGGGGGTCCCTGGCAAGCACAGACCAGAGCTGCCCAGGTTTCCTCGTGCCCGGGGTGGGCTGTAGCACACCCACATCCCAACCACATTACACAAACAACCCCGGCCCCAGGGGCTCAGCAAAGCTGCGGGGTGATTCGGTGTGAGGCTGAGTCCGGCTGTGCTCACCGGGGCTGCTGCTCACTAGCCAGGTTCATTGGCACTGTCTGGGTTCTAAATAGCAAAGTGGAGGTGCCCACAGCACCAAGAAAAAACCCACTCCCACACGGCAAAGCATCTACTTGACACCTCGGCCGCCTTTTTGAGCACCAGCAGTGGGTGTGAGCCCAGCGTACCGCGGGGACCCTGGGCTGTCCCCCCGACACAGAGGGTGGAGAAGCGGGAACGGGGCTGGCCGCTGCCGGAGGCCACCCTCCGAGCCCCCCGGCCACCGGGGCACGCAGTAGCCAGGACTGGGGACACTGGGGAGAGCGGGGCTCGCCCGCCGGCGGCTCCAGGCTGGGTTTGTCGCTCCATCTAGTGGGGACGCGGCGGGATGTCGCCGCCGCCCCGGATCCCGGCCCCGGGAGGGCAGCCCCGAGCAGCCCCCGGGACGGCGATGCCCCGGGCCCTGCGACCCCCCCGCGTCCCGGGAGCTCCGCTTTGTGCCCCCACCACGAGCCGAAGTCCCGTGGGAAGTTACACCCCGAGCCATGTGGCCGTTCCCGAAGGGAGCAGGGACACAGGGACGGAGAGGCAGGACGTGGATGGAGCTTTTGGGGCTGATGCTGGTTTTTTTTTCCCTGAGCAGAGGTAGTTAGCACCCACTGAAATATTTAGGAATTGTGTTAATAATTAAAGAAGAAGCCGAACTCAAAAGGGACTACGTGTGATCTCCTGAGACGGAAGGGACAAATCTAGTCATGAGGAAAAAAACACTCACTAGACAGTTATTTCATGAATTCCCCAAGAAAAAGGAAAAAGGTGTTCCAAACAACGGCCTTGGCTTCGGGGCTGTGGAAGTGCATCCTGCAGCCTGTTAATTGCAGTTAGCATTTCTGTCTCTGCACGTGTGCAGGATTCACACGCTGGCTGGGCTGTGATCATCCCAGCACCGATCAGAGCTGGCTCGGCAGGGACAGAGAGAGCTGGCTTGTTTGCAAAAGGGGCTGAAGCTCTACCAAAATCCATCCATTCTCATCAGCTCCAGTGCATTCAGAAGCAGCTGATAGTTCCCTTTGTCAGGGTGAAGCAAGATATTTTTGAACTGTGAAGCAGCAGCTGTCTTGCCATGCATGGATGGGAGGAATCAGATTGTTGTGATGGAAGGTTGGAGCCATGAACCCAAATGTGTCCTTGAACTCACATCCTGACCACAACTATGGTCATTATGAGAGTATCAATGTAGGAAACACAATTATTTTGTTGTTTGAATCTGGACTAATCTTCAGATTTAGAGTGAAAGAGGTTTGATTTTTTTATATTATGAATTATCGTAAGAGTCAGGTTGATCTAACACAGGAATGTTTTGTCTTCCTCAGAAATATTCCTTGTATTTTGAGATACACCTTGTAGTACTCTATGTTAAATAACTGGATCCCCTTATTTGTCTTGGATTTTTTTTCCAACCTCTTTGAAGAAGGGGGCTTTGATAGAGCAAACAGAGGTGCTAACTGAAAAAAAAACCAGGTGCATGTCTAAGTGTTTTTCTGTGTGTTTTGGAAGTGAGTGTTGTATTGAAAAAAAACACCCAAGTCTTTGCCTGACAAAACTTTAGCACTTGCACCTCCATCTCCCTATTTTCCCCTCTTTTCTGAATGTGCTGAAAACCCAGCGTGTCACCAACAATCTTTGGAGTCTTTTGAAGAACAGAAGCTGTCACATTGTAAGAAAGGTGTGTGATGTTTCTCGATTTTTTTCTTCTTGAGCCTCTTGCTATTTAAGCAGCCAAGGTTTTGTGACGGCTTCCAAGTGGATGTAGCAAGAAAGGCTGGGCTTTAAAACCTGCCTAAAGAACAGCCTTGCTGTCTTCTGAACAGCCCAGCCAAAGGAAAAATCACTAAGCCAGGATGAAGAGAAGCAATAGACTTGTTTTGCAGTTATGCACAAGGAAAAACTGAAGTCATGGCCGATGAAGTGCCTCCAAAATACTTGTACTATCAGACAACTGGTATTTGGGTTTTGTTGCAAGCAAAGCTCAGTGCTCAGGCCAGCTGAAAGCAATTCACTTCTCATTGGAAGAATAATTTCTTCCTTTTAATCAGCTCTGTTTTAAATGATTTCCATTTTTAGTGCCTTAAATAGTCATTTTGGTTTGTCCTTCAGGCAGCCAGCATTTTCTCATGAAGAATGGAGTGGGTCTGCAGCCTTTAAAAGGACAAACAATAGCTGGCAAATAAACACTTCCATGGCATCTTGTTTTCATACAGAGCCTGCAACTCCCATGGGCTACAAATGAAGAAAAATCAACAGCCTCCACCTGATCCAGCAGCTAGAAGAAGCAGTAAGTAACACAGTTATTACAGTAACCCAGTTTGGAATAAAGGCCAAGGTTCCTGGGTTTTCATACTATTTTCCCATTCCCAGTATTTCATACTCTATTTCAGCTTAGACAGGTGAGATACTCCAGCTTCCTCTCTCATCAGAATACTTCTTTCTTCTTAAAAAGCATCTCTATTGATATCATGTCTTAAATAAGAGGGGGAAAAAATCTTTTATATTTGAGACCCAATGTCCCTTTGTTCTACTTGAGGTCTGGCTTTCAAAACATTTCCTTATATTTGGATAACACAGCCTCATACGTGGGATTACAGAGAGCTGCCAGAGCTACTCATGTCTTCTCTCCCACCTCTCAAATATGACAGCTCAACTCTATTGATGTTCTTGCTGTCTGGGTTTTGGGTCCTAAGGCCCTGCTCACTTAGTTGCAGGCTTGAATTTCCCTGCAGCTGTCTCAGATGAGCTAATGAAGTCAGTGCAGGCATAAGGAATTCTTGATTTAGACACAACTGAATTTGAAATTATTTTCGTGCTTCAGGGCATAAACAGCTCCTACTTCATGGAATTACAAAGCATATTCTCCTGTGGACAGGTTATTCCACAACTGACCATTGAGTGTTTCTCCTGCAGCAGCTGATGTTGGCAGCTGATGTTGGCTGCTGTCTCTGTCTGAGACAGATGGAAAACTGGAAGGACTGTGACCTGACCCGCTAAGGTAAATGTGTACTTTGTGGTGCCAAATGGCCTCTGGATGGGGAACAGAGAAGGATCACTTTGTTTTTTCCAAGTGTGTTGTGGAGTTTTGTGAATGACTGCGAGGGCAGTAAGGCCCTGTCCTGTGGTGCAGGCTGCCATTTACAGCTGAACAAAGTGATAGCAAAATGGCTCAGGAGCACTGAGCCTGTAAATCACCCTGCTTAGTGCAAGGCAGGGGCAGGGATTGATGGATTCAGAGCAAATTTTTGTAGAAGCTGTAGAATATGATAGAAATTCTATTATTTCTAGGAGGCCTTATACCAGAAGACAGTTCTGTGGATGTATATCCTATACTAGGGCTGTAAGTCCTCTGTAATGAGTATTTTGTGTTTGGCAAATTTCTCACTAGTGCAAGGATGAAGCACACAGCAGGATTTCTGCTCTCACTTGTAATTAGTCCTGCAAGGAGGAAGCAGAACACTCCTGAGCTTGACTCCCTTGTTCAGGGGATAATTTGGTAAGGACTCTGGAAGAGGTGAAAAATCAGAGTGGGCGAGCTGTTTTTAGAGCTATGCACTGAATTTCATCCAGATGAAAGCTGTTCTTCAGTCTCTGCCCAAACAGCTTCTCATTGTTGACACTCCTCCCTCACAGTCTGTTGTGGGTCTAATGCTACCAGCTCTCACTTTACACTTGTTGTTTTGATTTATACACAGGCTGGTGAGAGGTGGTGCGGGTCTTTTAAAGAGCACCAGAAGAAATTCCTCACCTTATGCCAAGGTCTGATCCATGAGTGTCCCATGGACCACATGTAGTTGACCAGGATGTAGAGGAGCCACAGTCTCCCCTGTCGTGGTAGAGACAAGCTGTGTCCTCTGGCTATTCAGATTGTGCCCAGCTTTGAACAGTGAGGGGGTGGAAAATCCAGCCCTAATGCAGTCCTGAGCCAGACTTGCAGAATTCCAGAGCTGGCTCTGGCACACTGCTGGGCACAGGTGGAAAAGCCAGGAGCTCATGGATGCTGCAGTGTACACACCTGGTAATGAATGTACAATTGTCTTTCATTTGTTTACTTTGGCCTTTTGATCGCCACAACAGTTTGCATTAATTTTTTCTTTAATTGCTGCATCTATTCCCTTGGCCTTGGATCGTTACCTTGGAGATGCACAGGAGACCTTTGGAGAACTGCTTATTACAGCAGCAGGTGTGGATAGTGCTGACCTGGACAAACCTGTGTGAGTCACCTGCTGATGGTGGGGGTTGTAGATGTCTGCATGAGTCACTGAAAGTGAGGGGATCCCACATTCCTGATCTCCTGAAGGGAAATGTTAATGCTTTTGGGTGGTGTCCTGTCACTATGCACCTGTAGCTGCTCCAGTGGAGGACAGTGTGTTTGCACAGACAGGAAGCAGGTTAGAAGAGCTTTTTATACGTGTGTGTACTTGTCTGACCAATGGAGAAAGAAAGAATTAAGTGGACCAGACTAATGCCCCAGCTGACAGGGAGTTGATGAGAGCAGGAGTTTGGGAATGTTGGGAAGGAGGATGGGCTCCTGTAGGGAGAGAAGTGGAGGGCACTGGCCTCCTGTCCCTGGACAGGCAAAACACTTCTAGAGAGATGAGACACCAGAGGGACAGGAGTGGTGTAATGCTTTGATATGCAGAAAAGGACATCTGACAACCAGATGATGGTTTTCACCAGCGCTGGTGCATCTCTTGGTAGCTCAGTGCCTGGCAACTTCAATAGCAGTGCAGATCTACTCTAGGAACATCCCATATGGTCCAGAAAGCTGTTCATGCATTTCTTCCCTTTGCACTACTCCTGATGACAGTTTGAGATCAGAGACATCTCTCATGAGCAGTGATCCAGGTGCCTGGCCTTACGCTGTTCCTGTAACATGGAGAGAGGTGGGAACTGTTCCTTCTCAGGCATTGCCTGCTCTGGGAAACGTGCTGTAAAATTCCTCTAAAGCCACCTTGCCTTCATGGGCAAGGGCATGGGGGGTGACAGCATATGACTGGTGGCCCATGAATAAGCTAAAGAGTGCATTTGCATGAGACCAGCAATTACCCAGGTGTTTGTGCCATATATATAAATATATATATGTGTGTGTGTGTGCACAATTTTTCTGCACTGCCGGACAGTCCCAAGAAATAAATGCATGTGTGTACTTGCAGTCTGGCCTTCTGTCACCAAATGTCACACCAACAGACACCTGTGTGTCTTACAGGACAGGGAAGGAGAATTAAAGAGAGGCTGCTCTGTCCTTGGGTGCAAGGAGACCACATCTCCAAAGCTATAAAAGATCCACTGGGCAGAGGAACTGCAATTTGCAGTAACTTTTACAACACTATCTTTAGTGCCAATTTCTTGCCAGTGCTGCTGCTCAGGTTGTGTCGACCTGAAGCTCTTTTTGTCTGAAGCAGGGACTGTGTTTGCTGGTGAGGCTATTGGCATTTTATGGCTCTGTAGAGTGTTTTGGGAGAGGAGTGACTGTCTTGCTCTACTGCATTCATTTCCATCATCCTTAATGACAGAATAAATTAAAAGATATTTCTGGACTGAAGTCCTTCCAAGGGGCAGCTTCTCCAGGATGCCTTTGAACCTGCTGCCCATGAAACCACGGGGGAACAGCAGCCAGCCTTCAGTGGTGTTTTCTGGTCCCTCTCAGGTTGGACAGGAATCCTCATGGGCCTGTCATCACCCCATGTCCCTGTCATTGCACCATGGCTCTGGGGTCATAAAACTGTGCGGGAAAAATTTCCAGTATCCCCTCGAAGACATCGTCCCTGGCACAGGGGGCTGGGGTGGTTGTAGCAATGAACCCTGCAGTGACAACCCTTGTCTTGTAAGAGATATGCTCCAGTGCCCCAATCATCCTTGTTGCCCTCCTCCTGGACCCACCCCAGCAGCTCTGTGTCCCTCTGAGGGGACCTCACAGAATAACACATTAACTGAGCTTGGAAGGGACCTCTGGACATCAGTGCAGGGTCACCTGGAGCAGGTGACACAGTACGTGCCCAGGTGGGTTTGGAATGTCTCTAGAGAGGGAGACTCCATGCCCTTCCTGGGCACCAGAGGTCTGCCACCCTCAACCTAAAGAAGTTCTTTCTCATGTTGAGGGGAAACATTTTTTGTTTTAGTTTATGCCCATTGCTCCTCACCCTGTCACCGGGCACCACTGAAGCGAGTCTGGCACCATCCTCGGACACGCCGGGGAGATATTTACGTGGATTACTGAGATCCCCTCTCAGCT
>VXAX01001648.1:299476-345861 GCA_013399835.1 Leptocoma aspasia | reverse complement strand
TTTTTGTCGCGTCGTGTGTGTGTGTGTCTCAGCAAAACAAGGGGGGGGGGGGGGCATCCAGAAGGCTCGGCCGGTTTGTTATTGTGCGGGAGCTACAAAAGGGCCGCTGAGGCCGAAATGCGGCTGGGGCGGGGGGGGAAGCGAGGATGGAGTTTGTGCGCTGGGCGAGCTCGTTTGGTAGGTTTGGAAAGATGTTTTAGGGCCTTTTTTTGTTTTTGGTTTTTTTTTTACTACTTGATATTTAANTTTTTTTTTTTTTTTTTTTTTTTTTTTGTTCAAGAAGGAGTTTTTCATTTCTGTGTGGGAGAAGCTGTGCTGTAAGCTGGGGAAACCCTAATGCGGGTCCTGGGACACGTGCTGAGCATCTTCTCCGGGGGGTGGTTTTAGTCGTGCTGGTTGTGAATTTAGAGGGTTTTTTCTTTACAAAAATCTCCCAAAGTCAAAGCTGCCGTAAGGGGTTTGAATGAGCTGGGAATTGTGGGGTTTGATAGGAAAGTTGTTTTGTTTGGTTTCTGTCTTCTGGGTGTGCAAAGGGTGAGATACACATTGAGTATCTACTCATCAGATAAATGTTCGTATATCGGTGTTGCTGGTGTTCGGGGTGATAAGGTGCAATAAACATAAACGTTTAGGAATTCAGTAGTTTTGTTTCTTTCTAGGAACAGGTATGAAGTGTAAGCACATTGCAGTGTCTGCATCATCTCCTAGCGGGAAATGCATCCACCCCTTCTAGCACCGAATCCAGGTTTATAGTGGAAGTTTTGGTTTTGTTAAGCCTTGTCTTACAGATTCACTTGAGACCTCCACTGGAATAGACTCTTCCATGATGGATAAATAGCTGGTCCCTGTCTGGGAGAGCCCAAGTTCGGAGAATCAACTCCTGATGAGTATTTTTCCCAGATATAAACTGGCCAGGGCATTACTTTTGTACTTGCCTTTTCCATGTTCAGTGGTCACTGGGGTAGTGAAACCCCAGTGTTCCAAAAACCAGTGCTCTGAGCCAGAGACCGGGGAGTAAAGTCACCTGGGAGAGGTAGGGAGGCTAAGGCCATGTTCTGAAAGTGGAATTCAAAGAGAGGATGGAAAGTGATGTTTTTAGGCTGATTTCTGACTGAAAATATGAAATAGTTACATGCATTTTTCACTCCCATTGAAGCATTGTAAATGAACCTAGGTTTTATCAGGAGCTCATCTGGGGTCCATGAGATGTTTGTGGACTCATCATTGGGTGATGCTGTTTCTTTTGGGTCTCTGACTTGAGAAGTTTTTCCTAGTTAGCAGAATATTTTGGGATTACAGTAAGTAACAGCTCTCCCATAATGTTTTTCTTGTTAAAATTTTAAAGTTCAGATAAAAATCATGCTCAGAAAAATTGCAGATACTCTTTGGAGTTGCTGCTTTGTTGTTTTTGCAAGCCAGTGTGAGTACATCTGCTGTTAGCTGTATTTTGATTTTGTGCTTAATTTGTTGAGTGCGTTGAGTACAAGTTGATTCTTTTTTTTTTGTTGTTGTTGTTCATTAGTCTGGTATGCTTTTCTGAATGGTTGAGTAAACTAGGTATCACACATTTGAGGATGCTTTCAGCAGTATTCACTGTTAAGAAAACAAATTTTTACATGGTTTGACAGATACCATTCTTAAAAAAAAAGATAAATAATGTGTTTGGTATGGGTTTCCAAATTTGTCATTATATGGTGCTTTGTTTTTTCTAAATTCGGAGAATTTTTCTTTGGTCTTACAGTGCATTTTTTGGATGCATTCTGAGCTTTTTTTCTTTTTTCTGTGTGTGCATGAGAGCTTAAAAGGGCAGCTCAGCCAGCTGGCTGAAACTGGAAAAGTGAGTAAATAGTCCATAAAGATGCTGGAAGGGACATGCAGGGTTTAAAAGTATTTTTGTTTCAATAAGTGAGTAATATTCCTAAGTACTTTTTATTAAAGTTATTTCACTTTATAGTGACATCTTAATAAAACATTTTAATAAAGCTTTGTGTAAAGCCTGACTTCAAAGGCTGATTTATTTGAACAGCGAAGGCAGTGGTGGCATTAGAGGCTGTGTTTGTGTGACGCAGCTCCCCGTGGTACCTGAGTGATGGGACAGGGCAGCCTCAGTGTCCCTGTGTGTGGCCTCCCCTCCTGCTGGGGTCACACCTGAGGTGTGGCTGAGGAAAGCAAGGGCCCTGAGCTGTGCCGTGCAGGTGTGAGGTGATCCAGTACAGAATTACCTGCCTGTTCAAGAGTGCTTCTTGCTCAAGGCCTTCATTGTGCTTACCTGAGTAATTGAAAGTATTTAAGGGCAAGCTGGGCTAGGTTTAAGTGCTGCTGAAAATAATAGTAAACATTTTGTATTATTTTCTTTTAATTTATGATGGTAGTCTAACAAAGAGATTTTTTTGCTCTGGTGGCATTTCTGCTTAAAATTGTGTATTTTCATGTTGGAGGAATAGAAGCAGTATGAGCAGGAGAAACTTAGTGATACAGGATGGTAACTTTAGGAGAGGGAGGGAGAGGATTTATTCCAAGGGCTGGACCTCTCTGGTTCCCTGTTTCTTTTTACTAACATTCCTCATTTATTCTGCGACTTGGCACTGAGCTGTTGTCTCAGTATCAGACCTTGCTCTTAAGCTGATCCTGCCTTGTTAAGTGGGTTTTGTTTTTCGTGTGTCACTGACTCATTTTCCTAATAGGTTGATAATTTCACAGCTCCTTATCACTAATTTCTCATTTGGAGCAGAAGAAATACAACGGTGGTTCTGTCAGGTATCAGACAATGAGGTGTGAGCATAGAGAACAGGTAAAGACTGGGGAGCTGCAGCTCCCTCCATCACAGAACAGCCTTTTCTAACTTCTGAAATTAAGTGACTTCATTACCAAGGGGAAAACACCCTCTGAGGGTGGGTTTTGCACTCATCTGGGTTGGCTCAAGAGTTTTTCCTTCCCCTGCAAGGATAAAATGGAGCTAAAGCAGGACATTGCATTATGTGCAGCCTCACTGAAATGTAGCTTGGGCTCATGTTCTAATAGTAAGTTGTACTAGAATTCAGGATGTTCCCTGCATGCACGTGTACTTCTTGTGCAAAAGTAACAGAGCAGTTGGAGCTTATGAGCTGTTTATTTCAGAGCAAAGCTGTTCAGACACTGATCTGAATAGCTGTTAAATCCTGATTTGTTTTTTTTTTTTAATCTGGGAGCATTTGGACAATAACCGAAGTGGACTGGAGGCTGCTTTAGTAGCCCTGTGTTGTTCTGTAATTCCCTGTGGTGCTGGTTGGTTGTGAAGCTGCTTGTCCTGCCATGTTGTGGGGTGTGTGGGGACAGAAGGTGTTAAAAGGTGTATATGCAGTTCTGGAGGGGGTTATTTAACTTGCAGCCAAAATACAATGTCTGTGTTTTGATTCCAACATTTAAATTTTCGGAAGAGTGTTCGTAGGCTGGAAGGGGTGGAAGTGGGGGGTGAGCTCACTGTTCCATCTTTAGGAGACTGCAGGTATTAATTTGTGGGGGACTGATGAAAAGTCATATCTTGAGTGAAACGGAAGAGATAATGACCGGGTTTGAAATGGGCAGCTGAGCCAGGCTTAAGTGTGAAGAAATACGGGACTTGCTAACAACCCTCTAGGATCTGGTCAAGAGGCCCACTCTGTTGGACTGTAGTACCTCAGATGTCTGCCAGGCTTCAGTTATCTGTTGGGAGCATCCTCAGTAGCCTTCAGATTTCAGGGTAGCACTTAAAAGGAGTAAACTACCGAGTGTTTGCGCAGTTAGCACCCTTACTGAGGAGGTTTAGTGGAGGAATCCTTCCCAGATAGCCGTTGAGACGTTTTTATGGGAATTGTAGTGATGGTGCTCCAAGGAGTGAATAGAGATTTGAAGAGCTTGCACTGGGACTTTGCCTCCCCCAGGCACTTACTGTGTGGGAATATAGTGATTTTTTGGGAAGAGTTCTGCTGCGGGGTGAGTTCTTCAGCTCTTCCTACCTGTATGTGGGCTGGGAGGCTGCACAAAAGCCTCGAGTGATCTTGTTCAGAGCTGGGAGTGGGCTGTGAAGCAGGCAGGGGAGTAGACACATGTTCAAGAGGTGCTCCTTCTTCGGCTGCAGTAATAACTATGGTTTTATCTTTTATTGAAATAACCAAGCCTCAAGAACCGTCATTCAGAACCAGATTCATGTGATCTGGAGCGTTATTATGGTGTTAGTGTTCTGCATCTGAGCTAAATGTTACCTCTAATGATGCCTGTGATCCCACTGCAGTGAAAACAGTGTACGAGGTGGTTCATTAGGAAGTGTATGCAGCATTCCCCATCCCAGCATGCAAGGACCTGCTCCTCCCAGAACTCCTCTGGTGCAGGGCTTCATGCTGCTGCTGGCCCCACAGCGTCAGGCAGGCAGTGTGATTCAGAGGGTGGTTTTCAGCCCCAGGAAGTGGGAGAAGGCTCTATTTCTTGCTCTGCCACTTAGCATAGCTGCAGAGTTCTGCGGTGTCATTTTCCTATCTGGAAAATAGAAGTGGTGACGCTTACACACCTTGTCAGTTATGCACTGCAAATATCTATGTACATTAAAGCATCTGTGAAATGTTTGCACTTCCTGTCTGGCTGTCCAGATGTCCTGGGCATAGTCCGAGTTGCTGAGCTCTCCAGAAAACCTAAGCTTCCTAAAGATGTCTGAAGCTTCTTTCTTTAGAGTACTGAATCACAGCACATGTAAGGTGCTTTCTTATGGCTTTGTATCTGTGTGTCCGTTTCCCATCACATTTCTCCTAACATCCCTGGCACTCATTTGTCATGCAAACGGCTCCCATGAATAGGCTTTCTGTAAGGAGAATTGCTGTGCAATGCTGCATTGCCCTAGTGCTGTTCAGGTTGGGGAACCTGGAGGAAGACTTCCTTGGAAGCTTCAGCCTCTGCAGTGTTTATGAACTGCAGGCTTGTCCGGACTGCTTGTCATCTTATTAATGTCTTGAACCAGCTGCATCAGTCTTGATGGCTGTGGGAATTGGGAGAAATCTGATAGAGAAGGAGCTATTCAGCTCTTGCCCGGGCAGCTTTGTACCCTGCAGCATGTACCTGCCAGGGGAGCTCCCAGCAGTGCCTTGGGGAGGAGCAAGGCCAGAGGGATCTGCTCAGCAGGGGTGTAAAGGAACCTCTCCCATGCTTGTGCAGCGAGGGATTGACTTTTGCTGCCTACTGGTTAATAGCATTGGGTTTTCTCTCTTCATAAAGAAAACCTGAGTGGGAGCTGAGGCCCTGGAGTCAGCAGACAACCGGAAAGAGTAGAGAGGTGTTACCAAAGTCCAGATTTTGTTGTGAGGCTCATCAGGCACAGGGTAAACATCCAAATCCCCATTCCAGTGTGGTCTTTCCTGAGACTGCAGAGAAAACAGAGCAGCTTACTCAACAGCTGATGGCATTTGTGTGGAAAGAGCTGTTTCTGTTCCTGAAAAAAGGACTGTTAACCCAAAGGACTGCCAGCTTTGCTCTGATTTCATCTCTTGGAGTTGTGACATCTCTGCTTTTCTCTCTGCTTGTTTGCAATAAAATTTATGTTCACTGCTGCGAGATGGAGTAAGTTGCTGAGCTTGGGACCTGGTGAAGGATTTGTGAAATGTTTGGCAGAGAAGCATTCTCCAGTGGCCAGTGGTGGCCTTGGATAGGTAGTGCTCTCCAAGATAAGCTACATTAATGGTTTGGAGCCTTATGTTTGGGTTCTGGCACTGGCAGCACAGGTGTTTCACCTATGCTGCTCTTGCTGTGTCTCACCTGGTTATATGGGTATCATGGCTGTGATGACTTTTAAAAGTCTGTGTAGGCAGAAGTATCAGAACTAAGGGACTTTCACAACCTTTACATGCAGTGGTGTTTATTTTTAGTGATGGAAGAGTCTTTGCTTTCCCGTGTCAGAGCTAAGGTGTTGTGCAGTGCCTGAGGACAGTTTGTGCTTGTGTGGGTGCATCCTGCCCTTGTGGGCTCCTCAGGAGCAGTAGGCAGGATTGGGTGCACTTTGTGTGCCACTGGACAGTCTTTTCCACTGGAAGGGAATGTTCTGGACATGGCAGGTGCTGCTGCAGTGCATTTCCTCCTCGTTTGGTTCTTCTTTGCAAATTACTTCTTTTTGATGAAGAGCTGCATTTTCTCTGAGAGTCTTGGCACACAGGTTTGGGTGGCTGAAGCAGGCACCTGAGTTCTGGGACTTCTTGCTGTCTAGAGTCTTAGTGGAACAAACTGTTCCTCTGACTTGGACTGAGTGCCAGTCCTGTTACCCATCAGGAGAGCCCCACCAACTACTCAGAGTCTGTTATTGTTGCTCAGATACCTAAATGTCCAATTTACCTTACAGTTCAGCTGAATGTTGCCAAGAGCTTTCTGAACAAGTTTTGCCAACAGAGCATTATGGCAGGTATTACTTTTGTATTTGGATTTAAATTGCTTGCTCATGATCAGCCTCCTTGTTTTGGTGTTGAGGGAACATGATGTTGTGTCTGTGTGTTCCCCCTGGACCCTGAGATCTCAGAGGAACCTCAGCAGGGCAGAGTGGAAGGCAGGATCTATGCTGTAGGCTGGGGGTCGTGTGTTTCAACTCTGACCCTCGGTTGTAGGGGAGCCAGAGTAAAAGTACAACTCTTAAGGGTAAATATTTGCACTTGAATATGAGCCTTGTTAGGCAGGCAGCTCGTGGAGATCACAAGGTTGCTTCCCTTTCCTCCTGTGCTAGAGAGATTGGGATCTGGATCTGTTGAGGCCACAGGTGATCCTTAGTGAACTGAGCTGCTTTGTCCTCCCTGGGTTTTGCCTCTGAAATATGTAACAGCAAAGAAGTAGGCTCTTTTACTTCAGTTTGTGCTGAGCCTTGTCTCCTTTAGCATCTTCTGGGCCTGGATGAAAGTGTAAGGAGTGTAATGTTGGTAGCTGGTGCCTCCAGGTTGTTGCACATGAGACACCTTCCTGCTTCCCTGCAGGTTATGAAAACCCTGCAGCACTTCCTCTTGGGTTGGAGATAAGGTTATACCTTCCTGACCAGCTGGCACCAGTGGGTCATTTCCTTCTCTACAGCATGGTGGGGCAGATGGGTGAAACTGGCTGTTTCTTTGGTGGGCTGTTGTAAACAGACACTCCCTTCAAGGAAAGAATTAACAGCACACCTTGGGTTTTCTGTTGCTTGAAAAAGAGGGGGAGTTTCATGAGCACAGGATCTCATAAGTACTTTCTGTGGGCTGTGGACCAGCCTTCTGACTGGGTTTTTTTTGCTCTGTGCCATAGTCTTGTATACTCAGGATGAACTATTTCTTTGTTTGCATCCTCAATTACTGGAGGTCAGGGCTCCTTTCCAGGGTGTGGTATTGTCTGTCCAGCCCACACAGAAAGGACCACAGAACTCATTAATTGTAATTACAATTGAGCTATTCTCCAGACTCCAGTCTGCTTTATCTGTTTTACAGTAAGTTACAATTTCAGCCTCTTTGGCTGCTTTTGCCTTGCCTGCCTTCCCAGCACTGGAAAAGCTGTTTAGCAGAGAGGTGAAGCTTCTGTATTTTAAGGCCAAACCTGACATTGCAAAGACCTGTTTTCTCTAGAGTGTGCAGTGAATCACTGACAGTAGTTGTGATTCCCAACCTGTTGGTACATTCAAAGGAGGGGGGCAGCAGGTGAGCTTGGTGAAGGCAGAACTGAGAAAATGAAGTCAGGTCATCAGACAGGACATGCCCTTTCTGTCCCCCTTCCCTGTTGTCATGTTTTACCACTGTCTGTAGAGCTCCACAATGTGGAGTTAATGACAGATCCACTGTCCAGAAGACTCTACCTCTCCTCTTCATAGTCCTGCTCCATGTTTCAAGCCCCAGGAGGCTTGACTTAGAGGTCTGAGGATGGGGCTGGACAGCAGGCAAGTCCTCTGGCAGACAACTTCCAACAGTATTGCTTGGCTAACAGCATACCCGTGCAACAAATCATGGCAGATGTGATCTTGGTCTCCCATTTCCTGAGCCAAGGTTCATGGGAGATGGAGGGAAGCTGGAATTGTGCAGGATTAAAAGAGCTGGTACCACCAAATATGCCTATTGAGCCAAGCAAGGAGGGTCCTTCTTGTGATTCAGGAGCTTGGTGATGAGGTGTGTTTTCTCTGCACTGCAGACTCCTGACTTGCTTCTCCCTTGTCTGGCAGGATTTGGTGCAATTTTCTGGCACTACGTTTGGTGTTACATCCAGATCTTGGCAGGGCCTTTTTCAGGTGTACCAGCAAATCTTGGCATCTCCCTCTGGAAGTAATGCAGTAGAATGACAGCAAGAAGTTTTCTTGTGGCTTAGACTCTTGCTGCAGCCTCTGCCTGCTGCACAGCTCTTCTGCATTGATCCCATTGACTTTGTACTTGGATGCTGATACTTTCCTGTTGCTTCCTGCCTTACTAAGCAATCTCTGCTGGGAACTGAGTGCTCGTCTGGTCCCTTCCTTGCTAGGCTCATGATCCCTGCATTGCCCAAACAGGGCTTCTGCAGGATAAAAGTGCATCTGACAGCAAGTCCCGGGCAGGTGATGACAGTGACTCACCAAAGCCCCCCCAAGGGCAGCCAGTGGTGTCTTTCATCACTGAGGCAGGTGCTGAGTGTTTCACAAATGGGTGGTTCTTGGTGGGACATGTTCCAGAAGTAGTGGTATCTCTGTGTTGACAGATAAATGTTCAGCTATGGAATTACAAGTAAAATTGACCTTTGTGTGTATTGAAAGAAGAGTGAACATCATTAATCTCCTGTAAAACTATACTGTGTTTTTTAAAAGGTTTCACATTTATGGTAACATTAGGAACCACAATAACTCCAGACACTTTTCTCCTCTGAAAGTACTGTTTAGCTTTTCCAACCTGTGAGTTTCTGAACAATTTGTATAAAATTACATGTCAGAAATTTTCCTGCTTGTGGAGAAAAACCTTTTCTCTGTTAATCTCCATCTTGTTGCTTTGTTTTGTGTTGGTGACTGCTGCTGTGAAGTGAGCAAGGAGTGAAGATCTGCAGTAGTAGGACTGTGCTTGGTGTAGAGCTCAGTGGTGTGTGAGTAGCTGAAGCGATTCCTTCTAGTATGTGTGTTACCTTTCATAAATCTGTTTGCCCTGCTCAGCTAAGGCTGGCTGACTTCCAGATACTCAAGCTCCATTGAAGTCTTGTGAATAAAACACCAGCAGCCCAGCCTCCTGCATACATAGAGTTGCAAAGAGCTTTGCAGACAATCCTGTTTGTCAGGAGTCCCTCCATTTGGCTTGTGTTTTCAGCTCAGGGATTTCCAGTTGTTACCAGTGCCAGTAACTCAAGGTTTTCACATTTTTTTGCAGGACAGGCTCGGTAGATTCCTGCTGTAGCTCCAAGACTTGCATGCTTTTAAGTCTGATGTCTTAAAGACATTAAAATGTCACTGTTGCTTTCTGGATTAGAATTTACCTCTTTAAAAGGCAGTTAGACGGGGTCAATACCCAAAAATTGGAGCCAGGGTGGTATGATGTGGACATGAGTAGCCTGGGTGGTGGAGTTCTCTGGCTAAGTGCTTCTGGTGCAGTTATTTGTATCCTGGGATCTCTAATGGAACTGGTCATACTGCAGTATTTTGTGATTGCTCAGACACTCAGTGTTTTGCTGTCTGGTGCTGTCCCTGGATATAGTAGGAGAATGAGAAGAGCTACCCTCCATGCTGAAACTGATAGCAAACCTTCCCCCACAGACCTCTATAAACCCAGAGAGAAACCTTGCAGAAATGCTGGTGATTGATTTTTTACGATTCCTCTGTAACAGGGGATGTTGCTTTCTTCAGGGTCAGCTGTCGGGCACGGGAGCCATGAGCACAGGTCAGAGGCTCTGCTGAGGCTGTCAGTTTTCACTTGTCAGCATCAGCATGTGCCTTCTAGTTCCAGCTCTGCTAATAATGAGCATGCAGGCTGGCAGTTCAGTTCTAAATGAACCATGATTTTTATCAGAAATGGCTTTACTCTTCAAGACTAGAAGGCCTTTATGATCCCTGCCTGGATTCCCTGCTTAACTGTGTGATGGGAAGATAGTGCAGTGTTGTGCCAGCCTTGGGAAGCTCTGTGGCCTCTTTGAGGTGCTGTGGGTGAACTGGGTGCTGAGTGATCTCCCTGGCTGATAAACCCTTGGAGTAGCTGGGATCTGCATCTGGCAGGAGGGACAGGCAGCAAGGCCCTGCCAGTCCAACAGCTCAGACCCAGCTCGGTGCTGCTGCAGCCTCTTTGCACAGTGACTGTGGAAATTGCTTCACCTCTCCATAGTCTCATTTTCCCCTTTGGAGCACGCACATAACACACGAACAAAGGTGTGTTTCACCTCTTCAGAGCATTGAAGGAGTTGAAAAGAAATTTCATTTATCCAGACAGCAGTTTTGTCTGTACCAGAAAGTTTGACAAGGGGCTTTATCCCGACATGTCCCCAGCTTCTCTGCTGTGAAGTGGTTGTTTAGTCTTCCCGAATCCTTTTAATGATAGAAGATGTAATCAAGAGGCAGTTGTGACCTGGTTACATAACTGTTGTCAGGGTTTCTGTTTGGCAGCACACTGACTTTCAGGAACTCAGGGCTTTTCTGTTACCCAGATAAGTCCTGAACCTGACCTGGGTAGGTGGTTTGCTGTTGTTGGGTTATTTTTAAACACCTTCTAATTTTGCCTGGTTTGAGCTCTCTAAACTTCAGAGTAGATTTTACTGCTTTTATTGTGAGGTTGGTACAGGGTTGACATGGTGTGGATAGGCCCTGAGCCAGGCTCCCTCTGCAAGGCTCAATATACCTGTAAAAGCAGGTGGCTGTGCTCTTGCCAGCACAGCACCCTCTGCTCTTTGTTCTGTTCTGGGGCTCCCCACAACTCTGCCCCTTCAAAAAGCTCATTATTCTCAGTCCAACTTGTGCTTTCCTGCCAAGTTTATGCTAATCAGGGTGTATTCTCCCTCTCTCTTTTATGTCTGTCCTACTAATAAAATACAGTGCAAATGGGTAAGTGAGGGAGGAGCAGTTGTTTTCTTTGGCACACGGTGGCCATGTGAGCAAAGATTAACCAGACTGGAGCCAAAGATCTGTTTGCTACTCTGCAGGAAGAGATGCCTCAAGACTGCCAGCCAGCCCTGTTGCTTCCACAAAGCCTTCATGCTGCAGCCCAGTGTGGTGGTCCAGCAGAAATGCTGTGAGGGGCTTTGTGGGGAGCCCAGTGTTTTTCCTGAGCATCCCCTGGATGCTGTTGTTGAGTGACAGAAAACACTTTCCTTTCTCTCTCCCTGACCACCTAGCACAGTCCATGGCTTCTTGCTCCTGACAGACCTGGTTTAAATCCTGCAGTGCAAGAACAATTGCTGTGTAGTGCCAGGCTTATTGATCAGAACCTGCCCCCAGCAGCAGCCTTTAGATGGCTTTACTGGGCCAGTTGCAGTTGGCACTGCATTCCCAGTCTGGCTTTATCCGGCATGTTCACAGTGCTTTAATTTGTACATGTACATGGACTAATCCTCTTACCTGCAAGTCGTGCTTGATAAGGCATTGCTGATGGGAATTGTAGCCTTTAGTCAGATACAGTTTCTTTCAGAAAGAGTGATTGCTGTCTCTGTTGGAAAGGCTTTCAGCTGGGTGAGTTTCAGAAAGTGTGAGATGTGGGAAGATCCGAGGTATGTGTATGTGTGTATATATATATATACACACACACATGTATATAGTGTTTTGTTACTCCCAACACAGAGTTGAAACCCTAGAATGGGACCTGGCAGATGGTAAAATGAAACTGCCAGCAGTTTTGGGCTTCAAGTAGAGGCTTTACAACAAGAAATCTGGAAATCTAAATTATGTGCGAAAAGGTTAGATGAAGCTCCTAGATTTGAGAAAATTTAGAACAGAATGATGCTTTAAAAAAATGAAAGAGAGGTCCATTGAAAGTAAGCAGAGTGTCTTTTCTGACATAAAAGTTGATGTACAGTGTGAGTATTGCATGTTTCAACTTTCCCCCAGGCTCCAAGAGCCAAAAAGTCAAAGTAAGGAGACTGCCTGCATGATGGGTGTTACTCACAGCATGTTGTGCCAGCAAAGATCAGATTGAAAAATTAACAAACCACATCCGTTACGGAAGGTATATTTCAAGCTAAAAATTATGTTCAATATGCCAGCAACAGAGGAATGTAGTTTTTTGGTCATGTGTTTGGAGAATTCATAGTAGAACAGCTGAACTCACAGGCTCAAGAATCTGAATCTGGTACAGCTGAGCAGGTTTTATCTCTCTTTCATGGCCAGCCGATGGGAAAAGGGGATTTGAAGAAATAGTTCTGTTGCCTTCCAGTGATGCTGTCAAAGCATTAATTGCTGGTATAACTGTGGCCAGTGTGGAACCATAATCTGAACATTACAAACCCAGTGCTTCAGAGGAAATATGTTGATAAATTCCAGTGTGGTATAAGATACAAAGATACAGTGCTTTTCTGGCATTTACGTTTAGGAATCCTTGTGTTTAGCTGTTTATTGTCAGCCTTACTCTTTTAAAGCAAGGACTTGTTGACCCCCCTTCTCTTGTGTTCTCATACTTAAAAAATCTCAACTTCTTTCAGCAGTGGAGTGGCAGAAAAAAAGATGCCATGAGAAGTGTGTTCTTGCAGTTCTTTTCATTCAGTTTGTGAATCTTAAAGCCCAAAAGCTTCTTGTGACTAAAGAGGAGGGAGTTACAAATTTGTATCTTGATGTGTGTGCTCACTGAGTATGTTCAGTTCTTGCTGTTGTGTGTTTTCTATGTTGTGCTTGTCCGTGGCTGAACAATCTGTTTGATGGGGTTTTCCTGGTTCTCTTTCACTAAAAGGCAGATCGGGAGCGGCGCAGAGAAATTTCCTTACTAGATGACATTTCATCGCGATGTCCGATCGTTTGGGGCAAATAACCAAGGGAAAGGATGGGAAAAGCAAGTACTCGACTCTCAGCCTGTTTGATAAGTATAAAGGAAAGTCAATAGAAGCTATCAGAACTACAGGTAAGAAGCACCTCCAGAAAGCTCCTTTTGATGTCTTCCAACAGTATTGTTGCAGAGCTCATTCAGGTTTTTGACCCTGTGGGACACAGCTGGGTTGCAGTGTTGGTGCAGGTGTCAAAGCTTGTGTTTCATTAACACCTAGAGAAAAATGTCCATGGCTCTTTGTGCTGCTCTTATTGTGGAGACATAGAGGAATTACAAAGGACACAGCTGGGGGCTCTTGGCCCTTTCATTTAGCTTGTGTCCTTGTTGCAGAGTGGGCAGGCAGCAAAGTTGAGTGGAGGCCTTACCAGGGCCTTAAGCAGTGCCAGGGCAGGGCACCTGAGGTGACTGAAGTGCCTTAAGCTGGTCAGACCTTGTGTGAGGTGAGAGTCAAGGCCACTGGGAAAGAACCAGAGTTGGTTTTGCAGTGGAAATATGACCAAAAGGAGATAGTGGGTTCAAAAAAATGACCTTGCCTGGACTGGCTCAGGATTTGGTGTGAGAATAGAAAACAAAAAATAAAACACTTTCTTAATAAATGTGGTCTGGTGGATAGAGCTGGAAAATTGAGACCTCAGGATTCCCTGGTTAGGTCACCTGTTTGAATGCTAGCAGGTGGACTTGGGTGGCCATTTCCCCAAGCTGTAAAAAGGTGAAATGAAATTTTCCTTGGTGAAATGAAAGAGCTACCTGTGCAAATCCTCCTAAAAGACTCTGTGAGCATTTGGTTAGGAAGAATGATTTTTCTGCCTCCCACTGCAGGAGCTGTTTGCCAGCTGCTACAACAGACGGCTGCATCTCTGGTCCTGTGGGAAACAACCTGTGTGTTGACATAGCAGCAGCACTTCTGTTGGGGCTGCACCCAGCCACAGCTTCCTAATTAAGGTTACTTCTCTAGCAGGATACAGTCCTCTGACCTGCTGCTGTTCCTTTCTCACCAGTTATTCCTAGACATGGCTTACAGAGTCTTGGGAAAGTTGCTGCTGCCCGGCGCATGCCACCTCCTGCAAATTTGCCTAGCTTGAAGTCTGAGAACAAAGGAAACGACCCCAACATCATTATAGTACCCAAGGACGGTACAGGATGGGCAAACAAGCAGGATCAGCCAGACCAAAAGAGGTGAGTAGAGTGGATCTTTGAGTTTTGTCAGGCAGGCAGCAGTGGCTGTGCACTGCTGTGCCTGGTGTCAGACCTTACAGGGATCAGTTCTCTGTTGTGTGTGCCAACGCAGAGCCAATGTTTTGGCTTGATCTTTTAGCAACTGCCATATTGCCAGGAGTTGTTTTCCTGCCTTCCTTCCCCTTTGGTCTCACCTGTGCTGTCTCTGCTCAGTTCCAGTGTGACGGCTGCACAGCTGCAGGAGTCGCTGCCGCAGCAGGGTTTGCAGAAATCTGTCTCCAATTTACAGAAGCCGACACAGTCAATCAGTCAGGAGGTAGGTGCCAGCAGTCTCTGACTGCCACCCTGCTTCCCCTGTCCCCAGGCAGCTTGAGGGCTTTAATTGCCTGTGTTGCCTTGTGCTTAAGAAAAAGTTCCTGTATAATCAGTTATTGTGGAAGTGACTCTCTTGAGTCCAAGCTGCTGTGCACCAGGAGTGTTGTGCTGCAGTTACAGAAGTAACATACACAGAACTATATTGTTCAAATGTGTGCAGTAAGTCTAGTTGCAGTCTAGGAAAAAATGGCTGGAATGTGGGATAACTACTTAGCACTTCTAAACAATTCTACTTTGGTTGTAATTCAGACATTGCTTGGTGACAACAGATCTTCCTCCCTGAGAGCCTGATGAGACTTGGTGGGAAGAGATCTGGTCATCTGGGGGAAGTGACCAGTGTTAGGATCTGAGGAAGCTACTGGCAAGTAAGAAGGTGTCCCAGAGAGTGCAAGGACCTGACCCTCTGTGTGTTGCAGATTTCACTCTTCCGGTTTAAAAAAAATTCCCAGCCCTTGAGGTTCAGGGAAATCAGGACAGAAGTTATGTTTTGAAGAGGAGAAGAGTGGTTAATGCATGAGGAAGCAGGGTAGCCTTCAAGCTGAGGTGTAGCATGGAACAAATCTGGAAGATTAAGGAGACCATTTGGGAAAATGCAGCAGAACAAAAGGAAAGCTTGATGAGAGTAGAAGTTGAGGAAATAGGTGGTGAATATGGGCAGAGGAGAGGATTTTTACTGTAGCATTGTAATACACTGGAGTGGGAACAGCTTGTAGCCCTAGCTTGAAGCTGTGGAGACCTGTGGTATTTGGGTGATGTGAAGGCCTGAACCATAGCAGGTGTCAGCCTGGAAATGAGAAACAGTCATGAATCTTAACCATGCTGGGGTTTCATTTTGCTTTGTTTTGTTTTCAGAGTACAAATTCAGTGCCAGGTGGACCAAAGTCATGGGCACAGCTGAATGGAAAGCCAGCAGGACAAGAAGGTGGTGAGTATGATAAACAGAACTGGTATGTGCCTGCTTTTCCCAGGCAGGCATGAGATGGGGTGAACTCCATTTCTTCCTGCCCTCCTTGTCAGCCTGGTGCAGAATGGGAGTGAGGCCTTCTGAATCCTGTTTCCAGTCTGTGTGGTGTGTTGGCTGGAATGATGCAGCTGAATCAGTTCAGGGCTGCCAGCACAAGACATGGCTTGAACAGAATGTGTCTCCTGGCCACACTGAGCTAGAGCAAATCATGCTCTTAGGATGCAGCAGGGAGTTCCGGGAGGGGAAGATTCTGAAGGAGAAAGAAAACATTTCCCCCCATCATGAGCATCTGCAGTCAGCCCAGAGCAGTGTGTAGCAAAGGTGCAATAAACACCGTGAAATAGGGGAGAGATTGGTTTAGAAGGGAAGAAGAAAGGAGAAGGGACATTTGAGAGGGGAAATGTAGGCATCTCCATGGGCAGTAGGAGGGGGATGTTCACCTAACTGGGTAGTCAGAAGTGAGGCTGGAATGTTCTTGTACAGTATCTGTGATCCAAGGGAATTGCAGTGTTAGTGGGTGGAAGTGGCAGTGGAGCTGCTGCAGGGTGCACTCGCCTACACATTGGCTGAGGCCTTGCTATTAAGTCTCCCTCAGTAACTGTGCTGCTAATGGCTTCTGCTTGGCTGAGAATCCTGAAGCAGTGTTAACATGAATTGGGAGTTTAGTTGTGTTCAGATGCATCTATTTCCACACAGGAGGTGGTTTCCAGCTGCACTGAGTAGTGCCATTAAAACCATAGTGAGAATAACAGCTCAGTTCCACTGTCTTAATGTGAACAGACCTGGAACCATTCACTTGTCAAGTGAAATTGCAGAGATATTTGAAAGAATTGAGACAGCTGCATGTTGTAGAAACAGAGGGGACCTTAAATTTAAGTTTACCTTAAATTAAATGAGGCTCTTAGTGAGAGGGAGTTTCTCAAAGGCTAAATGTTAAAGCAGAAATTTGTACTTGCCTGAGGCTGGTGGCCAGTGCAAAGACTGTCTGGTTTGAGTCTTGCTGTGCAGACCTCCTGTACAGTAATTTTGAAATCTGATCATCTAACAGTGTTCTTAAAGGATTTTTTGAAAACCCATTCTAGGTCACACTTAACAATATAGAGTTCTCAACCCAAGAAAACAGTTGCCTATGTGGCTAAGAGCAGCTTAATTAGAAGGTAATTGAATCACAGAAGCATCAGAAATCTGTCTGAAAGGATTTCTTAGGCCATCCCATGCTTGCACCTCTTCTCTAGTGGCACTGAACAGTTGCTTTTCCTTCTAAGCTAATTCAAGTATTACAGACGAAGAGGACAGTCTTGTGGTTTTTGCTCTTTTTAAGTCTTAGAGCTGTAAAATCTGTTTTGGAGAGTGTATCCTGAAGAAATGTGGTCTAATAAATTAATTGTGGACTTCTCCATGCCTATATTTTCATATAAAGGACATTTGGAGAAAAAAGAGGGGCACCAAACTTTTTTTTAGTGTGATGCTGCTTAGGGTTAGAGTACAAATTGTTAATGGCTGCACATAAATAGTCCTTACATGGTGCAGCCTTACCTGGGGGTAGGTGTCTCCTCTGAAAGACACTTACCTGTGCCATTCTAGTTCAGTAAAAATTGGAACTCTTCAGCAAATCTTAGCTACTTTGTGATATATTTAGGCAATGTCCTTCTCAAGTATTTTCATCTGTCTAAAATTGAAGGTGTTTCATGCAGCTGTTGCAGTCTTTCCTGGAAATCTCACATGGGAGGTCTTGGGCAGTGTGCAAGTTCCAGAAAGTAAAAATTACTTAAAGCAGTTTGTCTTGACTCTTCAAGGCAAGGAAGGAGAAAGATGAGACTCTTGGCAAGTTTTCAGTACTCATGGCTGATACTTGTAATATAATTCTGAAATGCTCTTTTTAAGAGAGCTTTAGGCAAGTAACACTAAGAAACAGTTCTCAAAAGAAGCAATTCTTTTAATGTGTAATAGTACAGTAATGCTTGTAATTTCCTTTTATTCAGTGTTATCTTGCCAACAGATTTAGGAGAATTGCTGTGTTTCGTGTTCCAGTCACTGGCAGATCTTTAAAACTTGGAGAGAACTGTTGTTCTGGGGTGACTAATGACTCAACAAGACAATTTGCCAGTGACTAAAATGAACCTGGCCTGATCTGGCCAGTGATCTGAATCTTGAAAATGCTGCAGCAAGGAGGAGAGCATAGAACATCTGTCCTTACCTGTGGTGTTTCACTGATACAGCGACAGAAATTTTAACAATAGATTTCCCTGGCAGAGTGAGGTTTGAGGAAAAAGAGTCTGAATAGAGATGTCAAATACTTGATAGCAGGGTATCATTTATGAACGATCTTGCAGAATTTATATCTCTGCCTCTGTCTGAATTCTGTACTTCACAAAAATAATTGGAAGCTGAGGAAGTTCACTGACTTTGTTGAATGTGAGAATTTAAATGAAGATCCTGAGTGTGGGAGTGCTGGGTGAGGACATGTGTTGTCGTGTTGGTGACAGTGTCTGAGAGTGTTGGGGATGTGAACTGAGGTGCTGGTACGATAGTAATTTGGGTTTAAATATGCCAGAGGCCCAGATTCCCAGGAAACACATTTCCTCATCTCATAAAGTAGTTGAAACAGTGGAAAGATCTTTTCTGAGTCCCACACTTAATTTGTCTGACAGGTTCAAGGGCCTCAAGCCGACTGTTATCCTTCTCTCCCGAGGAATTTCCGACGCTGAAAGCAGCTGGCGAGCAGGACAAGGTTGGCAAAGAAAAGGGCGCCTTAGATCCGTCGTATGGGCCAGGACCAAGCCTCCGCCCCCAGAGTGAGTGAAGGATTGTGTCTTTCTGCCTTAGCCCAGCTCAGTAACCCCATTGGCTCTGTTTGGGCAGGGGATGCCAGTTCACAGTAGTAGCAAGAACTCCATCCTTACATTTCCTTTTATCTTATGAGCCAACCCATGTCAGGCTGCTTAGCAAATGATCACAGAGTGGCATGTGGTACTGATCTTCTATGGTCCAGACAGCCAAGTATGGACTGTCACCTACTACACTGTTTAATAAAAATTGCTGTGTGATGTTGCAAAGCAGGCTCCTTCCCAGGCTGGGAGAGCCACAGTGAAATCAGTGTGTGGAGTGTTTTTGCATCTAATTGGCCTTAATCCTGCGGGGTAAGGACTGTCAAGATGGAGAGCGCTCCGGTAGGAGTTCAGGTTTATTGGCAAATAAAGACGCCACTGGTGCAGCAATTACTTAGCAACAGCTGATACTGCTCCTCTCTTAAGAAAGTAAACACAGTTGGAAATTTTTCTTGGTCCTTGATATTTTTCTACAACCTTGGGGTAATTAGGGCTTGACCAGAGTACTTGAGGTTTCGAGACTTTCTGGCAGAGTGGCTGCCTGCATTTACCAATATTAACATAATTATTACCTCCTTTCCAGATGTCACCAGTTGGAGGGAGGGCGGTGGGAGGAACGTCACCTCTGCCACATCTCTGACCGCCTCCCCTGCTGAGCTGGGCAGCAAGACCTCCAGCACTGGAGACGGGGCCCCCTCCTCAGCGAGCGCCAGCGATGCCAAGGAGCCGTCTCTCCGCCCAGCTCAGCCCGTCCGCAAAGGGGCCTCGCAGTTCATGGGAAATGTCTACCAGCCACCCATGTACCATGACATGCTACCTGCTTTTGTGAGTGACCCTTTCTCCACACCTTTGTGATGCTCTTCATTCGTAAGATAAGGCTGGGTTTGAAGTCAGCTGAGATGTGTTTTCTGGACTATCAGTTGGCTGCTAGGGGCTTGCTCAGGGATCCTTCTCTTGACGTGTTTTCAGTAGCACAGCCTTGCTCAGCTCAAAGAGAAGTTGTCTCTTTCCCTCTGGAGCTGGAGTGGGAACCATTAGCGTGTCGCCTGTTGAGCAGCCAGATGTGAAATGTTTGTTTCTCCTTTGTGTGGGTGCAGCTACCATGCACATGTTGTAATGTAATCTGGGTAAACCTTCCTGTGGCATGGAGAAAAACCAGCCTGTTCTGCTTTACCTCATTCCAGATGTGTCCACAACAGCCATCTGAGACCCCTGCATCGCTGGACCGAGGGTCTTTCCCCGTTCCTCAGCTTCGGCTTGAGCCCCGGGTACCTTTCAGACAATTCCAGATGAATGACCAGGATGGGTAAGGCTGCCATCACTTTCCCACTTGAGAGGCAGGTTCAGAGTGTAACATGAACCTTAAACTAGGCAAGAATTTGGGCCAAAGATGCAATTGCATGTGTGAAGCTGCAGGCACCAAAGGGGAAACCTGATTTTTACCCAAAGCAGCAGTGCTTTTCTCTAGCTGCTACAGCAGCTGAAATGTTACAAGGCTGTGAACATTGTGTGTCTGAAGAGCAGACAGACTTGGGAATTGGGGTGTGATCCTGGACTGGAGGGGTTGCAGCTCTGATCTTTAAGTTCTAGGAAATGGGTACCAGGTAGACAAGGGAAAGAAACTGCTGGACAGGGAGAGAAACTTGGATGCATTGTATATAAGTGCATAGTAGAAAAGGACTGATTCAGTGTTACAAACTCAGCTCTGCGTTCTTTGATGTTCTTTTTGCTGTTTCTGACCAATTCTGTGTTTTCCCTCAGAAAAGAGAACAGGCTCAGCCTGTCTCGCCCAACACGCCCAGTCCGGCAGCAGCTGGAGCGAGTGCCTCGGCCCACCATCATCAATGCAGAGAACCTGAAGGGCCTGGATGAGCTGGACAATGATGCAGATGATGGATGGGCAGGTAAAGTGCCTTCATGCTCGAGCTTTGTGTACTTGTCAAATTTCTGTTGGTGTAAATGATGACACAATGGATCCTTCTGATCCTTCCATCACATTGTGCTCAAGGAACTGGATCTGAAGACTCCTGAAATCTGAAAACACCAAGCACAGCAGGAGGGTTGTGATAGCACTGTGGATGCTGGGAAGGAGAGTTAGTCTTGCCTTTTCAGTCATGGCATTCAGTATCCAATTGCACACAGGCTGGCTTGGTGACTGTCTCCTCATTTGCAGCCCCCACTCCCAGGCTGGTTGCTGCTCCTCCACTGGGACAAGCCCAGCTGTTCAGTAGTGTGTGTCCACACTGCTCACAGCATTTCTTGCGTGATCTAGTTGAAGTTGTCACTGCTCATTGAGAGAGGTTGGTAGATGACATTAAAGGTCCCTTCCAACCCAAGCTATTTTGTGATTTCCAGGACCAGTGCTGGACATTTGGCTTTGCGAGTAGTTCATGCCAAGCCTGTGTGTCCTGTAATTTAGTGCTAAAAGGGGGCATAAGCTTTATCAGGACAAGGGACCTGTTTCTTTCCTCTCATAAATCCATTCTTCCTTGCTGCCTTCATAGGCATTCACGATGAAGTGGATTACTCTGAGAAACTAAAGTTTAGTGAAGATGAAGAAGAGGAAGAAACTCTTAAAGATGGACGACAGAAGTGGTAAGAAGTCACTCTGTTTGCACCAACAGTTTACCTTCAGCAAAAGTGAGCAATACCAGGATCTTTAAAAACTTGTTCTAAATGTGAAGTCTTGATCCCTCTGATTTGTTGCTGTGACTTTGTTGATTTTACTGGGCAGTGTTTGAGTGGTCCTCAAGGATATGTGTAGGTCTAGCAGCTGACTGCCAGTTTGCCGGGCTTTTTTTCCTCCTCTTTTCTCATCTTTATCCTGCTGCACAATAGTGGAGTTGATTCTTATGCACCCTAATAGAAGCACATCACTTGTTCTGGTGTTTTTTTGACATCTTTCTCTTTTATTAGAGTCAATTGCCTTCGCCACTTGATCAGGCTCCAAGTGCTTTTTGAGGCAAGTAGCAAGTGCAATAATAAAGCTGTTTATGTGACAGGAACAGCTGGGATCCCAGAAGGCAGCGACAGTTGTCCCTGAGCTCTGCAGACAGTGCAGATGTCAAGCACACCTTGGAGGAAGGAAAGAATTGGAATGATTCAGTTGGCTTGTCCCGGCCAGTCCGGAAAGCACAGGATTCACAGCAGCCTCTGAGGAAGCTGAATGGCTGGAGCTCTGCCTCAGAATACCAGGTAGATTGAACTCATGAGGGTGAGCTGGAAGCCCATCACTGTCCTTAAGGGGCCAGTTTGACATTTTATTGGAAATGGGATGCTGATGAATTTCTCTATTCTTAGTTCATATCCACCTGGAGAGAAATCTATCTGCATAACACTTCCACTAGGGAAAAGAAATTGAAGCTGGTCCAGAACAGTGGGGTTGTCAGTGAGAAAATGGAGTTACTGAACCAAATAGCAGTAACTCTTCCCAGTAACAGGGGGATTTGTGCTTGAGGATAGAGGGGAGGGAGGCAGAAGGGGATATTGTCACCATGGGATGCAGGTCTCAAGATAGAGGTGCTGGTTGGGTCATGCTTATGGAGGAATGTTTTTTCTCTGGCAGAAGCCCGCACTGGGAAGTGTTCTCAGACAGCAGTCCGTCGAGGATAAAGAAGAAAAGGTGCCTGTGAGACAGAAGTTTGTGCACTCTGAGATCTCTGAGGCTGTCGAGAGAGCCAGGAGGCGACGGGAGGAGGAGGAGCGGCGAGCCAGGGAGGAGCGCCTGGCAGCCTGTGCTGCAAAGCTCAAGCAACTTGATCAGAAATGCAAACTGGCTCAGAAGAGTGGGGAGACACAGAAACACACAGAGAATGAAGATGTGCGACCTCCCAGCACAGAGAAAAACACTGCACAAGAGAATGGCCATGCTTTCCGTAAAGGTACAGAAACACTGCCTGCCTCACCATGTGGAATCTGCTTTCTTTGCCATTGTGCTGATCTCTTAGCTGGAGTGGGGGAGTTCCTGGGAGGGAGTGTTCAGAGGGTCCTTCAGCTGCTCTTGAGAGATCAGCTGCTGCTTGTATTCTGCAGAGTATTTTGCGTTGGTGACAAAGGTTGTTTAAGTAAAAAAAGCTATTAAAACAAATGCAAAGTTCTTTAGTTGTCTTTATCTGTGCTCAGTGAGCTGTGCTAGCAGAGGCCTTGTTGGAATGAGCCTCATGGGCTTCTCATGATTGGATGATAATATTAAGTGATTGTGGCCGTAGATCAGAAAAGCAGTAAGTGCTGGCAGGTTTAAAGACTCACAGGGGAAAAGGACTTTCTCCCCAGTGCTTAAGCAGAAGGCTGATAGCAAAGGAGGATCTCAGAATTTATCATTAAAACAAGATGGACAAAACCCTCTGTAGGGCTGTCAAGGTGAAGGGTGTGCTATATATGATTGTAGTAAGGTTCAGCCATGTATTGCAGTCAGGACACACCTGTGCATATTGTGTGGTGGTGGTGCACTCCCAACTCTGTCATGAGCAGAGTCTTGAGGGCTTGTTTTCTTCTCTGCAGCAACCCCTGAGTTTCACACGCAGGATGCCTCTGTTGGCTATCTGGAGGAGGAGAGTCCTGCTCCAGCAGCAGCAGCCCAAAGCAGCAGTGAGGAGGAGCTCAGAGAAGCTCCCTCACCAGCACAAGAATTCAACAAATACCAGAAGTCTCTTCCCCCACGATTCCAGAGGCAGCAGCAGCAGCAACAGGTAAATGGCTCACAGCCCATTTTCTGGATCCCCACTAAGCCACTGTGTTTGCTCAGTTCTCAACACCCTCAGTCGTTGGGCTGGGAGGAGATAAATGGGGTTTTACCCTGGCCTTTTTCAGTACATCTGATCATGGAAATACCTTGTCTGATTGGGTAAAAATGCTCTATGTGGGCTACATGAGTTTTCCTTGCACCCTGTGATGCTGGAGCTGTTGTGGGTAGGGCTCATTCAGGTTTGTCACTTGCCTGGGAGAAAAATACTATGCTGTCAGAAATGTTGACTTGTCTTGCTTGGTTGTTTGGGCATCTCCTGACAATGGGGAACTCTTAGGACTGTGTGGTTTGTGGCAGAGCTCTGGTGTGCAAATGTGCATGAGTAGGAGAAGGTGGGGATGTTCCCACATCCAAAACCATGAGTGCATCAGTGGCTGTCTTGGTGCTTGTGTAGGCCTGGCCCAGGGAGGCTTCTGTTCCTTGGGCTAGCCTTGAACTTGATGAAGATCTCTTCTTACTCTTTGACTCACAAGATGAAGCTACTGTTCTTCAGCACTGCTGCAGTGCCTGAATACACAGGACAAGGGAGGGGGAAACTCTTGGGGTTCAGCTGCTTCCATTTCACTCAGCACTTGCTCTGTCCTTACCATTGTAGGTATGGGCAGCCATTTGCTTGCCAGGGGGAAGCTCTGCTTAGGTTGGCAAGTTCTTGGACTGCTTCTGGACTTGGAGGGAGTTCACACACTTCTCATTCCACCTCCTGCCTTTGCAGAGAGCTGGTCCTTTGCTCTCCTCTCATCTAATACCTACTGGGTTTTTTCCCTGTGAGGCTCTTTCAGATCGTTGTTTTCTTTGCACCATAAAAATGTTTGGTCTTAAATGTTTCATTTTTGTTGCATTGAAAACTCTTCTGGGGCACAGAGACATCAGCTGAATTGCTTTGTGCATCTTGGCTCTTGCCTGACCTTTCAGTGCTGTATGTACCATACGTGCTGTGCAGCTCTGCTGCCAGATGCAATGAGCCTCTGTAGGGCAGCAGAGCCAAACCAGGGGACAGAGTATTCAGGCTTCAGATAATGCAAAGTTAATTGCCATTCTTCATAAAATAACCACTTGAAATGGGATATCATCAACCCTGCTGCAGATCTTAGCAAAGAGCTCACAATTGGCTTTTGCTCAGTAATTGCTCTTTTATGGATGTTCCCTGTGCTCGTTGCTTGGCAGTTGACATTTTCATGATTCAGATGTACAGCAGCAAATGCTGCCTAATGTTACTCTTGAAAAGAGATGCTCTTAAACTGAAAAGAATTGGTTGTCTTTGCTGTCATGCTAATAATACCAGAGGTCATCACTACTGGAGGAACATGAAGTTTTATTTTATTTTCTTTTATCCTCTGTGATGTTAGTATGTATTAGGCAGTGCATGTTTTGGCGGGCTTGTGTTGCTGCTTTGGTAGCTCCATGAAAAGAATAAAATGAAAAAGTGTTGGTATTGTGAAGGAAATATTTTCTCTGAGATACCAGAGGACTAGACAATGTACATATAATCTGCATTTATCAGAGCCTTCCCTGATGTAATTATTTGTCAGATTCAGATTTAAAGGTGTCTCTTTTGCTCTGCAGTTGGAGATTGGCTTTTTAAATAAACAGTTACAGTATCTGACACTGTTGTAAGCTTAGCAAAAAACACGGTGGCATGTTTGACAAGTAAGTAGATGCATTTGATGTTAATTGGAGCTGTTTAGTGTTTGAAAGCTTTCTTCAGTACACAAAATTCCCTTCAAATATATATTCTTTCTGGACCTTCATAAAAAGTTAAATGTCAAATCAAATTAACATCATGACAGTCCTCAGCTAAGGGAAGGTGGGAAGGTGGACTGGCCCTGTGGGAGATGGGGAAACAACCTGCAAGTGCCAGCCTTGTCTCTGAAGGATGCCCAGGAAACACTGTAAAATATTAATAGCTCTCTTAATGTGATTTAGGTTGTTTTTATCTAATCTGTTAAACTGACAGGGGTGGAACTAATATATCTACATGCTAAATAAATTAGAGATGCATTTTCTGAAAAATGCAACATCTTCTAAAGTATTTGGTTCCAGTTATGAAGTGGTGTTTGACAGGAAGCTGTCCTGTTTTCATGGGAGTGTTGAGAAGATGCAAATTGTGGTCTTAAAGGTCTTTAAGGCCACATAGCCTGGCCCACAGTGGTGTGATAGTCTGTCTGCCCTGGTGTTTACAGAGTAACAACTGCCACATTCCCAGCTGGTAGTGAATTACTCATCTCTGCTCCACCCTCACTTCTGATTAGGGATTGAGCCTTTGATGGAGAGCACGTGTTTTCCTTTGGCTGACCAGTATGTCAGTGTGATTCCTGGCACACAGCCATGTCCAATGGCCCATCCTCTTCCCTGCAGGAGCAGCTGTACAAGATGCAGCACTGGCAGCAGCAGGTCTATCCTCCCCCATCCCACTCCCATCCCCAGCGGACGTTCTACCCGCCGCACCCGCAGATGCTCGGCTTTGATCCCCGCTGGATGATGATGCCCTCCTACATGGACCCTCGCATGGCCCAGAGTCGCACCCCCGTGGATTTCTACCCTTCAGCCCTTCACCCTTCAGGTGAGGTCTTGTCAGTGTTTATCTTGGCTGTTGAGTTGGTTCATATCTGGAAATTCACTGTGTTTCTTAACCTCTGTCCAGACTTTGCATTCTGACTGGCATCCCTTCTCTGGGGGTGAGAAAGCTGGTTGCAGTGGGAAGTGGTGGGAGACTGGGAGGGAGGACATGTGGACATGCCTGTCCATTCTCTGCACTGCAGTGGGAGACCTTCCCTGGCTGCTTTGTGACTTTAGTGGGTGTTACTGATCTTGCCCTTTGGAGGAGAGGGTAGCAGATCCACTGATCTTGCCTGTTGGAGGAGAAGGATGAGTTTTGGAGTTACTGTAATCATGTGAAATCTTAATAGACTTCTTTTAGGAAGTGTGATGGAAAAACCCTGTAGTTCCTGAGCTTTTTTGAAGGTGCACTTTGCACCTTCCTATCTTGTTACTAATCTTCAGAGGTGTGAATGTAAACATCAGGATGTATAAATCATTCCCTGGAGTTTGTGGATTGCTTGATCACAAGCCAGTGATGCTGTGTAGTGTCTGTGTGGGCTGGGCTCTGAGAGCTGTGTCATCTTCTGTATCACTCCAGGTGTATTTCCCAGCTGTGCCTTTTTCAAGCACAGGCTCCCCTTTACAAGGGAGGTTTCCATGGCTGCAGTCTCATGCTGCCTGAGAAGGAAGGGGAGTCAAGCTAGGAGATTGTTAAAATCATCTTGTCTGTGAAGTCCTAGTGCTAATGGCATGAACTCTGTCGTGAGCAGGAATTATGAAGCCCATGATTCAGCAGGACTCCATCAGTGGGAGCAGCTGTCGGTCTGAAGATCAGAACTGTCAGGCAGGGCAGGCTGAGAGGAAAACTGCTCCCTTGGATCCTGTGCCAGTGTGGGGCCAGGACAGCTACACATCCCTGCAGAGCAAAGGATACTCCCTGTCACATCAAAAACAGGCTGACAACATGAGCATGGAGGGGCTGCATGCCAGGTGAGTGCAGAATTCCCCTGTCCTCATGCCTGCTGGAATGGGAGGTGCTGCTGTAAGCCATCTACTGAAAAGCAAGCGTAGAGCTGGCCTGAAAGATTTCTGTGAACAGGCCCAGGTACTGATCTGGGAGCACCCTTAACACTCCTGAGTGTTTTTGCTGGGGAGGTGTTTACAGACTGAGCTATTCAGAAGTTTTCTATCTGACAAGCTTGGAGCCTGTTTAGAGAGAGAGGGGGATTTGTCACCTACATGGGAAGGTATAAAAAACAATGAGTGAAAAATTCTGATGCTTGCTAGTTTGTCTCCTACTTTTTTTGGACATTCTAAGACCAATTATTTGTTTTCAGATCTCCACATCATTGTAGGTTAAATCTCCCTTCAGTTCTTAAGTTTGCTGCCCATCATAGGAACTGTTTTCATTATCATGCATTGATTTAACAAACCAGGTAGTACAGCCTGGGGCCACAGCAGCTGTGCCCAGCATTTTGGTATTTAGAGGTTCATTGCCTCATGATTCAGCATAAACCTTAGTTTATTTCTTTTCACCTCTTGTATCCAGCCTGGGCCCTTGGAGATGTGCTGTGCTCTGCATTACCTGACTTGCCTTTGTTTGTTGTTTGTTTTGTTCTCAGGAATGAAAGTTACTCTGCTTCTGGAAGGCCAGAGAGTCTGAGCACTCAACGAGATCTCTTTGAGGAGAGGGGGGAGGAGTATTTGAATGCTTTTGACAAGAAGGCCCAAGCAGATTTTGACAGCTGCCTGTCCTCTCAGAGGATAGGCCAGGATCTCTTGTTCCAGCACCAGGAAAGTGTGCAGGAAGCCTGTCCTGCTGGCAGCCGCCATGCAAACCTGAGGTGTTCACCCCTTGAGCCCGATTTTATCCAAGCGGAGAAGAAGCCTGAATATAATGGTTGGGATATCAGCCACCATCAGAAACCTGCAGAGACAGCAGCAGAAGTTGCTGAAGAAGCACCTCGGGATGAGCAGTCGTTCAGTGCTGACCCATGGAAGAAGGAAGGAGCCAATACCAAACAGGCCACTGAAGAGACAGCAGAGTGGGCTCCTGAGAGCCGCAGCACCAGCGGGCAGCACCAGGAGCAAATGGGGAGGACGCGGCGGTCGGGCCCCATTAAAAAACCAGTCCTGAAAGCCCTCAAGGTGGAAGAAAAGGAGAAGGAGATGGAGAAGGTTAAACTGGAGGGAGAGGACAGCTCACGCCCACTGAAGGAGAAGGCAGCTGTTCAGAAGGTAGAAAATGAGTCAGATGACTCTGCTGCCTTGCTGAACTCCACGCGTTACCTGCTGGATGACAAAGGCTCTTCCCAAACCAGCCTTGCACGAGAGGCTGAGAAATCCCAAGAGGAAGAAGAGGAGGAGGAGGAAGAAGAGAAGCCAGAAAGAACCTGGGAGAACAAACTATCCAGAGAAAGCAGCGATCTCCCTCCCACAAAAAGAAACAACTGGATCTTCATTGATGAGGAGCAAGCCTTTGGCGGGAGAGGTCAAGGGCGTGGGCGAGGGAGAGGCTTCAGAGAGTTCACTTTCAGAGGCCGAGGCACGGTTGTGAGCAGCAGGGGCGTCTACAACAACAACCAGAGGAGCAGCCGGGGCCGAGGGCTCCGGGAGTTCAACCAGCCAGAGGACTTCCCCAGAGGCAAACCAAGGCGCCGGATTGCCAGCGAGACACACAGTGAGGGATCAGAGTACGAGGAGCTCCCCAAACGTCGCCGACAGAGGGGCTCAGAGAACAGCAATGAAGGCTCTGTGCTGGACAGGGAGGACAGTGATTTGAAAAAGGGAGACTTCAAAGAGTCTTGGAGGTCCAACAAAATCTATTCAGATGATCACAATAGCCTGGATCCTAAGATGAGGGCTCCAAGAGCCTTTGGGAGATCACTGCCACCAAGACTGAGCAACTCTGGGTATGGACGAAGGGGGTTCATGGGTAAGGAGCCCACCCAGTGGCAGGGCAGGAATGGGGGAGGAGGGTGGCAAGAGTACAGCCACACGTCTCCATCAGACGCTTTTGGGAGCAGGCAGCAGTCTGACAGGGACTACATTCAGGATTCTTACAAACACACGGATTCCTTCTCCAGCCGGGTTTTTGATGAGAGTCATCTGGATGACAAAAGGCACTTTTTCCAGGAGGATTACTCAGCAGATCAGGAGAACATAGAGAACAGGCCCTTCAGGAGGCGGCGTCCTCCCCGCCAGGACAAGCCCCCACGGTTCAGGCGCCTCAGGCAGGAGAGGGAATCGGTCGGGCAGTGGAACCCCGAGGAGGGAGGCCCTAATCTGCTGCCCAGCCAGTGGCCAGGCAGACCCAAACTGGGCACTGCAGAGAAGAGCAGCATCTCGGGCAGACGCTCTCCTGAGCTGTCCTACCAGAACTCTTCAGACCATGCCAATGAGGAGTGGGAGACAGCGTCTGAGAGCAGTGACTTCAGCGAGCGGCGGGAGAGAAGAGATGGAGCTCCGGAGAGTGAGGGCCAGCTGGAAGGTGGCCTTGGCACTGGGAGCTTGGGAGAGAAGAGGGAACTGGCAAAGAGGAGCTTCTCAAGCCAGAGGCCGCTGGTGGACAGGCAGAGCCGCAAGGCTGAGCCGGCAGGGTTTGCAGAGCAGTCTGTCAGGACTGGTGTGGGAGCAGCTTCCAGATATGAGAGCCAGCAGAATGGGACCTTGATAAAGAGCAAAAGGTAAAGTTGTTTTCTGACCTGTAATATATGCAGATGTTGAAGGAGTGGACATACACCATATGCATTTTCTTCTTGTCACTTCTATTCGCGTTCTACTGACAAAAATAAATCCTTTCCCTTCTTTCTGTGTAGGTCTCCAGAAGAAGGAGGAGGCCTTGGCAACACCAGTGGTGGGAGCAGCCACTCCATTTATAGCTTGGATAGGGCCTCCCATGTGAACTCAGAGAGTGCTGAGGGGCCGGGTAAAAAGCCAGAGAAGGAGCACAAATCCACTGCACAAAGAGCAAGTGAGAAGGGAGAGGCCTTGTCACAGTTTGAACTGAATTATGGAAGTAAGTGTCTTGATTCATTTGTTTCTTTAAGAGTATAACACATTATGGCTGACTTCAAGCCAGACTGATTCAATCCAGTGTAATTTTTAATATCAGGTTAGGGGCTTTTCTCCATTTATTTACAGAAACAAGAGAATTCTTGTGTATCTAAATAGAAAAACATGGAAGGTAAAATGGTTAAATTTTAAACACAAACTTTTCAGCTAGATCTGACAGTGTCTCATGTTTCTTCTACAGAAAGTTTGTGTTTGGGGAGAATATTTCTGGGTTTCTCTCTAAGACGCTAATGTATTTTTAGGCTTGACATTTATGTTGTATGAAGGAAGTTGAGAGAGGAATCAGAGTGGGGAATTTGAGGCTGAGCTAACGACAGGGAAGCAAGAAATAAGTATCTCTGGAAAGAAAATTACCTGAGTTATCACACAGCTCCTCCAGCTTAAGTGTGCTGATCTTGAAACAGAGGAAAGCAAAGTCCTGCAAGACAAAGTGGCTGGTAGATGTCAGCAGACTACATTATTTTGTTTTCTAAATGTAACTGCGATGTTGCTAGGTGAACTTACTGTGACATGGATCCTCTTTGGAGTGCACTATTTAAATTATTGCAATTATGAAGCTTTATATGCACACACATGTGCACTGTATTCTCCCTTGTGCTTTGTTCAGGTACCATCATTGATAATCGGGTGTCGAGCACAGCAGAGGAGAATGAGGTTGGTTCCATGGCAGGGGAAGGCTTCATTGAGGTTCTTACTAAAAAGCAGCGTCGTTTGCTGGAAGAGGAGCGGAGGAAGAAGGAACAGGCTGCTCAGGTGAGGAGGGGGAGACAGAAAAGTTGGGCCAGCCATGAAAATCTGTGGTTTGGATTGCAGTCAAAGCAACAGGGCCCCAGAAAGTGTTTGTGTGAACAGAAAAACACCCAGTTGGCAGTGCCGAAGTAGTACAGATCCTGTATTGGGCCCCAAAAACATATTTAGGGCTGCTGGTCTGAAAAGGAGAGTTTGATTTCTGACTAGTCTTGGCTTGCAGCAGAATTGTTAATTGGGAGTTACCTTTCTAGAGTGGTCTTCATCCAAAGCAGCTTGGCTCTCTAAGCCAGCTGCTGGCTGTAGTTGGTGGGATATTGGGCAGCAGGAGCAGTGGAGGACTTTGCATTCTGACTGTTGTTGCCAGAAGAAAATCTCACAGTGCAAAAGGCAGCTCTTTCCAGCCTTGTTAGACCAGGGGAACCTCCCAGTCGACACCTGTGCCTTCCCTGTTGCAGGCACCAGCCAAGGCCCGTGTCCTTCAGTCGCGCATTCCGCCGCGATTTGCTAAGAAGCAGAACACCCTGTGCTTGGAGCAGAGTGATGTGACAGTGTCTGGAAACAGCCTGGGCACAGAGATCTGGGAGAGCAACAGCCCAGGTAGGCTTGGGTCTGTTTGTTCCAAAGGGTTTCGCAGAGCTGGGGTCCTCTGGGGTGTGCAGCAAGGATGGGGTCTGTGGTTCACAGGAGACAGCCCTCTCCTGTCTGATGCTGGGAGTGGGAGGGGAGCTGGCAGACATGTGGAGTAGCCTCTGTTCCAAGCTCTACTGTTCAGCTATCCCACTCCTGTTGCTGGCCATGTCAGTCTCCTAATCTATTTCTTGGGTCTTTGTTTCACATCAAGATCCTACTGTACAGCATTTTATAGCTGGTTGGGCTGGATCTACTTGAGACTTTTTGTTATTTTGCTTTCCTACATTTTCTCATCTCTAGCCCTGAACAGCTAGTGCCTCCCTAGTTTCTTTCTGATCTATCTTTCTCCTCTTATGTTCCCTAAGAAATCTCCTCCCTATTCTCTACTCTCACTCCTCATACCCTGTGTTCTCTGCTGCATCATGTCTCAGATGTCTGGGCAGCACTTAACGTTCTGAGGTGGTGAAAATACCCTTTCTCATGTCTAGAATTGGAAGGTTGATGGTGTAATGTGTATAGGGTGTGCTCATAGCTGTGTTTCAAGCAGCTGAACCCTGCCCTCCGTTCTCTTCCAGCACTTTCCGTTCAGTCTCCTGGCAGTGATTCCTGGAGCAAGCCTGTAAATACCTTTAATGGTACTGAGTCTAGCACCGAGGTAAGCAGCTCCTAAGGTGCCCTTCAGATATTGTGTGTATAAAGTATTAATGCAGGTGGCTTTTATGCTTCTCATTGCTCCATCTGTGCTTAGTGACTCTCAGCTCTGCTTGTGCCATTTTAAACTGTCTCTTTGCAGTTTTAATTTGAGCTTGACGCTGTTCAAACCCTGACCTAAAGAGCTAAGCACTGTTTGGTGTTGAGTGTGGGTATAAATCTGGAGTAACTGTGTGATAGAGCTATTCCAGGGTTATGCTCATCACTGGGTGCACACTGTGGTTGAGGAGGGTGGAATCCCTTAGGTCCTCTTTGTGCCTTGTGCCTGTGAGCAGCGTGTAGCTGTAGCCTTTAATGCAGGGAGGGTAGAGGAGTTCCTGAATGCTTCACCACTGGAGACCAGGAATTCAAATTTGGTTTGGGTCACATGTGAAGTGAGTTTGGCAGTCTCAGCCTAGTTGTTCTGTGGGACACATTTCCTTACTCTGAAGCCATGGTCTGGTTGGTGCATCAGTTCACCTGTCTCAGGGCTGTGTAGAGCTGAAGGAGCAGCCAAGGGGTGCTGCAGGTCAGGCCCAAGTCCTTTGCAGTTAACCAGGATGGTAATTTGAAAAAAGACGTGGTTTTGCTGTTTTCTGGGATGTTTTTTCCTCAGTGGCACTGGGTTGGAGTCCGGGGCTTTAACACATTTCGTGCTTTGCATAGCAGGGATTTAAAGGCAGCCAGGGGGATAGTGGCATTGACTTGAGCGCGGAGTCTCGGGAATCCTCCGCGACCTCCTCTCAGCGCAGTTCTCCGTATGGCACCCTCAAACCAGAGGAGATGAATGGGGCTGGCCTGGTGGACCCAAAGCCTGACTGCCAGAAGGAGCAAGTGCAGAAGCAAACTGATAAAAAGGTAATCTGGATTCGCAGCCAAGCCAGAGCGCAGAGTGAGAGACCTTGTGAAGTGGTTGTGTTGTTGTTGATAGCTTTTTTAAGGCTTGAGGTTGGGTTATTCGGTCTTTGTGTCTCAGCCTCTCTGCTTTCCTGTTAAGGATTCAGATCAAGGCTCAGGACAGAACAAGGAACACAAGCCTGGACCAATCGGCAACGAACGCTCCCTGAAAAACAGAAAGGGTTCGGAGGGAACGGAACGGCTGGAAGGGAATATTCCTCCTGTTAATGGGGTGGAAATTCACGTGGATTCTGTACTTCCTGTGCCACCCATTGAATTTGGAGTAAATCCTAAAGTGAGGATTGAATTTAATTTTATCTTCTTGGTGATTTGGTCTTGTTGAGGCATGAAAAGTGGTTTGAGGTGGAAGGATTATTTAGAGGAAGCTTCCAGCTGTAGATTTGCTTTAGATTTCATTACTGACACAGACCAGGTACTTGGGATGTCCTGGCAAACATGTAGTATCCACTTGGGAATACTGTCCTGAGGACCAGCTGGGGTGGTAACAAAGGTGAGGGACAAAATCATGGCCGAGCTTTTGTGTGCCTCTGGGGGTTGCCTGCTGCTGAGTGCTGAGAAGTGTTTTCTGTTTCCAGCAAGGCTTACTGGAGATCAGTCTTTAGTTTGTAGTGTCATAATTCAGGCTAGAATCATAAACCATGAAAAGCAGAGGGGTGGCCCACGGACCTGGATTTGAATTCTATGTGTTTTGCTTTTTCAGGACTCTGACTTCAGCTTGCCACCTGGTTCTGCCTCTGGCACTGCAGCGAACCCTGTCACCAAATTGCAGGATGCCTTGGCCAGTAATGTAAGTATTTTTTTTTCTTTTGACATTGATTCATTGGAGATACTTCGTAGGTAAACCTCAGATACTTCTGAAGAGAGCAAGCACGTTTGCATCTGACTTCATATTTCATGCTTAGGCAGCACGTGTCACAGAAATCCAAAATGGAAATCTCAAGATACCTTGGTAAAATGAGTGTCACAAACTCAGAAGTAATGGTGGAGAGCAACTGCATTTGTCACTGTGACCTGTGTAAAGCCATCTCTGAGATGACCAGTCTGTTCCCCTGAGACACACAAGTGTTGGACATGGCCATGATGCAGATGGTGACATGTTTAGACCCAGAGTGCCCAGCTTCCACAGAAGGTTACACCTGCCAAAGCAAGGCAGAGAATTGTAATGTGGTGATCAGGCCTTTTTGGAGGTTTCTCAGCTTATTCCAGCCATCTGGGTATTTCATTATTCTGTGTGAAAGAGTGAGCACACTGAAAGCCCAGCTGGTAGCTCAGCTGTAGACAGCAATGTAAGATGCACACAAAGCTGCTTTTGAAATGTCTTCAAGTTTGTAGGCTGTTTGGTTTTGATTTTGGAGATTTGTCTTAAAGGGTGTTTCTTTTCAGAAACAGGTTTTGTCTGAAACTTAGGTAGTTTCTAAGTATGGGACAGGAAGGAGAACTCTTCTGCAGATGGAAGTTACTGGATCAAACTGATGGTTAAGGGGAAGCTGGTATAGTTCAGCACAGAGGGATGTCTTTGCACATAACCAAAGCTTCCTTTATTGCAAGGGCAGGATGGATCCCAGTTGAACGTGGTACTTGGCTCCTGCAGTACCACTGGGGACTGAATTCTTTGATATGCAGTTACTGGAGCTGCTGAGCTGAACATCTGTCAGCCTTGGTGGCTCATACCATTCTGCTAAGAGTTCACAAATAATTCACCTTTTATGACTCTCCCCTCAGGCAGGGTTAACACAGTCCATTCCCATCCTGCGAAGGGATCATCACCTCCAGCGCTGCATCGGCCTGAACCCCATGTCCTTCCCCACTGCAGACCTTACTCTTAAGGTAAGGAAACTGAAGGTGTGTGGATACCATGTCTGTGTGGGGAGATATTTCCCAGAGTATTTTGTTAGGTATTACTAAACTTTAATTAGCTTTTGTGAAAGTTGTGCATATGTGCTATTCAGCGTGCATGCAGGGGTGTGTGTTTTAAGTCCTGCATTCAGGAAGTCCTTGCCAGTTGTAGAACCAGTGCAGCAGAGCTTTCCTATTTCAGTACTGGGTAAGGTGGCTGCTCAGGAATCCTGGGAAGCCTGGTGGTGTAAAGAGAGGGAAAAACCAAACAAAACCCACCCAAGTGTACAAATAAGAACAACAACAAAACCAAATAAACCAAAACAAAAAACACCTCCTCCCCAAACCTGAGAAGCTCAGCAAATACCAAGGAGATTGAGTATTTGTGAAGGATTCTAGTCCATTAGAAATTGTAGGACCCCCTGACCTCAGACCTGCTCTCTTTCCACTATGCCTAGAGTGCAGGGAACTGGAGCTCACAGGACACAGATGAGCAGCTGTAGGCTTTGGTAATGTCCTCCCCATTTGAACCGTCTGGAGTTACTGTTCCTTGTTTCCGTAGATGGAGTCTGCTCGTAAAGCTTGGGAAAACTCTCCGAGTTTGCCAGAACAGAACTCCCCAGGAGGTGCAGGCTCAGGCATCCAGCCTCCTTCCAGTGTTGGAGCTTCCAACGGTGTCAGCTACAGCTCTTTTGGTGGAGTTTCTATGCCTCCTATGCCCGTGGCGTCTGTAGCACCTTCTGCATCTATTCCAGGTACCTGCAAACTGCAGCTGCATTTGCATTGTCTGATGGTTATGTGGGAGTCACCCTCTGGTTCTGGTAGCTTCTGTGTAGAGTGACTGGCTGGCTGGTGTTTGACAGATTCAACAACTCAGGCAAGACAGAAAGAGGGACTGTCTCCCCACTTGAATGTGACCAGTGAAAGCTTAATACAAAGACAGCTTTCCCTGTGTAGTGGCAAGTCTCTGATATCTCAATAGATCTTGCTTACCCTTTACTGTGTGCCCAGTAGAATAGAAGGGGAGAGACCTATGGCTGAGAGTCCCAATATCATTCTCAGCCATTCTTCTGCTTGTTTTGCCTTTGAAGTCACATGTTCTGAGCACCTTTTGCTTACAGCAGAACAACTGGCTTATAGCTCACGGCATTTTGGGAGGGGGAAGGTGTTGTTGTCTTTTAGTTACAGGAAAAGCTTAACTCAGTCATGTTAGTGTGTGTAATTAGGGAGAGCATCTGGAAAGGGGAATTGTACTGGGATTCTCTCCATGGGATGACTCCTGGGTCCCAAAGGGCTTCTCATGTATGCACTGTCTTTCTCGTGTCTCAGTTCAAGAACAGAGTGAAATGTATAGTGACTCTGCTGGTAGCTTCCACTTGGTAAACAGATTGTTCCAAGTCAAGAGTGATTTCCTTCCTTACCCACCCTAATCTTGCTGCTTAATCCTGTGGTTCAGATCTGCACAAAAGCACAGGAGTGGCACAGCAGTTACTAATTGCTGCCCCATATTCACCCTTGGAGTGAATATGGCTTTTAGATCTCACGTGTCAAGGCCTTAAACGCCCTGTTTGCTCTTTCCATCCCTCTTAGCTGCAAAGATGAGTTGATTGCAGGGCAGATTTCTGGCATTTAGTTTGGAATATAGGTTATCAACTTCTGAACTGTTAGTGTCTGACTCTTCTATGGAGGTGGGAAACCTGGGTTTACATTTAGCCTCTTACAGAAAGGTATGATTAATTCTCAGCAATTCTGCTGCTGATGATGTTGGTATGTGGATTTAGGAGCTTTATAGACTCTTCTGAATGGGTTTTGTGTTAACTTGCTGAGAGGTTGGAAATAGTCTTGACCTGCAGATCTCTGCAGTCTGCTGTGCCTGTATCTCCACTGTACTTTGAATTTACAGCCTGCCTTTTCTGATGTCCAGGTAACCATATTCCACCCCTGTATCTGGATGGCCACGTGTTTGCAAGTCAGCCCCGCCTGGTCCCTCAGACAATACCTCAGCAGCAAAGCTACCAACAGGTAAGGACAGCTTGCAAGTGGGATTTCAAGGGTTCTTCACAGTGCCATTTAAGAAACAAGGAGTAATTTTTCACTTCCATAGCCCAAAGGAACTTAGATGTGGCTCCCTTTAGGTTCTTTCAGTGCTACTTCCCAGTGGGTGTCAGAAGTTAGTGAAATTGAAGGGAGGGAATTGAGTTCTTCCCCTTCTGTACCAGTGCCCTTGGACTGGTTTTAGCTGAAGCAGATGCTGAGGTGAAGTGACTTTCAGTAAATTCCCCAGCCAGTCAATAATAATGAGTAACTTCACTAGTAAATAGGGTGTTGATAGGGCTGGGGAGCTCTTTCAAGGTAGAGTAAAGCAGGTGAGAGCTGGGATTGTCACTGCCTGCTCTGTGTGAGGAGGATGTTGGTTCCCTCATGACCTTCAAATGCCTCTTGCAGGCATCAGCTGGGTGCCTGTGCAATGTCTTCCCTGGCAGTGCTGCTGCTCTGGGGAATGATGCAGGGCAGGGTAAAGGCCCAGTGTAGGTAATTGTCACTGCAGATTGACTCATGCAGGAAACTGATGGGTTTTTAACAGCTTTGGAGAGTTTCTGGCACCTCTTGTACCTCTCAGTCATACTAATTTCTTCTGCAGGC
Organism: Leptocoma aspasia; assembly: GCA_013399835.1. Classification (NCBI taxonomy): domain Eukaryota; kingdom Metazoa; phylum Chordata; class Aves; order Passeriformes; family Nectariniidae; genus Leptocoma; species Leptocoma aspasia. The sequence goes on along the minus strand of VXAX01001648.1, from coordinate 308,796 downwards.
TGCTGCTGCTCAACAGATTCCCATTTCCCTCCACACGTCCTTACAGGCCCAAGCTCAGCTTGGACTGAGGGGTGGTCTGCCTGTTTCCCAGTCCCAGGAGATGTACAGCTCCATACAGCCCTTCAGGTAACTGCTTCCTCTTTTCCTTTCCTTGTGGCTTGCTCTCTTACATTCCTGATGTCTGTGTACGTTGGTCAGATAGCCCACACTCATCTTCCCTTTCCCCTTTGTTCAAATGCTGTTTCCTTCCCCTAATAACAGTGCCAGTGTAGGGAGCATGAGAGCAAAGAATCTGAATTAGTACTCACTGCCTCAAAAGCCTAAACACTGAGGTTTAAAGAAAGCCCTTTTTATTTGTTAGAGCTGTTGGAATCTTAAACTTCTGATTTTTTCCTGCTTTGCAAAACTGCTGCAGACTTTCGGTAACCTGAATCCTCCCTTAACTGCTAATCCACAGGTTGTTGTGTGGGATATTGAAACATAAATATTAAATACTACACAGTGTTCTGTTGAATATTCTGGCAACACAAGGATGAGGGTGTAAAAGCTTAAGAATGGAAGTAAAAAATCCTGGTAACTAAAATGGAAAATGGCATCACAGCTTATTTCTAAGCTGTCAGTTTAGTTGTCTGAGAACTGATGGCAGGCCAGATAGGGTTTGTCAGGGCGTGTTTGTACAGTCTCCAAAGGTTTTGTGCATAATGACTGAAGTGTGTTTTTTTTCCTGCAGGTCTCAGGTGTACATGCACCCCAGTCTGTCCCAGCCCAGCACCATGGTCCTGACAGGAGGCACTGCTCTGAAACCTCCATATTCCGCCTTCCCAGGCATGCAGCCCTTGGAGGTGGTGAAAACCCAGTCTGGGTCCCCCTATCAGCCCATGAATGGAAGCCAGGCACTGGTTTATGAGGGGCAAATAAACCAGGCTGGTATGGGAGCCTCCCAGATGATGGACTCTCAGCTCACACAGGTTAGGAGCAGGACTGGCGAGCCACTCCTTTGGTCCAGGCTAATTCACAGCCACTTGTTTCTGAGGATGGGTTGTAACATGTCTGTCTGAAGTAAACTCTTTGTAAAGAGGCGGAAGATTTCGCCAAGACACTGTTCTGTGAACCATGGTTTCACATATGCAGCACCTTACTTAATGAGATGGTTGCTAATACCTTGTCTGTCCCTGCTGAGATGTCATTTTGTCACTTGGAAGTCAAACCTTCCAGTGCTGCATGCATAGGAGGCCATGATGCAATGGTTGTCCTAAAAGCACCTCTTCTGAGAGCCAAATCCCAATCATCTCTCCCATCACCTCAGCTTCCAGGGCAACTAGGAACTTGTATTAAAGGCTCATCTGTCTTCTCAGTTCATTTGTCGTCCAAGTCTTACTTACAACTTCAGCTGATCTGTTTGGCAGAATCCTAACAGGAATTTCAATGTGTGAAAATGTTTTAATAAAGCATGGTTCACATAAAAACATTGAATTCTACTGTGACCATAGCTGTGTTTGTGGGCATGTGCTCTGATTCTCTGGAGAAATATGATAATTTTATTAAACTCATCTTACGTTTATCTTGTGCAACTTGTTAAGGTTTATTTTTTGTTTCAGAGGGATTTTTATGTTGTGACTGACGTAAAGAGTTAATCCTGAAAGTAACTTAGGTGAGGAAAATACAGAGAACATTGGCAAACTAAATATTTGAAGAAATGCTTTATCCATCAAAAGCGAGTAACTTGGTTTCTTTTGCCAGCCTTAGATTGCTTTATTTATTTATCCTAAAGCATTGATAGAATCTCCCAAATCCAGCAACTGTGAGAAAATCAGAGGGAACAGGAGGTGCCTTAGTCCCGAGCTACAGTATTTTTTGTAATTTTTATTATGTCCATCATTGGTTTCAAGCTCACTATGGAACACGGAGCTGAGGTCCCCATCGCTTTCTCTGGAGGTCCAATCTTCAGAATGTTTTGGTATAAGAGTGTAGGGGATTTTCAAAGGCGAAAACAAAGCACCTGACACTGCACTGACACTGCCATTGTACGAAATGAAAACAGACCCATGAAGTGACCATGAGGAAGACTGGGAAACTGGGCTCTAGGAATGGAGGACAGCCCCCATCCACGGGCAGTTAGGTTAACTTGATGGCATGTTAAAAACCCAGCTGATAAGGGTGTTATCACTGCCAGAACATCCATTTCAGTGTGAAAGTCCCTCTGTTACAGGCATTTGCATTTATTCCGTGCCAGACTGCACTGTTTGGGAGCTTCCTTTTGGCAAGGCTGTGCTTTCAGGGTATTGGGAGGCAGCATGTCAAACACAAGACTGTTACTGCCATTAAGGTAACTACATGTCCTTGTCACACAGCTGACAATGCCTGTGCCTGGCTCCCAGCTGCCTCTGCCCCGCTACGGCTCTGGCCAGCAGCCCCTGCTTCTGCCACAGTCCATCCAGCTTCCTCAGGGGCAAAACCTGCCTGTAGGAGCTCCCCGAAGAATCCTCCCTCCTGGATCCCAGCCTTCTGTTCTTGCTGCCAGCAGGGAGGTAAGGATTAACTCCTGGTGCTGCTCATGGCATTCAGTAACCCCTCCTGCGTTCAAGTTTTACTCCTTGCTTTTTTAAAGGGGAGAATGGCTTGTTTGGGATCCTTAAAAATCCAAGCCAAGGATTGCTGTTAAAAAATGAAGGAATCCTTTCCCCCCCATCTCCAAAGTGCAAGCCAGCAGTTCTCAGGTTTTGCTGCTGGTCATCATTCTATTTCCAGGGAGCCACATCCTGCCTTGATCCAGTTTGGAGTCTCCAGTTTTATTACATGTTTACGCAGGTTTCCCCAGAGTGCTTGAGGGGTGGTGAGCTCCAGACACAGTTGGAATACTGCCCAGATATTTCACTCTGTTGTGAAGCTTGTCCATTTGAGTAGGTATATTAATGTCATGTCTGATTTGATGGATTCATATCATAAGTTTGTCTTACTATAGGGGAGAGAGAGCACAGCAGTTAACTTCCAGGTTCTGTATTTGCTTGTGCTGCTGCCTTGGTGCTTTAATACAAACAGATTATTTCACTTAAAAACCTCACTTTCTTCACCTGAAAAATATTTCTTCTTTTAATGGGCATGATGGGGAGAAGGGCAAAGATTTGGCTTAAGTGTTTATATGAAGTAATGAGTGATTTGTGAATGCAAAGATGATACTCTCTCACTCATTTTCCTCTGTAGTCCTCCCAGATGGAAATGAAAGGGTTTCATTTCTCCGATGGTAAACAGAGCATGTCCTCCGGAGGGTCAGTACCATCCCCACACACGTACAGGTGAGATGTTCACACAACTTGTGAAAGGGAGAGAAAAGTGTGGTGCACCCATCATGCATGGCATTTTCATGTCTAGAACGTGTTCACTTCAGTCCAATCTAAATGCATGGTCATGGCTTTCATTTTGGGTGTGGGCCAGTGTGTGTATCTGACCTGGTGCTTTGTGGGAAGTGCATGAAGTTACTTGTTCACTGAGTCTCAAAGACAGGTTGGAATTGGTATGTGCTTTTGTTCCTTGTGAAGCTGGGAAATCTGAGGATCACTGAATAAAAGTTTGTCCTGAAGATGGGAGTACTCATGTCTAGACACATCAGGTCATTGCGGCTTTTGGGACACTAATTTTTTTTTCTCCTAACCGGCCCATGTGTTGTCGTTTGGACTGTGGAGCTCACTGATCTGCACAGCACAGACTGGTGCCCTGTCTATTGCTGCTTTGCTGTCTTTTTTTCTTTCACACATGAATAAGGCTCTCATTCCATTGTAGAATTTACTCCATGAATGTTGTCGACTCTTCGATTTCCAGGCCTAGCTCTGCCAGCCCCAGCGGGAAGCCGTCGGGACCAGCAGTGAGCATGGGCTCTGTGCAAGGACACTACGTACAACAGGTAGTGTACTTGAGTTCTTTGTGCAGCCCAAAAATACCTGCTCTTCTGCACTGTTGTGCTTGTGCCTTGGGCTGCAGAGGAGAAGCAGCAAGGCAGAAAGGCCTGTGTAACTGAAGCTCTGTGTGGGAGCTGGTATTTTCCCCTGGGTAGGTGGGTGTTTTACTGAGTCCAGGAGTAATTCTGTGTGATTTGAAAGTCAGGAGAGATTAGTTCTACTGTGGAATTTTTATAAGCTACTTGCCATATGTGAGGTGTTACAGGAGCAAATTCAATGTCCTGCATGAATGATGGTCACAGTTTGCTTGTTCTGCCTGCCTAGAGGTGGCTGTCCTAGCTAATGCTTTGGTTTTTGTGTCAAAAGGCAAAGCAGCGGGTGGATGATAACAAAGCCAGTCTGGGAGCAGTGAAGCTGCAAGAAACAGCCTCCACAAACCAGATGAAGCCAGTGCGCACGGGAGCGATCAAACCTCAGGCAGTCAAAGTGGAGGAGAGCAAGGCCTAGGAGCACCTCTGATGCCTGGCTGGTCCTGCTGCCTGAGAGGCACCACAGCTTAGACTGGACCCCACTGGATCTCCTGAAATTCTCACCAGATCTATCCCCACCCCACACTGACTGACTACAGCGACATCATTCAAGCCCCTCTCCCAACAAAGCAGTTTGAAACAGTGGATATGACATTGACCTGCTTGCTTTAAAACAAACCAATCATGTGACTTTTAAGTGGCTTTAGCCATTTTTTTTTTTATTTCCCCCCTCCCCCTGCCCCATCCACAGGTAGCTGTGATTGCTCACTTGGCAAAGCCCGTCCTTCTCCTTCCCTACTTCTGTCTCAGCAGAGTGGCAACTGGGGGAGAGGGGTTTAGTTTGAGGTTTTTCATTTTAAAGGCAGCTGAGGTTTTTACAAAAAAGCTGTATCTTTGTTTATAGCAGAACTTTTATATGTTCTCTCATTCCTCCCCTTCTTTCTGCTTTCCTCATTCCTTTCAGAAAAGAATTCCCTTCAGCTAAAATGATGTTCTGACAAAACTCTGCTTAGTTTTGTATATGGTTCTGTGCTATGTTGAGAGTTCAAGTTTGTTTGGGTGTATTTCCCCAGATGATTTAGCCTTTCAGACTATTTGATTAAAAAAAAACAGGACAGTTACGACATTTGTTAATTTTTCAGTATTTTTGTTTTAAGCTAGAAGCAGTGCTTGCAGTAGGAGGGAATGTGTACTAAAGACACATAGTACATCAGTGCATAAATCCTGAAACTTGCACCACTTCAACACAGCTTTGGGGTGCTTAGTGCACAACAAAATTTGGCATTTTCCTTGTAAGGAAAAAACCCCAAACCACCAGACTTCTGTTGCAAGCTCATACAGATCTAGGTATTTAATTTTTCCTTTTTGTGCGTTTCAGATTTTTTTAGTGACTGCAAAACACACGCCAAAATGTAAATCATAGATTTACAAAATGTAACATTTGTTAGGAAGAAAAAACTTCTCCTCACAGCACATGGGTCAGAAGAGTTGGCTAGAGCCAACGGGTCTGTATGGACTACTTTTTGTAGTTGTGATGCTCTCATGCTCCCTGCCTTGGCTGCTCGAATTCTTTGTGTCTCCTGAGACTTGTCCTATATTGTGTTCATCCCTCAGGGCTGCTCTCCTAAGCTTTTCCCTTTTCCTTGAGTCTTGCTTTCCGTTCCTCTATTCCACAGCCTTTTGTAAAATTTGCATAGAAATGCATTGGTAAGGGAGCCCCTCTGCAAGGCACACGTGGAACCTCCTGTTTTGGGTTGGAAGTGCATGGTTACAGAGGCAGTTTGGAATCATCCTTCTCTCCTTCTCCAGGTGAACAGCAAAGGGTTCTTTACTCTGGTGCAGTTGCATATAGTGTGTGTACAGCACTGTCACCTCTCCACTCCTCTCCAGTATTTGATGATCTACACAAGGAAGATGGCAGTGGGAGAGGTTTGGTTTTATTTCTTTGGCTGTTTGGTTTTGGTTTATGTGAGTGTGCGTGTGTGTGTTCAGATTTTTTAGGACGGACTTAAAAGTTCCTGAAAGGGCTTGGAGTCCTTCACCTGATGGTAGTCTAAAGTAAAAACTACTTTCAGCTAACTTGGTTTGTGTTGTTTAGCTCTTTCAAAATGTAAAGTAGGCTGGTCACTCTGAAGTGAGGGACAGAACCATTTCTGGAGATGGTAGCTTGCTCACGGGCTGTGCGTCGGCCTCTGCTGGGTGGCAGAAAGTCATTTGGTGGTGGTTCCAAAGAAGATATTTTGAACAAAGAATGTATTGGGGAAGGGATCTGAAAGGTGTTCTTGTTTCTTTGTTTGCTTTTTTTTTCCCCCCCTCTCCCGTTTCTGGAAAAATGATCCTTTGTAACTTTGTAAGGATGCATTTGAAGTTTTAAGCTAGGCGTAAATATGATTTTTATACAGTAGCTTTAAAGAGCTTAGAAACCTAAACTAACTTAGGCATAGTAATGTCCCCTCTCCACAGGTGTGCCCATGGGACATGGCAGAGAACCCGAAGGGAAAGGGATAGGATGGTACTTTAAGAAAAAATAAGAGCTCTTTTTTTCTTAGGTTTTATGGGTTTTAATTTCAGAGCAGAGTGTGCCAGCATCTCTCTAGCATCCTCCTTAAAGTACAGGGTTTGAGATTTAGTGACAAATATTTCCCCAACCTTCAGACATCTCCCAGATCTTCATCCTCATCTGCTAGTCCTGCTCCCAGTGTTTTCCAAAGATTGCACCTCCAGTAAGTCATCCCACCCTCGTTTCTATTTTCTCCCTTAAAATACCATTAACAGCAGAATTGTCTGTTTGGGATTTTTTTTTTATCCTTCTGCCCAGCTGGCCCTAGCTAATACAAGCCCAGAATCAAACTAATGGCTAAAGAGAGAAACTAACCCTAACCTGAGCCCCCCTCTTCTCATCTCTTCCCTACTCTAGACACACTACTTCAGCTTTACAAAGACACTAACCTCCTTCCTCCCACCTGTGTGACTTTAGAACGGTCAAACATGTTGGAGAAACTGGGTTATTGCAAGGTCCAAGTTACTGCAGTCCCTCTGGTGTAAATGCCATCAGAACTACAAAACTTCCTGTTGAAAAAGGTCACCCTTCTTTCTCTTTTAATCCCTCCGTTCCTCCCCCCAACAGAATAAAACACTAGAATTTATTTATACGTATTTGATGTTGTAGGTCTAGGTGAAAAAGTAATTGTTTCACTGCTCTATTTATATATTATGTCTGAATTATTCTGTGCAGGAAAGGCCAAGAAATGCATGTGAGCTTCATTCCATTTCTCAACTTTGCGTGACTGTCAGCTGCAGTTGGCAAGACTCTCTCTCACTTAGTGGAGTTTTGTGTGATAGAAAGCAGTTTTTGAGCCCAAATTTCTACGGTGCAATATCCTTCTCTGGCATATATTTTTGCTTGTTTGTTTGTTTGTTTAAAGCTAGTCCGAGGTTAGTGCGGTTTGTGGTGCTCTGGAGTCAAAAGGAAAAGCCTCTGATCCTCAAAGGAGCAGAAATGCCGAGGGAGCTGGAATGCTGATAAAAATGCAGCGTGGAGAGGAGGATGGAGATGCACAGAACGTATCAATAGGGTTACAGAGGGTCCTTCTGCTTGCTGTCTGCACTGCTGAAGGGTGGATTTATTGCTGATTTATTCCTTTGTGAGTTGCTTTTGCTTTGACTGGAAGTCAGCTACCAAATTGCAGTCTCCTTGTGCTGGGAAAGGTGCAGGGTGCAGTGGGAGGCAAAGGTGGAGCCCATCCTTCCAGCAGCCAGGGGTGAAGGAGGAATGTTCAGAGGCTGGCTCTGCTGCTGGTGTTGAGCAGAGGGTCTGAAGCACCTGTGTGATCAGTTCCCTGTCCCACAGTGAGCCATGGCCAGCAGCTCCAGTCCCTCATCACTTCTGCTGTTAGCTCTTAATGTAAAAACAAATCAACATTGAAGTCTGGGAACAGAAAAAAAAAGGGGGGAATAAAAAGGCACTGCAGTATACTTTAAATGACAAGCAGAAGCAGCACAGTCACCAGTGACACAGGTATTGCTGTTGATGTTCCATAGCTTGCTCCTGGCTGTGCCAGCTGTGCAGTGCCAGCACCTCTGGATGTGTTTGCTGCCCGTTGCACTCCCGTGTGTGTGGTTCACGCAGAGGCACTCACTCATCAACGCCTTCCCTGCAGGAATGCTGCAAAGCCACAAGCTGCCCCGTGGTTCCTGTGTATTTATAGATAGCTATTCCAAAAAACGAGTGTTTTTGCTGTGTCTCACCTCTTGCCTACTCCAGTCACGTTGCAGCCAGCACCCCTGCATGCCAGGACCTCTTTCTGTTGCATTTTCTTAACCCTCCCTTTTGCTCCAGGCTGGTTAAGCACAGGTTAATTCCTTGTTAGCACTGGTTATTTTTTATTTAGCAGCCCAGTTTCTTCATAAGAAAATTGCATTTGTGAATAAAATTTAATAAGCGTGCTTAGTTGTGGCCCATGGACAGAAAAGGTGCGTTCTGCTGAAGCAAAACAGAGACAGTAGAGTCCAGCTATTTTTGTTGTTTATTTTAATCCAAAGACCACCAGGTTTTTCCAGTGGCCATAGGCACTCCCTTGGGTTTAGTGGCTTGTTCTGGCTGCTCCAGATGTCCTTGACGGTTCCCCCAGGAATCACAGCTGCAGCAGTGAGGCGCTCACCCCTTAGCATGTCTCGAGGCATTGTCCTTAGCTGGAATCCTCCCTCTGGTTCTGTATAAATTGCATTTGTTGTTTCTCAAGGGGATATTGTCCTCCTTAAAGCTTTTAACTTCATGACCTGTATAGTAAATTTTTTTTGGCCTTTCCTCTCTTTGTCTTTTCATGTAGACCAGATATTTGAAAGGGCAGACGATGGATAATTGTGTAACGTGCAACCTGTTTATATTTTTTGGAAACTTTTACTCGGACCGGAATTCGAATCACGGAATCACCAGGCCAGTTGCGGCACACTCTTTATTGCCCTTCTCCTCGTTTCAGTACCTATTGTTTCTCCTTTCAAATATGTGATTGTATTAGCTCTTTCCATATGAAAGAATTCTCCTTATTTAAATAAAAAAAAATTAAAAAAATAAAGCAGATTATGCTTTTCTCAAATTCCCCAGTCCCTTGTCTGGTTATTTTAGTTAATAATAAAAAAAAAAACAAACAAACCCAAACCAGGGAAAAAAAAAAACAAAAAACCAAAAAACCAAACAAACGCACAACAAGAAAGCCCCAGGTTTTTAAGGTTTGTGTGAATGTCCAGAGTAGGGATGGGGAGGGACGCGGTGTTTGTGGTTATGACCATGAGCTCAGGGGGTGGCGGGTCCCTCACAGCCGCCATGCCGGGGAGACCGGGCCCGCCCGCCACTTGTCGCGTTGCCATGGCAACCGATCCGTGTTTCCTGGTTCCGCCT
>VXAX01001648.1:280709-299389 GCA_013399835.1 Leptocoma aspasia | reverse complement strand
CCCCCCCGGCGCGCGGGACCGTGCGGGGCTGAGGGGTCCCGGTGCTGGTCTCGGTCTCAGCCCTAGACCTGGTCCCAATCTTAGTCCTGTTCCTGGTCACCATCCCCGTCTTGCTCTCGATCCCACTCTTAGTCCTCCTGGTCCCGGTCCTAGACTCGATCCTAATTCCGGCTCTAGTGCTGGTCCCGGGCGTGTTCCCGGTGCCGGTCCCGATCGCGGCTCCGCGGTGCCGCTGCTCACGCGCTCCCTTCACCCCCGTACAGCTGAGGGGGGTGGGCGAGGCCTCGGGGGGGCCGGGGTTGGTGCTCGTCTGCCTCCAGAAACACTTAGGGGAGGATCCAGGGCGGGATCCAGGGCGGGTGGTGGCGCTTAGTGACTCTCTGAGAGCGAGCTGTGTGCTGCTGCTGCCCCCCGAGAGCTTAACCGGGGAGCAAGGCGGGGTGGGGGACGGTGGCCCTGCGCCCCCCTCATGAGGGGTGCAGAGCCTGGCAGGGGTTGAGGCTGCCCTGAGGAGGAGCCCGAGGTGGTGCTGCACACCTGCCCTGGGCCCAGCTGTAGCGCAGGGACCAGCAGGGCCTCCATCAGGTGTTCCCAGGGCCTGCGAGGGGGTGGCAGAGCTCAGGTGGGAGCACAGCTCTGCCAGGGGCTCCTGCAAACCTCTGCTCCACGCAGCGCTTGTGTTTTGTAGGCAGAGAGGAACCGGGCCAGTGGCAGTGCTCTGGATGGTGGTGATGTGCTCGCATCTCGCTTTCTTCTCCCCTGATCAAAGCAACGCAGATGGGTTTGTTCTGGTAACTTTCCGTTGCGTTGAGGTGAGGAGGCACGGCACTGATTCTCTGCTGTTTTCTGACCTAGCTTTTAGCACTTCTGCTTAAACAGCACCTGTACATGTGCTCCAGAAACCAGCTTTCTAATGCAGAGGGCGTTTGGTGGATCTGCCCCTCCCTTCCCCACTCCTAAAGAAATACCTCAGTTTGCAAGGAATTGTTTGAGGGGTTTTTTTAAGCTACGTGAGCTCTAAATAGCTCAGTTAGTGAAGTCATCTGCTGTCATCAGGTCATTCATCAGTAGCATCAGAATTTGGGCTGTGAGGTTTGCTTTGCACAAAGCAGAATACAGGCTGGAGGATTAAGCTGCTGTGTTTCTGCAGAACCAGTGTAAGAATAAACAAGGTTTCTAGCTTACTACTGCAGGCAGAAGCAGGGCAGATGAAAAGTGTGTCTGTTCAGTGACTTCATTTTTACAATTAGTCCTGTAGATAGACTAGAAACACAGAACATGAAAAGCAAGAGAATTTTGGGAAATAAATTACTATGAGCTGCTTGTAGCAGAAATCAGGTATGATGCTACCTGTGAAGTGTTCAGCTCTCTGTGAGCCAAAGGGTGACTGCTGTTCTCTTCTGCTCTCAAAGGGTCAGACAAACCTTTGACAGGATGTTGGGATTTCTGAAGGAGCCAGTTGTGGTCACTGCAAAGATCAATGTGAACCTTGTGGCACTGACTGTGATGGGATTAACAAGTCGTCTCTGGGGGCTTTGCTATCCACGGGCTGTGGTGTGAGTAATGAGTTTCTTTTCTACCTGAATGATGCAGACTTGTTTTTCAAACATTTGTGAGCAAAAACGCAGGAGCAGAAGAGCACAGCTTGACTGATGTCAGCCTCTGTAAATCACAGAATCACAAAATGCCAGATCGGTTTGGGTTGGAAGGGTTCTTAAAACTCGTCTTATTCTGCCCCCTGCCATGAGCAGGGACACCTCCCACTATCCCAGGTGCTCCAGCCCTGTCCAACCTGGCCCTGGACACTTCCAGGAATCCAGGGGCAGCCACAGCTTCTCTGGGCAACCTGTGCCAGGGTCTCCCCATCTCACAGGGAAGAATTCTTTACGAAAAATTCATCTCAACCCATTCTCTGTCAATGTGAAGCCATTCCCCCTTGTCCTGCCACTCCAGGCTCTTACAGTCTTGTCCCATCTTTCCTGTAGGCTCCCTCCAGGAGGCCACAATTAGGCCACCCCTGTGGGCCTTCTCTTTTCCAGGCTGAACAATCCCAATACAGTGATAGTCTTTCCCTAATAAAGCCCCCTGAGGAGAAGCCTCAGTGCTTCATTGCATTCTTAGCTTTCTGCCAGCAAATCAGTGTTTGCTTTCTGAGTGTCCCTGCAGGATAATTGCTGTTAGATTTGACATATTTCTGCCTCTGGTGTTTCAGTTTCGATGAAGTTTATTATGGCCAGTTTGTTTCACTCTACATGAAGAGGATCTTCTTTGTGGATGACAGTGGCCCACCCTTTGGCCACATGCTGCTGGCCTTGGGAGGTAGGGTCTCCTGGATTTGGGAAGTGCCTGTTGCATGTTGCTGTGGAAGAGAGAGGTGCTGGTTAGAAATGAATCATCAGATCCACTTAGGGGGAAAGCACAAGGCAGATGAGAGACTCTGATATAGAGAGAATTGAGTTTTCCTTTATTTAGGATTGTTAGGGGGCTGTTGCTTGAGTAGAGGGAGGGTGATGAAGCCATGTATCCATCAGCTCACTGTTATCCAAAGCTTTCCTTTGGATAAAGAAAAAGGTAAGATGAGAACTGCTAGTGACAAGAAATAGGCAACAATTCCTTTCTGTAGCTGAGATACCACAACATGAAAGTGTCTGTATGGAGGGAGGAATTAAATATACATCTGACCTTGTCACTGAGAATCCCTCATTCCCAATTTATATTCTTTATGCCTCTGCACATTCTCAAGTATTGCTGCAGACAGAACAGTATCAAAGAGGACCTTTTTGGGAAAGAGGGCCTTCATGCAAGGAAAAGCTGTGTGTTTGGGAAATGGTTCCTAATTTAGCACCAGGTTTTATACGTGCTTTGAGACTGGAAATTCTCTTGTTTATGTTGTAGGTTACTTAGGAGGATTTGATGGAAACTTCCTGTGGAACAGGATTGGAGCTGGTAAGAGTTGTTTTTAACTGTCTCATTCTTTAGAGAAAATAAGCAGAATTTCAGCAACTGAGAGATTCCTTTTGCCTAGTGGAAATAACTTTTGTCTAGTGGAAATAACACCTTTCCAACACCTTCCCTTCTCTTTTTAAATAAGTCTTCTGCAGATCTCTAGCACAAGTTAAAAGCACTATGAATTCATAGCACAGGCTTTCTAAATCAGCTAAAAAGTTTAAGCAATACAAGATGGACAAATAAGTGCAGGTAGGAGTTAGATTCCTCTAACAATTAAGAGATTCTGTATTGGTCTGTCCTCTCTGCAGTTAAGCCTCCAAACTGGTGGATCACTGTTTCCTGTTGTCTGTTTCAGAATACAGCATGAATGTTCCTGTGTGGTCCCTGCGACTCCTGCCAGCCCTGGCTGGTGCTCTCTGTGTGCCTTTAGCCTACCAGATTTTGGTTGAACTGCACTTCTCCCACTGTGCTGCACTTGGAGCTGCTCTTCTGATTCTCTTGGGTAAGATTGTTCAACTGAGCCCCATTCTTCTTCATACATGGGGAGAAGAGTCCCTTTTCCCCTTAGGAATGTTTGGGGTGGAGTAGCATCTTCCCAGAAAACATTAACAACACATCAGCCCTGGCATGTGTCAGTCTGTGCTGAGCCTCCCTGGTCTCCTCCATCCTCACAGCTCTGCAGCAGGCTGCCCTTCTGGAGCAGTATTAAGTAAAGTAGGTAGCCTTAACATCCTCACAGGAAAACACATTTCTTGTATCCAAGGAGGCCTGTACTCCCTTCCTCAGAGGTTTACAGGATGAGTTATAACATACTGGTTTTTACAGCAGGACAACTCAACTTGCAGTCAGAGCTCATTGAATTTCTTCATCTCCAAACTGCAGCAAACCAGCCTGTGTCCTTAGCACTGTGATTTGACACTGTTCTGGTGTGTACAACTCAGCTGGTTTTGCTTTCTCTGAGGGGCTGCTGGCAGCTGCTTGAAAGGGAAAGAGCCTTTCAGCATCTCTTTAGCAGCCTCGTAAGAGAAACCTCTCCTAGCTACTAGCTGCTCTGATTCTGGCTCATTGCAGCTCCCTTTCCTGCAGATCTGTTGTGGTGCTCACTGCTTGCTGTGCTCACTGCCTGGACTCTTTGCTTTGAGAAGCAGCTCTCTGGATTTCCCAGGACTGATTTTCTTTGCCTTTGTAGGAAGTGCAGCAGCTTTATCTGCCTCCTGATAGACTTCACTGCTTGCCCACCTCTTTGTCTTGGAAACAGTTATGGCCATGTAATTTGCTCCTGCTGGAAGGTTTTTGTCCCTCTAAACCCAGCACTTGCCCATTACAGCCAGTAGGAACTGTCTGTCCCTAAAAGGGCAGGTCCTTCTGTTGGATAACAGTCTGATTGTCTGAGGCAGCACTTGCCTATAGACAAGTTTCTCTAATTTTGTGTCTGTCTCTCTTTTCCAACAGAGAACTCTCTGATCACTCAATCAAGGTTCATGCTTCTGGAATCAATACTGATTTTTTTTATCCTGCTTGCAGTTTTGTCCTACCTGAAGTTCTATAATTTGCAAAAGCACAGGTAAAGCTGGATTGTCTCATGGTGACTTTTTTGTCACAGATTGTGTTTTTCTATGCCTCTTAACCATTCTGTAACTCACTTCACCTGTCTGTAAAATCCAATGCTTCAACCTCTCATATGGCTGCCCCAGAATTTTTCTCCTGAGCAGTGTTAAAGACTGTTTTTACTGTTAGCAGAGCTGTCTTTTTTAATTTTAAAATAGAAATAAAATCCCTTGGAAGCATTTCTTTGCCCACCCAGATTTTTTACTGGAAGGCTTCCTTCTGTGCACAGAAACACTGATGATAACAGGTCACTTAATTCTCCTTTGTAAATGTTTACACGCACTGAATTTAGAGATATTTGTCTCTTTTGTTCTCTGATCCTTGCAGAGAATGAAGTAATCCTTAGGAAAGTAAAATTATCTTTAAACTGAGTGTAGCAAGTGATTGAATACATTTATCTTTAAGTGCCTTCTCTGGAAGCTGGTGGTTTTGGCTCCTGCTGACTGGAGTAGCCTGTTCTTGTGCAGTTGGGTAAGTGATGATGTCTTACTTGGACTTTAATGCCTACTGTTCAAGAGAATGTTAGAATATTTATATCTTATGTTAGGTAATTGTGTAGTTTTTAACCATGTTCACTTTTTATGCACTTTCTTCTCAGAGTGAAATATATGGGCCTGTTTACCTATATGTTGCTCTTGGCCACTGCAGGACTCCACTTCTGGCACATGATAGGAGACCAGAACTTGTCAAATGTACGTAGCACAGCATGCAAAATGTATTATTTGTCACTTTTCATTGCAGGAGCCTTTCCAGCCCACAGATAACAGTGCAGTCTGTAGCTGGCTTTTGTGCTAAAATTCCTTGTCTGGAAACCCTCCTGTCATAGCACAGTTCCCAGCTCGGTTGCTGGGGAAGATGGAATTAAGTTTAAGAAACATATGTGTGTGTGACTGTCTTTTCTGCTGTTACTCATGTCTTGGTGATGTGTAACTCAGAACGTGCACTTGTCTCACACATTCCTGCCAGCTCCTCTTCAAATCCTTGCTGGAAGTTACCCAGTTGTCCACAAAGTTACAGCTGCATGAGGGCAGTGGGGAAAACTTAGAAAAGACAAACAAAACAAGCAAAATGCTCTGGAATTTTTAATATCTAGAGCATGAAACCAGTGAGTTTTCTCTGTTCTTCCAGGGTTCCTTGCTGTGCCATTTTCTAGCCCGGGGTCTGGCCCTCATCATCATCCCCATGGGGCTGTACCTCTCCTTCTTCTATGTTCACTTGGCTTTGCTGTATCGCTCTGGGCCTCATGACCAGATCATGACAAGTGCTTTCCAAGCCAGCTTAGAGGTAAAGGAAATGTGATCTTGGAACTGATTTATTAGAGAGAAGAGCAGGAAATGTTCACTATTAGGTGGTGTTTAATCCTGTTCCTTTGATCCTGCATATTTTGTCCCTTTTATGTCATTTAACTATTTTGCTGCTGTAGTACTGCTTTAAGGTGAAGCAATAATGACTGAAATCCTAATAACAGATGAAAAGCTTTTCCCAGTGAAGCAAGACCAATATATTCACTCTTCTGCTGAAGGTTTGTCCCTTCCTACAGGAAACTCCACAGAAGTAGACAGAGTACTGAACTCTCACATGGTGACATGGTATACTATAGCAGTGCTTAGCCTGTCTTTTAGAACATGGCTTTAGGGGTATTTCCTGAGACCCTGTAGTCTCTTATTTTTTTAGGTGTTGGTGTATTTACTGTCTATTGAGTATGGTGCTGTAAGATTTGATTTTGGTAGATAAAACCAAATGAGAAGGCGCTGTGTGAAGATACTGCTGTGTTGAAGTAGCATGTGACTCAATAGAGTTTAAACAGCCTCTGGGTTGTTTCTTCCTGTTTGTACTTACCCTGTCCTTACCCTTCTTAGGGTGGGCTGGCTCGAATCACTCAGGGTCAGCCCTTAGAGGTGGCCTATGGCTCTCAGATCACCCTGCGGAACGTGCTGGGCAAGCCCATGCAGTGCTGGCTCCACTCTCACCCCAACACTTACCCCATCAGGTGAGGAATCTGCCTGGGTCTCTGTGGGGAGGGTGGAAGTCAGCTCTGCTTCTTCACCTGCCACTCCAAGTATAGCAGTTTGGGTCCTGGCAATGTCTTCATTAATCCCTCAGAGTCCCTGTGCTCTGTAGGAATGATCAGTGATGTGGTGCTGGTTTGTACTGCTGGGACTGGTGAGCACAGAGATGTACCTTTACACCTCTGTGGGGTTTTGTAACTTCCTGTGCAGGTATGAGAATGGCCGAGGGAGTTCCCATCAACAGCAGGTGACCTGCTATCCCTTCAAGGATGTGAACAACTGGTGGATTGTCAAAGATCCTGGAATGTGAGTATGCAGGAAATTTATATTCAACCTATATGCTTCCAAAACCCAGCCAGGGCTTGGATTGGATTGGACATAACTTTTCTCTGCTTATGGGTGCAGAAGCCTGGTGTGATCTGAGCAAGTGATTCAGCTCTTTGCACAATCCTTCTCAATGAGGTAAAAGTGTTACTGAGGACTCTGAAATCCTGCCAGAACATGGGCTGTGCTGTGCACAAGGAGAACTTGAAAGACTCACGAGACCAGTGGAGATTCTTCAGGTGTTTTGCATGAAAGGGAAGCTCTTCTTTTTGAAGTGTGAGCCATGGTGTTAGAGTGTCTTGATGAGTTTAATCAAACTTGAATGAGTCTCAGAAAAGAGTAGAAAACACTTTTGAAAAATGAGTAGTTCTTTGTATTAGAAGCATGGAATGAGATGTAAGATCTGCCACATAGGGAAGGATTCCAAGTGGTGCCTGTACCTGAGGTTTGTGCTGGAGCGTTTTGCCATTGTCACTGTCAGTGCAGAGCAGGACTCTCCGTCCTTTTTTTGCCAGTAAAAGCCTTTGAGTGACATCATTCCATACTGATCAAAGAGTTGCTTTTGTGGGTTTCTTACATTGTTCTGGTAACTGTATAAATTCTGTCAGAAGGACTGTGTGCCATTACAAGTCATATCAATGTTGGGAAAGTTTGTCCATGGTACAAACCTTTCAAGTAGGGACTCTTAACAGAACCACAGACCCCAAATATATTCTTAAAATTCTTCGAACTCAAAAGACTCCTATGAGCATTGGAGGATGTGAAGTCCTTCTATGGAGCAGTAAAATATGGGCAGCAGTTCAATGAACTGCAGTGTTCCCCCTTGCCATGGTCCTGTCCAGAAGCAAGGTGAGAGTTTACTCTATATGGTGTAAAAGCCATTGATCTCTCCTATAATTCTGCCAAGATGACACCAGCTGTAGTGCAGCACCCATCAGACTCAGTGAAGCACACAAGCCACCAAACAGCTGTGTGACAGTAATAACCTTAATTCACTCCTGACTGACCTGGATTCAGACCACTGACCTAATGCCTGGAGTATCCCATTACTGATCCTCTGACTCATTTTGCCCTTAACTCACCTTTGCCTTGATGAGCTTTGTTTCCATTCTGGTACAACCTATATATTGCTTTAATTTCTCATCTTCTTGCCTAAATGTCTGTCCCCACCTACAGCTTCTTGACCTAACAACTTGGTCTTGACAAGGTTGTGGTCTATATAAAGATGCATATAATTTAACCATTTCCAATTTAACCATTTGTTCTTGGGTGTCCCTTCACTAGGCAGCAGCTGGTGGTGAGTAACCCACCACGGCCTGTCAGGCACGGGCACATTGTGCAGCTGGTCCACGGCATCACAACTCGCTACCTCAACACGTAAGTCCTTTCCTCGTGCTCTGCTCTGCCAAGCCTGCTGGCTCATTCTGCTGGCTTGGCTCTCAGAATAACCACTTAGTGACCTTGCATTCAGATATGCCATAAACTGCCTGTTATTTGTGGATTTTTACACCAGTGAGCCTTGGAGGGATTCATGGGGTTACTTCCATATGCCATCCCTGTGTCCCAGAGGAACGATGCTGTATGCTTACTTATTTTTTCTGATTGACTTGGCAGTGGGATTTGATCCTAATCATAAACTTCTTAATGGTTGCTTACTGCTTCTGTTCTTCCCTACTAGTGGCCTTTAGAGGATTTCACAGTTGTTCACATTTCATGGTAGTTCTGCAGATTCCTAAATACAAAGTCCCCTCTCTGAGTCTTCACCCTCGCCCCTTCATTGCCCCCACTCTGGAGGACAGGTGCAGGTATTTAGTATTTTGTGTGACTTAACCCAAATCCAACTCCACTGCCTTTGATGGCATGCTCCTACCTGAAGGATGTGCTCTGGAAGTTAGGAAGATGTGCTGGAGAATCCGGTGTGCTGTGGCTGATTGCCAGAGATTCTTGCCTGCTTTGACAGCCTGCAGTAAGAAGTTGCCTCCTGACTGCTTCCCACAGGGCATCTGTGTGTACTTGAATATCACTCAGATTAGGAAGGGGGTTGTTCTGATCTTGGGTTTTTGCTATGTCCCTTCCAAATCTAATTTGTTCATTATTGGAAACCCCAGTGAACAGCGTCTCTGTTTGTCACAATCAGTGCTTGTTCTTCAGCCTGGCATCGCAGGCATCTGCATTGGCTTCCTCTGAGCCTGTTCCTGGCAGCTCTTGGTTGTGGGGAATGCTCTCTCTCTGAGTAAATAGTGCAATCTCTATAAGTGAGTTACTTTTTGCTTTATTACTGAATCCAGTCTAAGCCAATTCCATATGGGTTTGCTTTTTATATGTATTCGGGAAATGGTGGTGGAGGATCTTCCTTATTTGTCTTCCAGGCATGATGTTGCTGCTCCTCTTAGCCCCCACTCCCAAGAAGTTTCCTGCTATATTGATTATAACATCTCCATGCCAGCACAGAACCTCTGGAGAGTGGTGAGTGGTGAGAGGGAGGGGAGGAGCTGATCATGGTCCAGCAGAAACAGCTGAGACAACATGGATCAAAAGCCATCTTTCTGTTGTAGGAAATTGTAAATCGCGAGTCTGACACGGATGTGTGGAAGACAATTCTGTCGGAAGTGAGGTTTGTTCATGTGAACACCTCTGCAGTGTTAAAGGCAAGTGGGGTTATGTTTATTTGCCTGTAGCTTTTGCTTCATGCAGTTCTTGTAATCTCAAAATCTCTGCTCCAAAATAGCTACACTGCTATAATGAATAACCAAGTAAGTAAATTAAAGGAAACAATAAACTTGCTCAATGTGACAAAAGAGCAGGATGTGTTTTAGGTAGTCACACTGGTACCTCATCCCTTTCAGTATCAAAGCTGTCCCGCTTCTCAAGAGGTTGTGACCACTCTACACAACTGGGGCTTAGAAACTGATGCTGAGTCTATGTGTCTGTGAGAGCAGCTGGAATAATTAAGGATTTCTTTCTTCACAAAGTTTGCCAGAATCACTGATTTTATGGCTGTAACATTTATTTAGACAGTTTTGCATGGTGACTCTTCACACATTATCTGGCAGTCCCTTGCTGTCATCCAGTGCTCAGGCAGAGCCTGGGAATTCCTTCCATCCTGAAGTTCAGATTGGTAGAACTTTCAGTTTAAAAGTTCAGAGTTGTCTTTCTCTTCTAGCTCAGTGGAGCATCTCTGCCTGAGTGGGGATACCGGCAGCTGGAGGTGGTTGGAGAGAAGCTGTCCAAAGGCTACCACCAGAGCATGGTGTGGAATGTGGAAGAGCACAGATATGGGAAAAGTATGTCTCAGCCATGTTCCTGAAGCAGGTTTCACTTCATGGTGATGGGAAGGTGGTACTGTGTATGTGTTCAGTTGGCTCTGCCATGGTGTCAGAATCCTTACAAAGTCCCTCCAAGTGCTGTTGCAGTTGGATGATGTGTTGGAGGGCTCCTGGGAGAGTGAGGAGCCTGTGTGCTCTCTCCCCTTTCTAGCTTTCTGCCTGTTATGGGGTTATTTCTGAGCTTTCCTGTTTTTTTCCAGGCCAAGAGCAAAAAGAGAGGGAAGTGGAACTCCACTCTCCCACACAGATGGACATCAGTAAAAACCTCAGCTTCATGGCAAAGTTCACAGAATTGCAGGTGAGTATCTTGTTATTCCCTTCATTTTTCCTTCTGCTGCACAGCAGGAACCTGAGCATTCCTGCAGACTCTGAGCCTGAGGATTCATTGTTTAATCCTGATAGTTTGGCTTTCTCACTGTAAAAAAATGTTTCTGAATGCACTTATAAGGGCATTAAAGACCTGGGCTGTCCAGTAATGAATACCCAAGTGATTGTGTAACAAAAAAAGGGGGAGGAAATTGGTTGGGGACCCAGAAGCTGCCTGAAACTGAACTGTAATGTGTGGTACATGCAGTGAGTAGTGCTGATGCCCCTTACTATCTTTGTAGAAATTCATTAAGGAAAGTGCATTATTTAATAACAAAACCATTGTATTGATCAGTATCCGTATGAGATATGTAAAATATTTCTCCACTCCTAGCTTAGGAACTTAACATCTTACATCTGGAGCTGCTCACCCATGCCTGCTGTCCCACCTGTTCCAATTCTTAAAGCCTTCTGCTTACCTTTTTTTTTTTTTCTAGTGGAAAATACTCACATTAAAAAATGAAGACACAGAACATAAGTACAGCTCCTCTGCCCTGGACTGGATCACAATGGACACCAATATTGCCTACTGGCTCCACCCCACCTCAGGGGTAAGTACAAGTAGCTGTGAAGCTGTTGAGAAAGCAGAACAGCTCAGATGTGAGCTCCAGGAGTGGGAGCCACATCCTACAGGAGTGCAGGGCTGCAGCTTCCAGCCAAGGACTTTTCCTGTATTAAAATATTTTCCATGAGGGGTGAGGTATTTATTTTAGCATGAGATAGAGCTTTGACAGTAGTTGCTTTTAATTACATCATTTTTGCTTGTGCTTTTTTTTTTAAGGTAAATTGCAGTTTAATAGTTTCCATTACTGATTTCATTTAGAAGATGATTTCATCTCCAATAGTATCCTTTAAATGCCTTTCATTACACAAGAGTCTTAAAGCAGCAAAGTTTATCAACCAGCTTTGTTCCAGGTTACTAGGCAGGCACATTCTGGAGCTTAATTTAGCAAATTTGTGTAGGTAATGTTTAAACTTACCTAAAAGAACCACAGCATGTTCCTGCTTCTGGCTTAGACTATCATCTATCCTGCAGGCCCAGATCCATCTCCTTGGGAATGTTGCCACCTGGGCTTCAGCTAATGCTGCTGCTCTGGTCTACCTGTGTCTGTCCCTGTGGTACTTGCTGCGGCGAAGGAGGAAGATTTATGACATCCCTGAAGGTCTGACTGCACTCTGTGTGTGTGTCCAGGTGGAGGCTTGTGGCTTGCTCTGCTCTCAGATGCCATCTCCTGTCTCCTGCAGATGCCTGGCAGCTCTGGATGTCAGCAGGAGGCATTTGTGGTGGAGGCTGGGCTGTGAATTACCTGCCCTTCTTCCTGATGGAGAAAACACTTTTCCTGTACCACTACCTGCCTGCTGTCACATTCCAGATTCTCCTGATTCCTGTGGTACTGCAGCATCTCGGCGATCATCTGTGCAGGTATTTGGCTTCAGCAGAATAGTTCTCTTGAACAGGAGGACTGGCACAGTTCTTTCTCCAGGGCTGTCACCTGGGCAAGCTGCTGCAGGGAAAGCAGAGTTTTTTTCCAGCAGTGGCCAAACTCTGTCATTTGCCTTTAGGGAAGCCAGGCCAGGCACAGGTTTTTTGGATGAAGTGTTTAGTCAGCCTTGATGTAACTTGTGTGCTCTTTCCCTCTCTCATCCCAGATCTGTGCTGCTCAAGAGCATGTTCAGTGCCCTGGTTGCAGCCTGGTTCTCCTCGGTGTACTTTGTGTACTGCACCTTCAGCCCCGTGACCTACGGGCAGCCCGCGCTGTCCCTCACGGAGCTCAAGGCCCTGCGCTGGAAGGACACCTGGAACATCCTGATCCGAAAGCAGTGACCACTCCAGCCTTGGGACAGCAAAAGGAAACACCTCTTGTGCAAAGCCAAGAATTTATTGTTAGTATCATGGAAATCTTAACAGTCGCTTCAGGTATTTTGTAGTAGTCCAGATCTAATGATTACAGGAGAAGAAAATAAAGGAACACTGTTACAGAAAAGGTCTCAACAGTAATACAGCTGGTATGAGCACAGTTCCCAGTTTCTACCCCTGTTACATTCACCCTTCACTGCCCCTCAGGGTGTGAGAGTTGCTGACTCTAGTCCACAGCTTCCCAGCTCCTTTGCTGGGAATAGCTGCAACAATTTCTTCTCTTTCCTGGGAGTACAGTGGTGGTTTCTTCCTTCTGGCACTACGTTGCACTTAGGGCTATTTCATGTGTTTCCTATCACTGTGGTCTGCAATCCCATTATATATGCTTACTATAAATGCACTCTTTCCAACACATCAGATACTTTTTTCTGTTTTGTTATGCCTGAAATCCAGGTTTTCCCTCTCTAAAGCTTGCTCATCTTTAACAATCTGTAACTGGCCCTGCAGCCTTACAGCATCATTCCATGACTCTTTCCTCAACAATGCATTAATTGCCCCCAGCTTCCAATGCTCTGCTATCATTTCTATTTATGTAAATACAGCATTAAGCTACATTTATAAATAGTTCGTTCTGCATAGAATAATGACTTGTTACTATTATCTATTTATAATCATCTGACATAAGCATCACTTTTAAGAAGATAAGCAAAATAAAAAGACATTAAAACTTGCTGTTACAGCTAAAGAAGGCTTCAGGCAAGCCAGGAATTGAGCCAAAGCCAGAATAATCCTTTGGCCATGTGGCACTGATGGAAGCCTGAGGCCTGTTACCAGCAGTGGCAGTATTGCCATTACACCTCAGATCCCATGGGAAAAGGAACTCTGGGCAAGGTGGGAGTGATCCTGCTGACAAGGAAACCTGCTCCAACCTGTACACATGGGTTCAGCGTGAAAACACTGAAACCCAGCCCATGGCTTGGCCTGCACCAGCAGAGAATTCACAGAGAAGGCAAAGGTGAAGGACTGGGGAATCAGTGGGGAATTTGTAATGGCTCTGTCCAGGTGTCTGAGCAGGGCTGCAGGACCTGGGCCACATTCCATTTCTGTATCTCCACGTGGGCAGGTCCTGCAGGGCAGCACAAAGCTGCCAGAGCTGCAGTCCCACACCCCAGGGGCTCTTGGCTGTGCAGTTCCTCACTGCTCTAAAAAATTCTATTCAAGGCTCCCCCCACCCCCCAAGGAAGGTATGAGCCAACACCACAGTCACTCAAAGTAGGTTTTAGTGACTATTTTGCTCCTACTGTAATCAGCCCTGAGAGCTAATGCTTCAGTGCAGTAGCTCATACTCTAAGTCTGTCACCCTGAGCTAGACAGCACCCAGCAGCACTCAGGAAATGCTCTGCCTTCTCCTGGGCACTGCAGAAGTACCACTGAACTATCACTGAGACACCAAACCTTCACCCCTTTCCAGGGCTGAAAAGACTATAGGGATGAAAGTGCAGACTGCATTTCTTAAGTTTGGGGTTTCTTCTCTAAATTTTCAGCCACGACAGAACCTAAAGTAGCAATTCTGAGTTAAGGGGAGAAAGAACTGTTCAGTGTAAGAGCCCTTCCAGCAGTGTTCCTTTCTGTGCCTTTTTGTTGGCATAGTGAATGTACCAGAATTACCTTTTATAAAAATGGTCATTTCTGATCACTGTTCATTTATTTATTAGCCAAAGTAACACACCCACAACCAACACAGCCAAACCCTGCTTTTAGAAAATTAGCAAATACGAAAAAGTTCCTCTTGGTAACATTTCCCTCCCACCCTCATTCTCAAAATTACACCGTAAGTCCAGACTCAAGAACAGTATCACAAGGACATTTTCAAAGTCCAACCAGCACTTCACTGCAGATTTTTTTCCAGACAGACACTTCATGCTGCTGCAGTATCACTTATCTGGGGTAAACTACAGAAACTGGGATATCACTGTTTGTACTTCTTGTCTGCTCTTTTTAGAAAGCCAGACATTCTTGAGTTGAAGCTGCTGGAGTGCAAGGCAAGCACTCTGATCCTGTCTGAGGGTGGAACATCTCCAGGCAGCTTGTGCCAGCAGGAGCAGGGTCCTGCAATTCCCAGTTTCCCCCCTTGCTGACCTCACCAGCCATCTCTAGAAGTGGACGGATTCTGCCCAGCAGAATTTGCAACCAGCAATACAGAAATGTACTAAAAGACACTAATACTGACAAGGTCAGGTTTCTGTTTCCATGAGCAACTCAATCCAGTTGGAGCTCACACATTCAGTAACTGTGGTAAAGCACACTGGGTACAAACAATAATCATACAGTGTAGCAAGATACAGGTGCTTGGAAAGGAATAAATTAAGAATCACTAATTAGGAATTAGAACCACTAAACTTCTTGGGCCTGTCCCCTGGTGAGCTGCAAGTTCCCATTTGTCCCAGTCAGTCTCTGTCTCACCCCTATCTCAAGGAAGAGGTGCCTCTACAGCTCAGTCCCTCTGACCCCACAGGCTAGAAGGAGGCTGGCCAGCAGCAGAGCATGGCCACAACTCAAGGTGCCAACAAGGTGGAGAAGAGTAAGAGCTTGTTAAAATTAACACCATGTGAGCTAGTCTTGGATAGAGAGAAAAACACCCAAGAGGCAGGTGATTTTCCTGCTACAGATGACCATCATCAGGGAAATGGGGTATCCTGCTTGCCACCTGACAGTGCTTAATTTTCAGGGGAATCTTCAACCTTAGATCTCATTCTGAAAATTAAAAAAAGGCAAGTAACACTGCCTTTAACCAGTTCATCAAGTAACAACTCCAGACATCTCAGGGACAACAGGGAGGGGTTTGGAGGGAAGAGAGACGGATAGCCAACCCCTTCCCCTCCCCTCTGTGAGAAGATTCCCACCAGGATCCCCTCCGCTGCTAGAACGACTTAAGGGGCACTTCACCAACCATTCCGTGGAAGTCCTTTCCCAAAGCTGTCTTCAGTGTTGGTGTGGGCCAGAGGCAAACCCTTGGGCCGTGCCGGGTTAGTGCGGGCGGCTGCTGGACTCGAGGTGGGAGCGCTTCCCGGCCGCCAGGACGCCGCCGCCCTCCGCCTGCTCGGGGAACGGCCGCTTGTAGGTCCGGCCGTGCCCGTTCAGCGCCCCCCGCTGCCACTTGCAGATGTCTCCGTTCAGGATGTCCTGAATGTGCTGCACGATGAGGTTTATGGCAACTGCAGAGGGGAACGGGGAATACAGGACATGAAGGCTCTCCTGGCTGAGTTATCTAGAAAATGTGGAGCATCCAGCCCTGCTCAACTCCAAGTTTTAACAAGCCCTTAAATGAAACTCTGCCTGCTGTCTGCAGAGAGGTCAGACTTCAACAGGTCACTTTTCCAGCCCTCCACAGGCTGAGCAGCTCCCTCCCCTCCAGCAAAAATCCCTTCCTCAGGAGCAGGCACTCAAGGCAGCAGTGTGCCTCCTGCTCTCTTCCCAGCCCCAAAGGTGTCTCCCCAAGGAAATCAGGGAACCCAACTCCCTTTTACCCATGTTGTCAACTCCGCGGGGGATGATCACATCTGCATACTTCTTTGTCTGCAAAACAGAAACAGTGGTGGAGGAGGCTGTTAATGGGGATAGTCAGCTTCATTCCAGGAAGGAGCAACCAAAGGCCAGAAAACTGGGCAAAGATGGAAGGTCCTGGTGCTCCAGAGTTGTAAGTTAAAGCTCTCTCTCATGGTAACAACCTAAATGAATTCCAGTATCACACTGGTGAATGTGCATTGGACTTAAGCTCAGGGATTCTTCTGTTCCTTTGCAGAGAATCACCAGGTAGAAGCAGCAGGTCAGGTGTGGAGTCCTTTGCTTTTACCCATCTGAGCTGCCTTCAAACATCACCCACTTCAGGCAAGGTCTGTTTGCCAAGAGCTGATTTTAATCAGCATTTTGCAAGCCATTGCTAAATCTCTGCTGAGAGCCAAGGTATCCAATGTGCATGTGAAATTCCTGCCTGCCTCTGATAACATTTTATTGATCTTTACCACCATAGCACTCCTGCTTTTCCATCCCCCCCACAGCTGGAAAAAAAGCTGGCAAATTCAGCGTTTCTAATGAGTAGTTTTAGAATCTCAGAATTCATTTGATCTAGAGCAAGAGGCATCTGAGTTAGCCTTTTCCAACTTATTTAATCTATTATGATTTTGTTCTCATAGGGTTTTTTACAAATTCATTTCATTATGTGAGCACCTAAATTGGCCTCACACTACATGATGTAGCAAGCAGAGCTAGAATGGTCTGCCCCAAGTTTTCACCAGTGTTCCCTCTGAGAAAGGCTGCTGGAAACCAAGCTTTTCTATGTTCCTACAAGACTTAAGAATAAACTGAGAGTGGGAGTTTTCATTCAGAGAGACCCATACTTAAATAGCCCCAGCAGCCAGCAGTGAGAAAACGTGCTTGAGGCATTTCCATGGTGCTTTGCCAGCAGAAGGGACCATTTCAGTTCCTTAACAACCAGCTCGAAATGGCTGAAGACACGAGGCAGAGGGGAGAGTGTGGGATTTGTGAAACACAAATACCAAAAGCCACCACTGCTGCCCCTACAGCAGCTAATTCCCAGACAACCCTGCTCCTCTACCCTTCCCCAAAAAAAAAGAAGACCCCACAAATGAAATTAGTGAGAGGCTTCATACCGGTAAGCAGAATTCCTCAAAGGCAGGCTTGACAAACGTGGTGTACTGGGTGAGGATCTGCTCCAGGTCCCTCCCACGTTTCATATCTCGCAGAACTGGGAGGGGAGATAAAAGCCCTGAGCGTTGTCCCATGGTGGGGATGGATAAGGAGCAGGGGCACAGCAGGGCTTTACCTCTGCGGGACAGCCGGACATCAGAGTCTGTGTCCACAAAGAGCCGGAGGTGGAACATGTCCCGAATGTCCTGATTGTAGAAAACCAGGATCCCCTCAAAGAGGACAACATCAGCAGGATACACCACCGTCGTCTCTGCCAGCCTGCCAGGAGAGAACACCCAGAGCCTGTTAAACAGGCCTCGTGCCACCACCAAGTGATCTGTCCCCAGGTTGGGGACACCCCCACACAACCCAGAACTCCAGACAAAGCCAGAGCCTACCTAGAATGTGTCACGAAGTCATACGTTGGTACCTCAACCGTTTTGCCCTCAACAATGTTTTTCAGGGTTGAATGCATCAAATCGTTATCAAAGGCATCTGCGAGAGGAAAGTTTAAAGAGAAGGACTCTCAGATGCTGTTGGATCAAATGATCTCCTCAGATTTTTCCAAACCCAAAGGAAAAACCCTCTTCCCAGTATTTCACCAGGAAAAACGGAACTTGCAGCTTATTCTTTCCTACCACTAGTAACACAGCACTCTCTGCCCAAGTGACAATGGCTGTTTGGTTTCAGAGATAAGGAAGAGACAGTTTGCTGTTTATAAGCAACTACAACACAATGACATTAAGAGCTCAAAGGTGAAGCTGGTCATTTTATGATTTTATCAACCCACTTAGTAATTGCATAGTTTTGTGCAACTTTGTTCATCTGTTAGTCAAGAGCCAATTGGAAAACCCCAGGCATCTTTCATGGTTTCCATTACCGACCCAACAGGCACCAGACTTCAGCCAAGGGCAGCTCCCTGTCCCGCCTACAATCCAGAGCATTCCTCCGGGCAAGGGGAGCAGCTGTTTGTGTGGACAAGGAACAGGAAAGGGTTTGGGGAACGATGTGGTTCATTAAGGAGCCTCTCAAGAGCAGGGAGTGGAGCACGGAGCAGACTGGGATGCTCTGCACCCCTCCATGGCTCCAAGAAGGGCCGTCAGTAACAACGGGCACAAGGGAAGGACAAACGGGTATTTTGGCGGGGGAAAGCACATTTCTGTTCTCCAACACTTCCCATTTCCTACAAGCGTTTCCCATAAGACCCAGCTGTGCTCCAAGCACCCCCCGAACCCTGCCGGGGCCGGGACGGCGAGCGGCTCACCGGGGTGGTCGAAGTTGTACTGTCCCTTGAGCGCCTTGGCCTGCTGCTCGGCGGTCAGCACCTTGTAGAAGCTGTCCTGGCTGAGGATCAGCACCTTGCGCTGCCGCTGCTCCACCTCGTTCTGCCCCAGCAGCTCCATGATCTTCTCGCACACTGTGGACTGAGCGGGACGGCGGCTCAGCCGGGGCGGGGGGACCCCGACCCTTCCCGCGGCGCCCGGCCCGGCCCGGCCCGGCCCCAGCCCGCCCTCTCCGCGGTGCCGGCAGCCC
>VXAX01001648.1:192998-279464 GCA_013399835.1 Leptocoma aspasia | reverse complement strand
GGGCGGGGGGCACAAGGGCAGCCCCATCCCGCCCCGAACCACTTGGGTGGGTGTGCCGGGAATGTCCCGTCCCGTCAGAACCTCCCTGTCCCCGCAGGCGTCTCCGCGGATGGACGGTGACCCGCCAGCCGGGCCCCAGGCCCGCGGCCCCGCAGCGCGGGGGGCGGAGCAGGGGGATGGCAGCGGGACAGCCGGGGGGCTGCCCACCCCCGGCACCCCCGGCCAGCCCCCCGCGGGCCGTGGGGACAGGCCCGTGGCCGTGTCGGTGGTCACCAACTCAGCCTTCGATGGGGCCCCTCCACCCTACTCGCCCCCGGACCCCAAGAGCTTTCACCTCCTCTACCCGCCGTTCCCAGCCGGCTTCGCCCAGCAAGGGCCCATCATTTACCAGCCGGGGCCGGGACCGCGGCCCTTCCCCGCCCCGGGCTTCGCACCCGGGCCCCTGCCCTACACCATGGTACGTATCCCCCACCCCTCTGCAGCGGGGGTCACCCCTTATCTCCCCTCCCGGGTTTGTGGGGTCCGTGCGGTGCCCGCAGTGATGCCGGAGCACACCCGGGGGGCTGGCAGCGCTAACCGCCCCCCGTGCCGCAGTACAACGCGCAGCCGGGCGCGGGGCCGTTGCCCGCCGGCCGCGGGCAGCAGCTGCCCAAGGACTACATGGTGGAGTCAGTGCTGGTGACCCTCTTCTGCTGCCTCCTGACAGGGGTCATGGCTCTCGTCTATTCCCATGAGGTAAGGAAGGACTCACCTGGCAGCCTGGAAGCCCCTCCTGGTGCTGCGAGTCTCCTCTAACCCCTCCCGTTCTCCCCCTGCGCCAGACCCGGGCTGCGCTCGCCCGTGGGGACGTGGCCCAGGCGTACGTGGCATCCAGAAAGGCCCAGTCACTGGTCCTCTTCAGCCTCCTCTTCGGGTTATTCGCCTCCATCACCTGGATCATCTACGTCCTGGTGTCCCTGTACCTGTGACAAGGACCCCGAGCCCCTTGGCGTGTGCCAAGAACTCCTTGTGGCTCGCCACCTGGAGGGGCGCGGGCAGGTGAAGTTGCCACAGCCTCGTGTGGAAAGCGGTGACAACGAAGCGTTACTGGGGCTGCGGGGCAGCGTCCGTCCTTCCCGGCGGGGCGAGGAGCTGCCCCGGAGCCTTCAGCCATCTGCTCAGCCCTGCGAGCCCCGGCAGGGCAGGAGGAGCCCGGAGCAGGGCGATGCCGGCGCGTCCTGCTGGATCCAGCTCCGGGCAGGGAGCCGTGCCGGATCCACGGGCGGGACCCGGCTCCGCTGCAGGATGCTGAATCCCAATGCCGTGGGCTGTCACTTGGAGCTGCCAATGGGACTCTGGTGCAGAGGGAGCATCTTGTAGGATTGGGGTTGGAGATGGAGCACAAGTGACAGGTGTGTGGGAAGCCCTCAATGGTCATTAATAGTGTGAAAAGATACAAACCCATGTATGCAGTTCTACAGTAATTCTGCACACACATACACTGTATTGCCACGTTCTTGCTGCTTCCAGATTGAAATAAAATACAGCTGTAGCCAAAGCTTCTGTTTTCTCTGCACACCAAGGGCCTGCATCTCCCCTTGCCACGGCCTTTGTCCACCCCAGAAGTCACGGTAAGTTCTCCTGCAACAGCTGAAATCGGGGTTTTCCCAAGAGTGGCACCAGGGTTCCAGCCCAAGCAGGACCCCGAGGAAGGGGAATCTCCACAGGGCCCTGGGTGCCACTGGCCGAGCTGCCTGGGGGACACTGAGCTGTGGCCAGACCCCTCCCTGTGCTGGTTCCGTGGGATGCAGCCCCACATTCCAGCCCTGGCGCAGGGGGCACGTGCTCAGTCAGTGTCTGGGCACTCTCCTCCTGAGCTGGCCCGTGACAATTATTTCCAGAGGAATTTTGAACTCTGTCCAGGACTGAAATAGCACCATGGAGCAGCTCAGCCACTGCAGGGGTTATTTATAGCCCTGGGCTGCCACTGCACGGGCTGGGCACATGCCACGGGCGGGGCAGCCAAAACCCCTGACACGGGGGACACCGGTGCCCAGAGAAGGTGACAGGAGAAGATCTCCCCTCCCAAGTGTATGGCTTGTATTGGGGCAAAGCCATCTTGGCAGAGAGAGGGAAGAAATTTATAGTGAAAAAATAGAGGAGAAAAGAGGCACGGGCAGAGGAAAACCACGGGGGGCACATGAGAAAATACGAGGCCACACCAGCGCCACAGGCGGATTCGATTGTCACTTTAATCCACAGACTGTGCATGCACTGTAAACAGGATCATCAGGCAGGTTCGTTATTGGTGTTTTATTTGTCTTTAATATAAAAGTTACAGGTCTGAAATGTTTGCAGGAAGATGCCACCATGGGGGTTAGTGGTAAATCTATAATACAACGGAACTGCTTGGGGGGAGAGGCCTGGGAGCGGGGCAGGGGGCTGGTGACGGGGGGCATCGCTTCTCCCCACTCCCTGCCCCGTGTGGAGAGGGGACTCAGACTCTTCCCCCCTCCCCAAAAAGAGGGGATGGCCTTGAGGATGCTGCCTGCAAGGTGGGAACACACTCAGGACCAATCTTGCACAGGGATGTTCTGGGTTTCTGCTCCCCAGGGACTGCTCCTGGCGGGGGGTGGGTCTCTGGTCAGCAAACCTGAGGCTGCTCCAGGCAAGAGGACCCTCCTCTAGGGTCCCTCTAGCCCTGAGAGCCTGGCCCAAGGATGGGACACGAGCCAGGAGGTGTGGCTGGGACACTGCTCAGCTGGGGATGCCAGCAGAGGAAGGGGTGAAGGGGGAAGAAAGCTGGGGGGCACCATGCCACTGGACCAGGTGCTGTGGCCACTCAGACCTCTCATCCCCATGCCATGGGCTGAGCCTCTGGCTCTGGGGGGCTGGCAGAGGGCAGGGAGGGAGACCTCCTTTGGTGCTAACTGGGCTCATGGGTTCAAGTGCAGGAAGAACCTGGAAATGGCTCCTGCTGGTGGGGATCACAGAATCACAGAATATGCTGACTTGAAAGGGACCCATCAGGGTCACTGAGTCCAACTCCTGGCCCTGCACAGGACAACCCAAAAATCCCACCGTGTGAGAGCACTGTCCAAACACTTATTGATCTCACACAGACTTGGTGCTGTGACCACAGCCCTAGGGAGCCTGCTCAGACTGCCCCACCAGCCTCTGGGAGAAGAACTTTTTCCTGATTTCCAACCTAAACCTTCCCTGACACAGCTCCAGCCATTCACTCAGGTCCTGTCACTGGTCACAAGTGAAGAGATCTGCCCCTGTCCCTCGTGAGGCTGCTGAAGACCACACTGTCTCCCCTCAGTCTCCTCCAGGCTGAACAAACCAAGTGCCCTCAGCTGCTCCTCACAAGGCCCCTCCAGACCCTTCCCCATCTTTATGGCCTCCTTTGGACACTCTCTAATAGCTTAGTATCTTTTTTATATTGTGGTGCCCAAATTTAGTGTTGTCAGCAATGTTCCTTCGTAACCCTTCCAGTCCTGTGTCCAGGTTGTCAATGATGTTGAAGAGCACAGGGCCAAGGGTGGATCCCTGTGGAACCCCAGTCACTGCCATTTTTGGGGTGTCCTGTGTGCCCAACCCATGAGCCACTTGCTCACCCCTCACATAACACAGTCTCTCAGCTGGGTGAAGACAAGCTGCCCCCTCCTGTCCCTCTGAACCCCAAGGGCTGTGATTCCAGAGCTACCACCACACACAGCCCTCCTAGGACAGCCTGGCACTGCACCCAAGGGCTGCTCAGAGCCACCAGGGTGAAGCCCACACCACATCTGGGCGTATTCATCACCCTTTTCACCACCTCGCCATGCTGGGCTTTTAAAAAATCTTATTTACAAAGGATACATGGACATTACTTCCTGGGAAGCCTTTGGGGATTGCAAAGCCTTGGCAAGACAGAACACACAGCTCCAAAGCCCTCAATGCCATGAAAATAAACCACTTTTGAAGTGTTCTGGCTCAGACACTGTGGTTCAGCATGGAAGATTCCTGCTCCTCCTGCTCTGGGGCTGCATAGAACTGTGCTGGACCCCAAACTCCCCTCCCCCAAAAGATGCCCTCGTGGGCAGGAGGTCTCTCTGTGCTTGGCCACTATGTGAGTCTCATGCCTGACTCTTCAGGAAAATAACCAAGCTGGGTGAAACCCCGGGCTGTCACTCCCTCCTCAGAGTCAGGCAGAGCTGGCCAAGGCTTTGCAATCTGTTTGGAGAAGGAAAGGAGTGCAGCTCTGATTCATCCAGAACAAACAGAGGCTTTAGCAGGCACAGAGCTGCTATTGAGAAATAAGTTAAGGATGCTCTGTGAAACTCCACATCTGTATTCCTTGGGAGCTGCTGCCCTGAACTTGCAGGATTTTGTCAGAACCCTGTAGGGCACACTCACACCCACAATCCAACTGCAAACCATTGGAGCAGGACAGAGAGGACGGATGGGAAATGGCCTGGCTGGGGCTGTGCTGGGTGGGAAACAGAGGGGGGACAGAGGGGCTGAATAAGGCACACTGAACAGATTGGGGTTAACACTGTGTGTGTGGGAAATGACACCCCTGCCTCACCCTTCAATGCCGGGCTGTCCCTGCCCTGCTGGCACCAGCATGGGGGGACTGGGGACAGGGACCTGCTGGGAGTCCTGCCAAAGCACAGCTCTCAAAGCACAGCGCTGAGGGTCCCAACGGGGACCCTTGGAGAAAAACATTTGGCAACAGAGAGAGGAGTGGGTGGGAGGACAGGGTGGCTCAGCCGGGCACAGGGCTCCTTTCTGGCTCCCACTTCCAGCCCAGAAATGGCTCCTTCATGGGGCTCCTGCCCCTGCTCTGCAGCCAGTGCCCACCTGGCCACCCCAAGCCTCCTTTATCCAGCACTTGGAACAACATTGTCACTGGTTGTGGATTTTATACAGACTGTTTGCACTTGTCTTTTTTTTTTTTTCCTATAAACTCATCGGTATTCAGACATGCATCAAAAATCCCCAGGGGGTTCTAAACACTAGGTATGTACAGTCTGTATCCTACAGCATTTCCTGTGCAAAAGCTAAGTACCATCGCTAAGAGACACGGGGTCACAGACAGGTGACCCCCAGTACCTGGCCAGTCCATGTTTCCAGGTTCAGAGGGATTTAACGCTGCTTAAATAACGAGATCTGAGAGGAGGAGGGGGGTGTGATGACTGGAGATGGCGGGTCCCTGCCCACATTTTCAGTGCCTCTTCCATGTCTACGACCGGTGCCTTCCTCCTGTG
Source organism: Leptocoma aspasia (assembly GCA_013399835.1). NCBI lineage: Eukaryota > Metazoa > Chordata > Aves > Passeriformes > Nectariniidae > Leptocoma > Leptocoma aspasia. The sequence continues at coordinate 274,230 of VXAX01001648.1, read as the reverse complement.
AAGAAGGCGCCAGAGATCTGGGGTGAGCCGAGACCCCTGTAAACACAAGCAGCTCTCTGAAGGCAGAGCCCCTCTGGCAGGCAGTGGGAGATGCTTCCATCCCCATGAACGTGTTGGGAAGGTGGCATTGCAGGGGAGACTCCAACCCTTGGCTTCCATGGCTGCTGCTGCCCGACGCCGCTCCGGAGACGAGTCAGTGGGTGCTGAGCTCCTGCTGCCCCTGCCCTGGATGGAAACAAGAGCCAGGGCACACCTGGATGCAAGGGCCAGCAAACCAGCAACACGCTTGCGTGGGACACTCCTTCCACACAGCTCTGTCCCCGGGGTTAAAGCTGGTTGATGGCAGAGGGACGGGAGGAGGAGGAGGGCGATCTCTGCCCTCTGCGGCTGCACCTCCGCGCCCGGCATTCCCACCCCCAGGGATGGCTGCCAGCTGGCAGGGAGGGTGTGTCATCCAGTGACAGGTACAAACATTGAACTCCAGTCTCATAGCTGCCCTCGGCGCCTCTGCGGAGCAATTTTCCTCGCACAACCCCTCCTCCTAGGTCTTCTCTTCCCGATCTGTTTTCCGCCTCGTGATGTTCCGAGGTTTGATTTTCAGGGACAGCTCCCACAGGGCCTCCTCAGCCAGGTGGTCGCTGAAGTCGTTGAAGAATGACACTATGTCATCGTTCCTTTTGATGTCGTAATGTCTGGAAAACCACAGAGGAGCCACAGTTAAACAAGGGCTACCTGGGGTCCTCTCCTGGCTTTGGGCCTGTCCTGCTCTGAGGACATCCAGCACTGTGTGTGGCCCAGTACTCATGACAGTGGTGTCACACCACAAAGGGGAAAAACCTGCTGCTGAACTGAGGGAAAACAGGCACTTATCACACAGAAATCAGCAGTTAGATCTGCTGCCTCTGCTGCAAGACAGCACTAAAAAAACCCCTGAATATCCCAGAGAACACAGGAACCAGCAATGGCAAAACCTGAAGGCAAAACTTGTCTGGATCTCGAAACTAATATCAGAAAAATGTCTTCAACAAGTTTTATCTAACCTAAAGAGGGAAGGAGACTGATCAGAGCCCTGCTGCTCCCAGCTCTCCTTCCAACTCCCTTCCCCTTTAGACTCCCTTCTCCTTGCACAGGGGCTTCCACGTCCAATTCATCCCCTGGCCAGAGAGGGAAGGAAAGAGAGTAATTACAGTCAAACCTAACATTTGCTTAGTAAAATAAGTGATCTGCCCCAATCCCCACCGTGGTGCCCCAAAGCCACCTCTGAGCCCCACTGCTGCACTTACACTTGCTGGAAGCACCTCATGCTGTCCAGGATGTTAAACTGCTGCCAGCGCTTGGAAAAGTTCACTTTGCTGTCAATGTAATCAGGGTTTCCCAGATGGACAAAGGTCAGGTCCTGCAGAATCAGGCCTCTGAAAGAGGGAAAGGGGCAGCAGGCCAAGGGAGTAGGCAAACAGACACAGAGGTTAGTCACACAGGGCAGGGTGGCCAGCCAGAAGGCAGCCCAACAAAAAGCCTCCCACTGCCACCACAATGGCAGCCTTATCCAGAGGGAAAGATTCCCCAGCAGCAGATCCAAAGGTGTTTAGATGCAAACACCCCCAGCTGGCCACCCTGCCCCAGACAAATTGCTCCAGAGAAGGCCTGTGGGCTGATGTGGCACAGTGCTGCCTTACCCCAGACGCCGGGCAAAAGGCAAGGGCTGAGCTCAGCAGCAGCTGCTGAGAAATCCTTGAAGGAGCCATTTTAATGTGCAGGAGCAGTGTCAGGAAGGAAGTGGCCACTCACAGGTAGGGGATGCAGGGGGGCTCCACGTCGGCCAGGGCCGCCCGGTAGGCGCGGAAGGACGAGGAGCTGTCGATCAGGGTGCAGTACTCAGCCAGGCCCTGCAGGACACAAACCCCGTGGTGACACCCCTGCTGCTAGCCCATTTGCTTTGTCACCTCCTCCCAGAGAGCCACACAGAGCAGGGAGTTAATGCCATCCTGCAAACACCTCCAGGTGCTGATTTACTCAGCCCGACCCTGGGGTGTTCATGTGGAACGTTGCTGCCTTCAGCCTCCCCAAGCCTTGGGCTGCAGGAGGAGGAGAAGGAGGAGGCTGTTCTCCCCTGTGACTGTGCTGGCACTCCTGCAGCTGTCAGAATGCCCGGCCACACTGAAGGCTTCCAGTACTGTGGCATTTTACCCACTGGAAAGAAGTTATCCACCATCCCTCCACCCTGGGACACTGCTGAGATGTAAAACTACTCAGCTGTTTCATCCATAACCACACTTATCCTTCCCCCAAAGATCACAGGCTCCACTGCTCCTCACCTCTGAGGTTTGCTTCTGCCACTCCAGCCTTCGGATGGGTGCAGAATCCAGTGCAGAAAGAATGGCCAGATAGGAATTAAAATTATTCAGCTTTCGTAAGTGCTGTGAAGAGGGAGAATATTCCAGTTACTCGAGAGCTCTGAAAAGCCTTCTAGCACCATACAGCCCTACCAAGCAGAGGGCCCCATTCCCCTGCTCTTTTAAGCAGCAGTGTGTGTGATTCACAGGAAAAACCAAGCTGGTACCTTCATAATCTTTATAAATTTAAGGAGCAGCCTCTCTCGGTCCTGGGCTTTCTCTTGTAGCATAATTATTGAACGGACCCTGGAAGAACAGACAGAATAAAAGATAAACCTACTTAAGCAGAGATCAGATGTCCTCTTATTTCATTAAGAAAACTGATCACTAATAGGGGTGAGCCAGTGCTAAGAAGTTCAATACCTCCAACTTAAATGGAGAGCTCTAATCCACAGCAAAGATAGGATAATTTCACAGAGTGCATTTATTTGCAAGGGGAATGTTTGTTTGAAGAGCTCAGTGATACTGATAATTAATTCCTCTGGACTACAAGACCCTTCCTAACCCTCCTGATTTTATTTGTGCTCTGGGGTCTTAGATGAGTGCTCTGCATCTACTTCCTGGCCAAAAATATACACTATCCCATTTGTAACAAAGGAACCCAAGTCTATGAGGAACACTTGGAATATTTGCAAGGCATTGGAGGTTAGGCACAGTTCAGTGCCATGTTCTGAGCTCCTTACCAATAGGACATGTTATTAAAGTGCTCTGTGAACTGTGTCAGGTTGGGACTCTTCTCTTCATTTTGTTCCTTTGCCCAAAGCAGAACTTCTGGGATCTGCCAAGGAAGGAGAGGAAACAGGTTAGGAAATACCACACACTAAAATGGGATTTCTACCCCAAGATTCCCAGTTGCAGCCTTTGTTCACAGCCACTTGCTGGCACAAGATCAGCTGTGTCCTACAATCCAGCAGGTGTCTGGGAGAGCTGGCAGGGAACACCAGACACTGCAGAAGGTCCAAACCCTCCCACTGCCCTCAGCCCATCCTCATCTCTGTACCTCAATTTTATAGAAGAGTTCAGCATCCAGCAGGGTCAGCTGCTCGGCTATTTCATGACTGTGGAAATCATGCAGTGTCCCTGGCCTGTGGAAAACAACGAGGAAGTACAAAGGCTCAGAAAATGTGACCTGTTTTCTTATCTTTCCTGTATTTTGAACTAAGGAAATGCTTGTGCTCCCAGGGAAGGGAGCCCTGGCTCTCAGAGGACCCAGATATGGTTATGTGCACCTTCCCTCACCTGGCTGCCACCCCTCTGGCCGCGAGAGGTTTGATGGAGTTGGCGTAGCTCAGCATTTTCTTCTGATCCACTTTATCCAGGATGTTCTTGCGCAGCACTCTGGCCAGGCTCAGCTCCCCACTGCACACCAGCCTGAACACCAGGTCCATCAGCAGCTTGAGGATTTCCTCTGTCAATTCCACCAAGCTGAGAGGAAGGTGGAAAAGCAGTAAGGCATCAGAGCTAAGACACTGAGCTATGGGGTTTGTATCTGTACTGAGTCTCATTGCTCTTTCCTACCAGCAGAATTGGGTGACTGAAATTCCTCTTCTTCCCAGCTCTTCCTTTCCCAGAGATGCCCCTTTTACTTGTTATTTTAAACCACTGACCCAGTTAGGACACACAGGAATAATCTATTCTTCCAGCATGAGAGTTCAGCACTACAGGTGTCTTGCTGGTCAGGGTCAGGGGATTTCAGCTATCATACATGGGGTTAAAAAATACAGCTTCCCTAAAAACCACATCTTCCCAGCTGCCAGATTTCTGTGAGTTACTGATCCTGCACCCCAAAATGAAGAAGGCAACTCACCACAGCTCATCCACCACTCGCACCAGCACGAAGAAGGTGTTCTTGCTGACTCGCTTCTTGAACGTGTCTGGGAAGTGGCAAAACTTCTCATATGTTGGTTACAAATTAAAGAATCAACTCAGTGTAGCCAGAGCAGCATCAGTGCAATTCCTGACTGCCTCAAGGAATCATAGAATCATTGAATGATTTGGGGTGGAAGGGACCCTAACAATCATCCAGTTCCACTCCCTACGTGGGCAGGGACACCTTCCACTGTCCCAGGTTGCTCAGAGCTCCATCCAGCCTTGTCTTGGACACTTCCAGGGATGGGGCAGCCACATTGGAACACCACACTGTTCTGTCCTGATGGAAACTGGTGCTTGATTTCCAGGAGATAAAGGACACTGACATGGCTCTAAGATGGCATTAAACTGACACCAGCTGTTGGTAGCAGGGGGTGTGAGGAGGTACTGACACCTCGCAGAATTGAGAGCAGGTGTACCCTGAAATTGTTCTCTCTAAGGTGGAATTTAATGAGCAGCACTTCCCTACAGTGATCTCCCCCACTGGTCTGTGACATCTGGTCTCAACAGATCTCAGATGTCACCTCCACCTTCCTGGCTGCCCAATCTGCTGCAAGGAGAGCAGTGACAGAGGCGACAGCACAGGTTGAAAAACCTTCTGCCAGGTGGACAAAGGGACAGAGAACAAGGTTATCAGTAAGGCAGCACTGGCAGGGGCCTGCAGGAATACCCCAGCCAGGATTGTCACCTGGGCTGAGCCGTGCTGTGTCCTTGGGCGCCGATCCCAGCCGGAGCAGCGGCTCTGCTGCAGGTGGCACTGACGAGCTGCTGCAGGACACGGTGACGTCAGGCTCCCTCTGACGTGGCTGCACAGCACCAGAGCCACGGGACCCAGAGCCTGGCCTGCTCTGCTGGCAGGGACAGAGCCAAGGGCAAGGAATGGCAGCAGGGTGCTCAGGGAGAGGCCTTCTCCATCCTCTGCCAGGAACGCTCACCCTGCACATCAGGGCCCTGCCTCATTACCAGTCACAAGCTCAGTTCAGGACTGGGAGGCCAAGAGCACAGCATCTTTCTCTCTCTTATTGCAGTAAGAGAGAAAAAGTCTTGATGGTTTAATCATCTCTAATATTAAACTACACCTGCCCACACAGGCAATGCCCATGGCCCCTCCAGAAGGCAGAAGGTTCTTTGGTCCCCACCCTACAAACGAGATATCCCAAAAAAAAGACCAGTTCCCCAGTGACATACAAAATACCTGAATTGCTCTTCTACCCTGCCAGGACCTTTAGGAGACAACTCTCAGGTCTAGTATCCACTGTGACTGGACCTGCCCTGAAGCAATTCCCATTGGAGACAGTGGAGATGAAGAAATTCCTGCCTGGGACACCATCAGGGCCAACACATCACTGACCATGCTGCCAGCAGGCTTTTGACCAAAAAACTTGCCACCAGCTCCCTCCACAATGACCAGATCTGATTCCTAGTGGGAGTGAACTGCCACTCATAAAAGGATATCTGTACTGCAGCTTCTTGATGAGCTCTTCAGGGGTGATAAATGTCCTGTATGTAGTCAGAAAGGCTTCACAGTACAGCACCAGATCTAGGCAAAAAAGCAAGAAAGCCTCAGTCAACCCTGCTTTCAGAAAAAGAAGCTTCTTGTAAGGTTGAATGCAGATGTACAGAGGACGACATGGACACATTTTGGCACGAGTCAACTTCCCAGAAATGCTGTGCTGTTGGTCCTTACCAGCAGATGGACCCTTTGGCACAAGAGCAGCAGTGACACTGCCCTGTCCCCACCGGCCTGGCCCTGGCTCCCACTTGCAGCACTTGGGCTTGTGCCTCATAAAAGGGTCAGTGAAAAACACCTGCTTGTGGGACAGGAACTATCAATAATGTGTCAAGGAAAAATGTAGTTGAGACCTTGGGGATGCTTACAAAGAAGATCTGATGGCAAGAGGTGATGCCTGCTCTGTCTCTGGTGCTCAGGCAGCTCACTCTGCCCTCCCAATGAGGAACACACGTGTTTCAACACATGCTATGGTGCTGCAGATCTTATTTCTTGCTGAGTTCCAGGAAATCCACCCCAGGACAGTGTAAGTGGAACATTATTTCCAGCCAACAGAAAAGCAAATTGCACTGCAAAAATTGATGCTGCCCCAGCAGAGATGTGGTGCAGGCAGTCAGCCTGTGCCAATTCATCTGCAGGACAAGGTGCTGTAGGGCCTGGAATTGCAAAGGCTTTGGGCATTATCATGGGCACAGAGGATGGAATTTGAGGAAGCACAAGTTGTAAAGAGGAATGCAGACGTCAGGTCAAGACTGCAGAACACTTGCAGTCCCAATGCCTGGTCACTGTGGACAGCAGTGCCAAAATGGGAACATTAGGCACCAGTCCCAGCACAGAGCAGGGGCAGGGCAGCAGGGTGTGCAGTGGATGGCACCCTGCCCCTGCCAGGAGCACTGCACCAAGGGCAGACAGGGAGGGAGAGCTCCTGTTGTGCCTGCCCAGGCTGGGCTGTACATGCAGAGCTCGTTCCAGCCAGCACAGGCATCACCCCATATCCACGTGCTGTGACAGCCAGCCACTGCTGGGAGGTGGGAAGGAGCAGGGCACAGAGGGAGAGCTGTGCCTCTCTACCTGCAGTGTTTCTCTTGGCAGGAACTTCACCTTCCTCCTGCTCTTAAATCAGGGAGTGCTGCTGCCTCTGGGTTACAAACAAGAGAGGCTGGGTGGTCACATCAGGGGTGAGCCCCAGGCCTAGTCCAGCTCTAACTCTGCACTCACAGCAAGTGTGTGTGGCTGTGAGCACTTAACTGACCATGGATTTTATTCCTGAAGACCACAGGTCTCTCTTTATTCCTTCTGCCATTTAGCTTTTTCAGAAAACTCAAATGGACAAGAAGCATCATGCAACAGGGCGTGGAGTTACATTTATTCTGGGTTCCCATCTGCCCAAAAGGCAACGTGAGGTAATACAGCTGGTCTGCTCTGGCACTTGAAGCTGCCAAGAAATTCATCTTTAAAGGAAAGCCTCTTAACTCTACCCCTCTGTGCCTTTTGGCTGATTGATTTACAAGCCCTGAATTCTTCTCATTGTAAGCTTAATTCATTAACCCTCTCAGTCACCCAAACAGGGGGTTAGCATAGCACAAATTCCTCTGTGCTCCATTCAGCTTGGCAGTGCCTGTGAGGCTGAGCTCAGGCACTGGGAGCTGTCGCCTGCCCGAGCTCCCTCCACCCAGCTCTCCCCAGCTGCACCACTGGGCACGTAAAATCCTGCTCTAGCTTCTCCCAGCTCTGAAATGTTCTCCACAGCTCTCACCCCACTGCTTGTAGAACCCTCAGAGCCCCCTGTTCATGAACTGGAGGTCCAGCACTCACCCCCTTATCAAGCAGCTGTCTTTCAACAGGAACAGCAGGAAGTTTTTTTGTTGTGGTGCTTGTTCCAGAGAACAGAGCAGAGTTTCTCTATCCCACTATCAGCATGTTTATAAGGGCTATTTCCACCATCTCATTTAGACTGTTTTCTTTAATATACATTTCCAGTCTTGGCACAACCAACTGCCTCCTCCTCTCTGGTGTGTTCCTAACTTTGGTCCTTTCTGCATGGATTTGATGCCCAATGCAGACTGGGAAACACAGCTGCCAGGGGAAGGATTTTCTTGTTAGCTGAATGGTGCTGGTAAGTAATTGCAAATATCTTATGCTACAGTAAAACCCCTGTCATTTAAAAACGTACATGAAAGTTATTTCCCTTTTGACTATCAACCTCTAAACTACAAGCACTGAGTGATTCAGAGAGTTAGTGTTTTGCCTCCCAGGAGATAAGGAGATCAATCCTGGTTAAGGCCATCAGCACAAATGTGTTTGGCAGGTTCAAATCACTCTCTGGAAACACTGCAAAGGCTGTCTTTGCCACGGGTCTTGGAAAGGAGCTGCTTCATGTGTGTGGTGCCTGGGTTTGGACAGATGAAGAGGGGTTTTAACAAATCTAGAGCCAAGGGTTGCTAATGTCCCTTCTCCTCCCCCACATCTCCTCTTTTGTACTGTGGATTCCCTCTCTGAACTGGTCTGTGTGGCTGCCAGGACACAAGTGCTAGAGAGTCAGACAGGAGGTGGCACAGCAAATTGAAAATATGGGGTGTCAACAGAGCAGCACCTGAACAGCCCCCCAGTGCCCATGGGTACTGCATTAGACCCAAACCCAAACATGCTTTTTTCCCTACTTTGATGCAACAACCATTCCAGTAACTCCTACATCACCACTGCCCTGAAATTCAAAGGACAAGGAGCACCACTGGAAACAGGATCCATGCACAACAGGCTTGTCACACCTGCTCTCACAGAAGGCAATGGCCCAGCTCAGCAGGTACAGGGACACAACACAGCACCGTCACTGGTGTGCCTCATCTTCCAGACCCAGGCAAGGGCTGGGAGAGTTAATCCCATCCCTGCTGCTAAATGGAACCACCAGGGGCTTATCCAGCTTACCTCCATCTCCCACAGATAAACACAACCCCCCAGGCTCAGAGGATCCCTGCAGACTCTCCCCCAGCCCAGCTGTCTGTGGCCATGGGGCAGAGGACAGGCAACCAAAGCTGTGCCAGGCTGTGCCCCCAGCTCTGCCCTGCTGCTCACCCACCTTTCCTGTCGGTCTCCGTGGCGTGCACCAACAGAATGTCTCCAGATCCACCACGGACATCTGGCCCATCATCCCCCTGCAATGGGAACACAGCCACGTTAGGCACGACCCAAGCTCCCTTAGGCCTGGTTTAACATCGCTGCGGTTCCAGCTCAGTAACAACTGGCAGCACACAAAATGTTCCTGGCACTGCTCACGGCACAAGCTGGGACATGGACTTCAGTGCTGGGATAATCCTGGAATTTGAATAGAGCATTTGGTGTCCTAGATGAGGAGCTGGGCTGATCCTTACTCGGGGTCTCTGACTCCTTAAGGCCAGGTTGTGAAGCTCAGTGAAGGCTGAACCTTCTGCCCACAGGAGAATGAGCAGAAATGCCATAAATACTCCCAAAAGACCATGAACAGGGCAGCAGCACTGTGTGAACTGTCTCAAAGTGCAGCATCACGTAGCACAGTGGCTGTGGGGTGGGAGGTCATGCATTCAACTTGCATGTTCCTGGAACATCAAAACCTAGCAAGTTAATTCCCTAATCTGGAGCCATTTGCCCAGAGGTCACCTGAAATGATCCAATAACTGGAAGAAGAAAACAGCCCTGCTAATTGCTTGACCCCTGCCTTACCACTCTCTAAAACACATCTTTCTCCTAGCTACTGCATTTCACAACTCAAAATATGCAAAACTGATCCACCACTCAGCCAGCAGTTCCCACACTGTAGGAAGCAGCTCAGTGACAGTACTATACTGCTTCAAACATGTAGATCACAAAGAAAAGAAAGAAAAAAGACACTAAGACACAGATCTGATAGTCCCACATGTTCAGAAATCACTGATTTTTAAATGTTTTTTAAAGGAAACAATCCGTCAGAGGAGGCTGGAGCTGTCTGGCTTCCCTTAGGAATGTCTTTATAATTTCAATATGCAAAACAGTGAAACAATCATTGACTACAGCCATGGAGCAGCTCTGTCTAAGACGTGAATTTTTCAGGTGACCCTTTGGCAAGACTCATGAAATACTACTTAGAGAACAAGTAAAAGCTTCTCACTCTCTCCTGCACATCTCAGCTGACCAAAGAACACCCCTAAAGAGCCAGTAAATGACCCATTCTCTCTGTTTTTCAGCCAAGCCCCCTGACAGTCTGAAAGCTTCAAAAGCCTGCATGTTCCCTCCAGCTGCATGTCAAAGACAGCGTGGCTCAAGAGCACAGTGAGCAAAGCTGGCTGGGAGTGCACCCAAGGCTAGACACAAAGCTATTTCTCAAACACAGAAACAGCTCCTTTGGCTGCTTTTCCACATCAGTAACATCGTGTTCTGCTCATTCACCTGCTGAACCTGCTGTCAGAGAGAAAGGCCAGTACCATCACCCACACCTGCATTTATTGTGCTCAGGCTCTCAGGTGATTCATTTCAGACTGTCCACTGAAGAAGTGGGAAGGGGCAGACTGGGAAAAGGGCACAGGATGTGCTTCTTTTTAGGGAGACATCTCACCTTTTTGTTAAACCCTCACTCATTGCTGGTGCTCCCTGCCTGTACCAGCATCTCATACTCTAACAGCAGCCTTCACACACACTCCCCATTTCTGCTGCAACCTAGTTTTTCCTATCAAACAAAAGGTGATGCCTTGTTTGTGCACACAGAGAATCACATTTCAACTCAGAGTAAACCAAAGAGTATGAAAACAAACCCTGAATGCACCTACCTCTTGCTTCAGTGTTAATCTAGACATGATTTCACTGTGGTCAATAAGGGACAGCTCATCTACCTCTTCCTCCAGCTGTGATGACTCCAAAGTATCTGGTGACTGTGGCTGCCTGTGAAAAAAGAAGGGAAATAACCTTCATCAAATGACAGTAAGTACACAGACACTCTGGAGATAAATCTTTTGCAAACAAGCCCGAATGTCTGTCTCTGACTCTGTTGCTTTGTGCACCTCTTGAAAAAGAGAAAGATAAACCTTTAGGACCTGAACAGTTGTCTGTCTGCATTTCTGGCAGACAGGATTTTACTATAAGTACACACTTCCATGTCTCCTTAATCCACCAAATTTTTAGTGCACACAAATCTAAGCCCTTCCTCAAGTGTATAGAGACTGAGCACACTCTACACATACACATCTTAGTCAGTTCATGACCCGTTGTGCTGAGGCAAGGGGAGATGACAGGCTCTTGTTCTGCAGGAAAATAGAGCAGAAAATCATGACCATTTTTTTGGTGTACATCCCCCTCTAGAATTCCTACCCCCAAAGGCTGGTACTCTTGTGCCAGGACATGTCCTCTCTGCCTGTATTTCTAAAAAAAAAAACGAAGTACTTATGTTCCTCATAGCTTTCCCCAAGCACAGGCCAAAATCCCGTGCACCAGTCAGTACTTTGGGCAGATACTGAGCTTTGCAGAGCACTCTTGTGTTGTTTCCTTCACTGCAGGGATTAAAACCCTCAAACCAACTGCAGGAAAATGGGGGAGGGAAGTTGACTGTCACACACAAATCAACGCTGCTCTCTATTTTTGCTTTAGAAATGCAATTGCAGAGCAATCTCGAGCAGCAGGGAAGCACTCACTCCACTCCTCCTGAAGCCCATCTGTTACAGCTTGCACCTCTTCATTTACATAGGCAAATGACAGCTAAGAGCATTAGAAGGGATATAAAACCTCCTGCTCCAGTGCCTCAGCCAGCCTCTAACTAGCAGGGTTAGGAAGAAACTTCCCTCTGGAAGACTATTCCAAACAGCAATACAGACTCTTTTCACAGGTTTCCCTGGAAGCAGGAGGGAGCAGCCAGTGTCAGTGACAGGACAGCCACTGAGATGGACTGAGGATGGCTAACACAGGCTGCATTAACCCCCACAGGCTCCTTGAGCTCAGCAAGGATATCTCACCAGGATTCTCCTCGTTCAGCAGGAGCCCACCACGCACTGGCTGTGCAAAAACAGTGGGCTTAGAAGTTTAGACAACATGGAGGAGGTTTAGGGCAGACCAGGCAGCCCCAAGGATGGTTTGGGGATGTTGGGGCTCTGCACCCTTGGAACCTGGAAGGAGGACACCAGGGGGTCAAGGCTCACCTTTCAGCACCATCTTTGCCCTCCTTCCCCAGGGCACTGCTGTTCAGAGCGGAGTCTTTGGAGTAGCCTTCTTTGACAGGGGGAGATTCCTGCCAAGAGAAAGGAGTTTTTCATCATTGCACGGGGTCCTTGAGCCCAGTGAGCCTTGCATTTACAGTCTGCCTGCCTCTAAATGACCCTTTACTGTAAATTCCTACAGAGCGGTTAAAGATTGATGCAAGTTAATGCCAAATGCCAGGAAAATACAGAAGTTAATCAGACAGGAAATTTGGGACCATCTCTGGAGACTAGTGTAATTAGTACTGTTTGCTTTTAACATTGTGAAATGATGCTGAAAGTTACAACACAAGTCAGCTGTTGTCTTGGATTTTAACCCTCTCATGACCTCTTATTTCTCCTCCAGCCCTTCCTGCTGAAATACACTTTGCCTCCTGCTTTAATCCAAACAGACACAATCAGCTCTAAGCTCTCCAGTTTCAGTTCCCCTCCTGACCACAGCCCCCCTGCCCAGGGGGTAGATGCTCACTGCTTCCTACCTCCCTTCTCTCCCATCAGAAGAGGTTTTGCAATGATGCAACATTTCCACTCCACAACCCAGGGCTGTGGAAATGAGGCTAATGCAAAAAAGCAGAACCAGCTGAACCCGCAGCACGGAACAGCAGGTAGAGAGCTCAGAGCAAAGATTCAGCACTTTAAATTAGTCATTTATTAAGGAGACAAATAGCCATGAACAGCAAATGGGAATATTAATCCAACAGTGTCAGAGTTCAGAATTATTTAATATCATGCAGAGTGAAGCTTGGAAACGCAACCTAGTGAACAGACAGGACTGAAACCACCTCCATGCTATCCACTCAGCATGGAAATACTCTGCTGAGCCTGGGTTTCTTGGTGTCTGCAGGATTTTTCCAGACTCTATCTATAAAGCCCTTTGCTTTAAAGTTGAGAACCTGCTCACAGCTGTCCAAAAGGATGGGCCTGCCCAGATGTGTCTCCTGAGGGGAAGTGATGGGAGCACTATCTCTTGGCGTATTTAACACCACCATGGATAAAGGTCTTGGAGACATCCTGCAGGAGAAGTGCCTTCCAAGAGGAGGGCAGGCAAAAGGATCACCATGGACTTCTGCCAGTTTCCTATGACCCAGCAGGAAGATGGGACCTCCCTGGAATGGAAAACGCCCTGGCTCCTCTGGGAAATATCTAACACACAAGGCTTGAGTAAAGGAAGAAACAGCGTGTGAGTACAATGCTAAATCAATCATTTACTTTGCAACCAAACAGTGAAGGAAAAAAGAAGTATTTAGTGCAGAAGGCTTTCTGTATTAAAATAGAGAAGGCAAAGCAGTTACAAGAAAAGATGTGGCCCCAGGATGGCACAGGGTGCAGCTCTCTGGAAGGGAACTTCACGCAAGCAGCTCCAAACAGCCAGCGAAGCGCAAAGGAAACAGCGCGGCAGGAGAAGTCATCCCTGACTCCTACCAGGGCTCAGCCTGACCCCAAAAGCATCTCCTGCTCTGCACCTGCACCAAGAGGGCCCCCAAACCTGCAGCCAGGAGTGGGCAAGCAGAGGATTGGCTGGGGAGCTGGGGCAGCAGCATGGACAGGGAGCTGCAGGGTGTGCGGAAGAGGCCGGTGCCAAGCGCGCGAGCCCCGGCGTGAACTCGGCATGCACCAGGCAGCCCCGGCCTCCCCGGGCTGTTACTTACTCCTTCAGAGCCTGGGAGTTCCCCGTTGCTCTGGCCAGAGGAATACAGATTGACATATTCACCCTCACCAGCCTCCTCACTGGCGTTTTCACTCTGGGGGAGACAGGATGAAAGGAAATATGTGATGGTGTCCCCCACCTGCACTTCATGGCAGAGAGAACCTGGGAGCAGAACAGCCCTTGGCAGCTGCTGTCACCTCCCTCGGAGCTGTTCTCTGTCTCTGTGGCCAACAGTGGCCACTGAGGCTGCACCATCCTGGGTGTCATTATTTCTGGCTCTGGAGCACTGTCCTGAAGGCCCTGGGCAGCAGCAGGCACTGCTTTGCAAGAGCTGTGGACTCCAGGTGAGATTGCCAAGGTGCAGCAGGCGGGTTTCAAGGTGCTGGAAGCAGAATGTTCAGAGCTGGACGCGGAGCTCCTGTCTTACCCAGGGCAGTCCTGCTGAGTGCAGAGCAGCCCTGCAGCCCCAGGGGCATTAAAGGTATCCTCCAAACTAGGCTGCAAGCATGGACTAGACCTATCATGCCAGAATAAACAAAACTCAAAGCCTTCTGGGATATAACAAGGACCCAGTGCAAGGAAGATGCAAAGCAAGGTCACATCCAAAGTGTGAAAAGCTGCACATTTACTCTGTAATCAGTGACCCTCTTACAAACTTGGCAGAGAGGCAGCACTAGCATGCCCTGTGCTGACAGCTCCAATCCCATCAACTCTCGGCTTCGCAGCAGACGAAAGAGGAACTGTCTTGAAAATGAGGTGTTCAAAAAAGTATCTGTAATGGACAGACCTGCTCAGTGATGTGCAAAGTGATCTAGGACCTCAAACTAGCACAGTGGGAACAGTGTCAGCCTCACTTCACCAACATGTGACTGCCTGCCACCAAGCACACAGCTGGGGCTGATGGGAACTGGGAAGAGCAGGAACCTGGAGAGAATAATCCGTTTTCTGCACAGGAGAGACAGAGCTGCACTGTACCCACTGCTCCTGCTGACTCAGGAGGGAGCAGGTGGCAACTGCAGGATGTGAACTGCTGTTAGGAGCCTGCATTTAGTACCTACCAACCTCACAAAACACTCCTTCACCTCCCTCAGCTTTGTCTTACAATTATAGGAAGCTACAGCCAACTCTCCCCTCCACCAGAATTTGACATTTTGTGTTTCCTACATACATCTAACATTTTCTAAAACCTGCTGAGGTTGTCCACTTTTTCCTATCCATTTTTATATGAAATTTCCTCTCTGCAATTCACACACATTTGGAAACCAGACTAGACCACAATTTAGCATGTATTAACACAAGAGACATGTTCTTTTTAAAAAAAAAAAAAAAACCAGAAATGAAGGCAGCCTTGCGTGAAGGTGCGTTATCATCTCTTTGGATAGTCTCACCGAAGGCGTCTGGAGAGAATCAGTGAAAGAGGTTTCAGAAGGAAGGCAGACAGGAGCATTCCCATTAAAGCTGCTCTCCTGAGAGGAGGAGTTTGGCACATCCACAGTGCTGGGTGACTGGCTGGCTGCAGCGGGCACCGCTAGGTCGGGGCTCTGGGACAGATGGACGGGTGGAAAAGGTGGGGTGGAGCAGGAGGAGGAGGTAGAAGAGAGGAAAGGAGGTATGGAGACTTGGTTGTGAGGCACAAAGTCCTGGGAGTAGGACCTAAACACAGATTTGTACTGCAGGACGCAGAGACACAACACAAAAACAAGGAAGATGGGGAAAGGAAAGAGACAGACAAAAGAAAAAGTAATTAGATTGGCAGCAGCGTAGCAGTGACAGCACAAGGCATTTCTAACACAGGCAGCACTATTTTACCACCCACACACTAGAGCAGGAATTGCTACCTGGGATACATCAGGCTTCTCCTGGAGAGGCATGTTCTTGCACCAACAGCAGCCTGGATGCTCATCTCACTGAGGGAAAGTGAGCAGCAGGGTGTGACCTGCAGGTATCCAGCCTTTGCTAGGCAGGGGAAAACCTGGATATCTCAGAACTGCTAATGCAGTGACCCTGAAAATCACCTGAGTGGAGGAAAGGATGTGAAGGCACACAGGAAGCACAACTCTGAGCATGCTGGAAGTATCTACATAGAGAAAACTACTTCAAGTGCTTATTGCTTTTCTGGGATTTTCCACAGGATCCAAATTTAAGATGCTTTTTGCTCCAGCCCTGTAATTTAACAGCTACTGTGTCAAGTCTGTTCCAGAACACACAGCTCCCAGGGAAGAGTGGCTGGATACTGCCTTCA
This sequence comes from Leptocoma aspasia, assembly GCA_013399835.1. NCBI lineage: Eukaryota > Metazoa > Chordata > Aves > Passeriformes > Nectariniidae > Leptocoma > Leptocoma aspasia. Next base: position 258,377 of record VXAX01001648.1, on the reverse strand, counting down.
AAGTTACACTGAAGGATAAAGGAGATTATGCTGCTACTCCTTCCCATTCGTGAAAAACAGGGAGCAAAAATGGTAATTGCCCTCCGGAGTGATGAATTCCTTATCAAACCCCTCCTTTAATGCAGTGCCTTGAAGAGTCAGCTGAAGAGATGAAAAGAGATCATCTGCGTAGAGCTTTATTTCACTATCTCTCCTAATCATCAGATTACTGTTCAGATAATATTAAACAGGGTGCAGTGGGAATATATTGTGCCAAGAAAAACAAGAGCAACCCTCTGTCTTTTAACATCTGGTGCTAGTAAGATTTGCCATCGGGGTAAGTCCAAAACAAAGCTGACAACCATTAAAAAAAAAAAAAAAGAAAAGAACTATGCTACATCTGCTGGAGGGGAGTTTATTTTAAAACCTGCAAAGCCGGTCATAGTCAAGTGGACTGCAAGAAGAATCACATCATCCAAAAAACCCCCAGCTGGAACACAGTTGAGGCACTGCTCCATGGAGGGATCTGCTGCAGAAGGATGGTGCAGTACAGAGCTCTCAAGAAGCACTGACACAACTTGCCCAAACCAGGCTGAAAAGTGACACCACTGTGATGTAAAAAGAAAGGAAATCAAAGGCAGGAATTGGAGAATTCAGGCTACATTTTCTCAGGAGAGGTGAGTGGGTAAGGAAAAGCAAAGCTTAGTCCATCACCTGAGTCCCAGCAGCAGCACCCAGCTCAGCAATGGTATTTTTGTTTCTACCTAGGCAAGATTTGGGCTTAAAAATCTAAACTTGAAATAGCCTCAGGGCCAGAAGCCTGGTCAAAAAAGCTTTTCCACTACAAAGGAAAGGAAATGTAAAGGTCAATGACTAGACTTTACCTTCCACCACCTTAATCCTTGAGTGGCTGTGCCTTGTGCCTTGCGTGGAGTCCAGCAGTGCTCTGGGTGTATTTTCAGGGCCCAAAACAAATTGCAGGCCATAATACAGAGGAGAGGAGGGAGATGCTTTGGAAAGAGAGCTTAAAAGACTACTGAAAAGTAATCAAAATGCAAATCCCCACCATGTGCCTGTGGCTAAATGGAGACTGGCTCTAGGACAGGCTCCTCTCTCTTCCTGCCCGTTTCTTTCCGGATGAGCAGCGCTGGCTCCAGGGACACTGTCAGCTTTTGGAGCTGCCTCAGTAACAATGACAAGTCTAATCTCTGTATTTACTTTCTGCCTGGATAAATGCTCTACATTTATTCATTTTCACTTGCATGGCACAAACCACTAAATCCCTCGTAAGACGCCAGGCTCATGACATCACCTTGGCTCAGCAGATTCATTATGCCTGACTGGTATTTCATGATCTCACTGGCACTAATACACCAATGATCACCCCAAGTCCCAGCCTAGACCCCAAACTACTGCTCAACAGCTCAAGAAGGCACTCAAAAAACTGCTGTGCTGATAACAAGATCCTTTGCTCCTGTAGAGGAAATAATGAGCTCCAGCAGAAGCTCTGTGCCAGCTCCCCCATTGCTGGACTTCCTGCACCCACATGACACAGGCGGCACACGCTGTCCTTCACTTTGTAGTTGATGGACATCTTCCACCCAGGAGGTCCAGGAGGTTTTGTCCCTGACCTGCTGAACCCAGAGGAAAAGCCAGGCTTTTGCAAAGCAGCAGTGGAGCTCACGCAGGGCAGGAGTGAAAGGAAATGACTGTCCTCAGCCAAGTCACTCTGGGACAAGCAGAGCCCTGCGTGAGGCACTGGCAGGGTTAGCTCAGGGCAGACTCTGCTTCCCTGCTTGCAGCCTGGACCAGCAGCTCAGGGAGATGAGTTACTGCTTCTGGGGCAGGAACATTTGCACAGCTCCTGCCTCGAGGAGTTTCACACACATTAATCCTAATTTGAAGGCAATTCAGACCTAAATATAACATAACCTTGCAGAAAGTTTAGAAGTTTGAATGCAGATAAGCCAGTATTGACAATCACTGTATGTTTCTCTCTCCCTGGTCTTATAATACACCTTCAGAACAACCTCTAGGCATGAGGTATGTTGAAATGCCAGTTTAAGGCCCAGGCACCCATGAAAATGCATTAATCTTCATTATGTGATCCGTGAACAATCATTTAAGGATGCAGACAGGCTCTCAGCATGCTGTTAACAAAGAGAACAGTGCAGAGAAGCCTTTGGTGTGCTGGCATTAATTAGTCAGCCTGCTCTCAACTTCCAATCTTGTTGTAAAGTTGCATCTTGTAGAAAGGGAGCCAGGGAGCCCCCTCCTTCCTCCGGAGCCTGGAAGCAGCTCTGGAATTCCAGTTATGCAGCCGTGCTGGGACAAGAGCCAAGAGTGAAGCATACTTTTCAAAGGGAAAAAAACCCACCCTGCAGTGGAGATGATGTCCATATGGCACCCATTCCTGCTGCTCCCCAGTCTGACCCAGCCCAGCCAGCAGCTGCCCCAGGAATTGCAGTAATGGCTTCCACAGGATCTGGGTGTTGTCCATCTCCTGGAAGCCCTGTCATCCTCTAAAATAAATACTTTTTTGGGGAGGGGACAGTCAATTCAACACAACTGTCACAAGGAAACAAGCCATCCTTTAGCGCTCCCCCCAAGAGACAACAGTTTATCTTGGAAACAAATCAGTGCTTGTTTTAATCAGCTTCTCAGAGGTTTCCTGCAGGGTCAGTCAGGCCTCGGTTATGGCTTCACGGACACAACCTCCAACTCCATGGCTTTGCTTTAAGTGAAGTATTTCCAAATAATTTCTGGGAAAGCTACAAAACTGGGTGCAACAGGAATCTTTGGCAAAGGATGCTCTCCTGTATCCAAACTCTGGCCACACTGCCAGCTCCCACCACAGGATCAGAAGAGGGGCTCCCAGTATGAATGACCCTGACCTATGACAGCAAATGGCTGAGACAGGGAGAAGAGAGAGCTCCCTCTCCTCTCACCAGTGAAGTGCTTTTTAAAAAGACCTCTCTGCCTCTTGGGAAGTGCTTGCACAAAGCAAGCTTTGAGCTGGGAGCAGTCTTGTCTCCTGGGAACAGCAGGAAGCAAACGTGCCTGGCCCTGAACATTTACCACACACCGTGACACGCAGAGGTCTCCCAGAGACAGCATCTTTCAACCTTTTCAATTTGCTGCCTTTGATTTTTTGCAATGGTGAATATTTCAGAACAGCTTTCCATCATTAGAAGCCTTGTTCCAGGATGTCCCAAAGGTCAGTGACATTCTGGCTGTTTATTTGGATTAGATGGCAGGAGATAAGAACTCTAATAAAAAACTTATTTCAGGAGTGACGCTTCTTCACACTCACTGGGCATGGCTGACCACAGCTAACAGGGAGACAGGGATATATATGCAGAGAGTCAGTGGTTGCAAGTTACAGCAGTCTCCAGCCCAAATCCAAAGTTGAATTCAATTATATGGCTGACAGAGCATCTGCAGCATCAGCATACAGAGTCTTTACCTTTTAAGCACAGCCTTCCCAGTTACCCTATGGACTTCTGCCAAATTAATCTGCCATCCTGCCAGACACTCCCAGATCAGGTAGAGCATCAGACTCCCAAAGTATGAAGCTATCAGAGGAAAAGATCAATCTTTTAGATCTCCTCTGCTAATGCTATTAAGGGAACTACGTGGGCAACATGCCAGAACTGGATGCCCAAATTGTAACAGTACAGAATTATATTCACAAAATACTGGGTGTTGCAAAGTCATTAGACCCTAAGAATATAATTGCACAGACAACTATTTGAAAAGACTTCCTATCTCATGACACAATGCTGGGCTTCCAGGTACTTTTGCTAATGAGGAAGGAAATGCTCCTGCAATGAATGGCTGGAAACACAAGCTGCCAACAGAATGGCTTCAAGCACTGCCACAGGAAAGGCAGGAACTCCTCAGGCTGGAATGTTTCTCAGCAAGGCCTCTGACCTGGCTGCAGAGCTGACCTCCCTGGTTTTAGTTGACGGTTAGCACAGTATAGGGATGGATGGGGCTTGTTGTGTCTCCTGGCTTCTGCACGAGAAAACACAAAATCCAAACTCTTCCTTGCGGAGGAGAGATTCCTGCACATCTTTGCAACAAAACTAATAAGGGGGCAGCAGGGGAAGAAAACATTTGTAAGATTTATTAACCATGCTGTCATGCATCCCTCTTTGGAAAGTATCAGAATTCAATTCAGTTGCACCTACAGCATCAGCTCTTTAGCTTATGGATAAAGCCCTCAGATCAAGATGGCAGATCTGGAAAAGACAGAGTCTAGAGACCAAGACAAGACTTCTAGAAGATCAGTCACACAAAAACCATGGGGTGTGTGGCCTGTGAAGTCAACATGGGACAGGTTAGAAAGGTCTACAGAGACCTGCAGTGTTCCAACTGCAAGGAAGATGTACAAACCCCCAGAGGAAGTGGTTTTCACCATCCCAGAGGATCCAGTGATGCCAGCAGGCAACAGCACTATTAACACCAGTGTCCAGGCCTGCCATGGGCAGTGGAAACGAACACAAACACAGAAGGAATGCTAAACAGGAAAGGCAAAACAATAGCTAAGTTAGAGCAGCTGGTTAAAGGGATGCAAATCTTTTCAATCCCCCTTCCCTCTGCTCCAAATTAAGGAGCCAAATCCTTAGGACAGGAATGAACAAACACGTTCTGACTTCCCAGCAGTGGTTTGACTGAGGCTCCCTCCATGTGAATGAAAACAGTCCAGTCTCTGCTGAGGGCCAGAGCCTGGTGTGTGCTGCAGGCTGGAAGTGAGCTACAGGAACAAGGCAGGGAAAACATGGGGAGCACATGTCTGCATTGTGCACGTCTTTAATCACTTATCTGACTCCCCTTTTCCTGAACATACGTTAGCACGCACACAAGAAAGAAAAACAGTTGTTGTGAATTTTCTGTGCACTTGCTCAGTTTGCTCAAGAATGGTGAGAACAAGTGAGAACAGAAGCGCTGAACTGGAGCTTTCATAAGGAAATGACTTGTGCCTTCTGCTGGAACCTCACAGCCAATTGGTTTCTGAAAAGTTACTGGAGATGTTTCTTAATTAAAAAGAAAACATAAGAAAAAACCCAACATTTTGAGAAAGGCAACTTATTTCTCCCCAGTGAAGGATGCAGCCAAATTTCCACTAATGGCATGTACATGCCTTGGAGATACAACTGTTCCTTGTTTCAGTGTGGAAAACCTTCCACAAGACTTTCTGCAGCCCTTGGTGGAAAACGTGTGGATGGGCAGCAGTGGAGCTCATCACCAGATGATTTCCTCTGTCAGTGCAGAGTTCTCCAGCTGCCAGGAAGTAACCAGATTTCAAGATCTGATTATTCCTGCAGCTCAGATACCTGCTCACCCGTTTCCAGGCAAACAGCACAAGGATTGATTAAACCAAGGGACAGCAGCTCTGTGCTCACAAGAAGGGAGGGAGGTGATCAGCTGGAGAGAAACTACTGCCAACCATAATCAAGGATGATGCCTTCTTGTTGCAAACCTCCTTTCCCACTGCTTAGAACTTTCAAAAGAGGTGGGAACCCCTTGAATGATTCTTGACAGTACATTTGTTGTCCCCCCAGTGTGGGATTTAATGGCTCAGCTGTCCATGGGATGGGGAACATGATGCAGTTCCTTAAAACACCAGCCCGCACTACCAACACAACCCCTGCTGGCACAGAGGCCAGACACGAGTCAGACTTGGATAAAAAACAGCTCAACTTGCCAAACCTATGAGGTCTGATCCAGTTGCTCAAGATCTGCCTCTATCCAGTAAAAGCTATTACCTCTGACACAATTTCCTGCAAAGGAGGGAAAAGCACAATTAGTGGGCTGACAGAGCAGTGGTGGCAGCTGGGCTGCAACAGCCCCTGCAGTGCTGACTGGAGGGAAAGGAGTCAGGGTTCTAGAGAAATTCATCCATTAAAAAATTAAAGGATGCTCTGAACAACTTCACCTCTTTTCTGTTGTCTGACAACAGTCTTGTTAGGCTGTGTAAATCAGGAGTAAGGCACTAATCCTTCATCTGGAGCACAGAGCTAAGGGGATAACAAGCAGAACGTGGTGCAGGCTCGGCCTCCCTGCTGCTGGCACATGAACAGATGGGGACAGGGACAGGTCCTCCCTGGGAGTGATTCCTGTGTCCTCCCTAGGCCAGTCTCCAGGAAAGGAAAAAAAGCACAGGGCACTTTCTGAAAACTGGCTACACTTGCAGGGCCTTGCTGACACTGGGTCAGGGGACAGCCATCGAGTTTAGCAGCTCGGACTTCCTGGTATTGATCCAAGGAGGTTTTTGCTTCCTGTGCAGAATGAATAACAATTTATGTAGGAGACATATAATTTTAGGAGATCTGATAGCCACTGCTGCTATTTGGGTACACAAGAGGCCAACTGCTCAGCTGGCAGTGTCTGAAAGGTGTGCTCTCCCTGGCACCGACTCCCTTGCTGGGGCTGGTCCAGCTAATGCTGATTTTTGCCAGGTTTATTGTTCACCAGCACTCACTTGAGTGGCTTTCCTCTAGGGAGAGAGGAGGAATGAAGACAAGAGAATATGAGGAGCAGAGCAGCATGCTAAAGTGCTGCTGGTGCAGCTCGTGGCATCCCTTGAGTGAAACCTCAAGGGGCAGATTGCAGGAGGGGCTCTGGTCCTTCCAGTGCTGACGGAGGGTGTCACCCTGGGAGGGATCCAAACCTCCACAGCTGTTTCACATCTGTCTTATTAGGGATATGGGAAATGGGATAAACCGTGGTTATGGTATTACATGGGTCAGCTATGATGCATGTAAGGACATTGGTATTTTGCAGCTCAAAGAGACACTTTCCTAGTGAAAATCTCATTTTTGGTTGTGAAAAAATAGATCAGATAGAGTAATGAGAAACTATGAAATTATCCTAATTTAAAGGCACTAATGGAAAAATCACCATTTTAAATTCAGCTTATTTCCTTTGTGCATTTGACAGTGCACTGTCTCATTGTTCTCATTGCTCCTCATGCTCCAGCCATTTATTTTACGCCTCACCAAATCTTTGCAAAAATGAGTAAGGATTTTTTAATGAAGCTTTAACATTTCTTAAAATAATATATTCACAGTAATGTAGTCCAAAGAAAGATAAGAACGGGTCAGAGCAATTTAATAGGTAGTAACCATTTAATCCAACAAGGACACTTTTTAAAATCAAAGTCCCCACATATTTTTAGAACATTATAGAATCATATTTATAGCCTCTCAATTAAATCAAAAACAGTCAAGTACTTTTATCTAGTCCTACAGTTCCTTGTTTTGCTTGCAAGGACCACTACCAAGTAAGAGGGCTGTACAATTCAGGACTTTTACTTCAAATTTTAGAACTGTTTACCACAAATTTATGCAAACAGTAACCTTGCCACCCCTCAGCCTTTTCATCTGTGCAGCAAAGCTCTGATACCGCTCTCTCTCACACAAGTGGAAGCCAAAAGCTTTCATTCATGGCCTGTGAAGTAGCTCTACTTGTAAAGTACTTGAATACTTTCTTCTTTGGACCAGTGATTATCACTAATTTTTAAAGAATGAGTAAGTGCTGAAATGGGAAGATAGCAGTGGCACAGTGGGAGGATACTGTTTTCAAACATTTAATATTAAACTAATTGAACACTTCTGAATATTCTCAAGTCTTGTCTGATAATTTCTTCTCCAGAAGAAGCCTAATTTACTAAACATCCAGGTCACTGTCAAAAAATAGTGTATTCTCAGTTGTCATCACATAGCAATCAGAGCATAACCACATAGTTTTACATGCAAACGAGCCCCACACTGATGAGCTGCTGGAATCCCATGGTTGAGTTTAATTTCATTATATTAACACTTTGTTATTACTACCATTTAAATTTAAGCAGCTGATTAGAGATTTAAGCAGTGCTCTAATACCATTCTGATTTAAATGATTTCCAGCTCCTCCTGCCATTCTCTCTTCAGGCTGCTCACCAGTGCTGTAGGAGAGAAAACCCTGCTCATCCATCAGCAAATCATACAAGCAAACTGAGCTTGTTTGGGACCATGGAGATATGAAGGGAAGCAGACAGGCAAAAATGAGATGGAAGATCTATTTGAGGCCGTTTTCCAGAAAAAAAATTAAGGAGCTGCAGCCCCTGTTCCATGTGTTTGACTAAATCCATGGATTTTGGGGACAGCATCTTGTTATTTCTCCCTAGGCCAGGCTCACACAGCAGCCCTTAATTGACTCATCCACATCACTGGCATTATGCAATGGGACAAAAAGACTTTGCAGCTCCAATGTGCAGCCTGGGGCACACAGAGGTCACAGGAGTGTGCCTGGGCACACAGGCCAGCTCTCTTTCCTCAGTCCCCTGCCACAAATATCAACACAGACGTGATATAAAGAAAGCTACACCTCCCCTGGCTTCACTTGGTGAGATTTACACTTGGTGAGATTTACACCTGGTGAGATTTACACACCGTTTCTCCCACCTGGCTGGTGACTACAGGAGCTCAAAAGCCTCCAAAGGAACCTCCACCTTCACCTGAGAGGGCAAGCAGAGAATTTGCACACAAGTGATCAGCAGTAAGGCAATACCCACGTGTTCCAGAGTGGAGAACTCACCGAGTGCACAGGAAAGGAGCTGTGCCGGCTGAGAAAGGAGTTAGAGACTGACATAGTGAGCCCCTGAGTGGCACCGCAGTCCTCGGGGGTGAAGGGCACTTTAGGTTGCTGGACACAGTAGGAGACAGAAGAGAAAGAAGAGGCAGCATAGGAGGCCTGCTGAGGAGGGGGGAGAAAGCAGGAGACACAAGACACAGAGAAAGAGAGCACAGAAAAGGCGGTGAATAAAGGGTAAGAAATGCTAACTGTAAAACAGTGCATATAATGGCTGGCTAAACAAACAGCTATTCATACAGTTCATCAGAGCCAGACACACCAGTATGTCTTTCCTGAGCTCAAGAGGCACGACAAAAATCACAATGCAAATCTTCTTTGTTTCACAAATCCCTTAAAAAATGAACTCCTGGCTCCCCCTCCCCGCTCAGCCATGGACAGCTGCTGCTGGCACAGACAAGCTGCTCCTCGCTGCCCTTTCCTCCCTGTGCCACGGGGGCAGATACCCAAAGGAGGAACTGGCTCTAAGCACACAATTCTTGCACATTACTATTCTTTTCTGGCAACCTGCAGATTGGGAACTTGGCCTGTCCAGTGTGAGCTATGGATCCTCACTGGTACTGCTGTGAGACTGGGTGACAGTGACATCCTGCCATTTCTCTGTCCAGTCCAAAATTATAATCATTTGCACAGGAGGCAGCTATTACACCATAAGTGACAAATCCTGGCAAGGAATTTCTCCTGAATTCCCCTATGGTAAGGAGACTGAGAGAGGATAAGGTATATTCAGGCTTTCTCAGACTTGTTGAATAAAACATACAATGCAAACGTACAATCTTATTTTTGATTAAGATCTGAAGCTGACAAGAAAGGACTTCCTCATTATTATATTATAGAAGAGTCCATCCAGCAAAACTTGCTGCTGCTAGAGCAGCTGATGCCCATTTGATTTGCCAAATCAAAAACTCCCAGGGCAGCAGGAGCAGAGGAACAAGAGTCTGGTGGCTTTTACAGGGACTGCTGAATAAGCCATCACCTGCTTCCACCTCTTTCCCAACAGAGGGATGAAGGGTGGGAGGCTGCACTTGAAGAAACCTTTGCTTCAGGGGAACTGCAAGCAACACCCTGATGGTATCAGCTTGTAAAATGACAAGAATGGCCAACAGGCAAAGCAGTGACACCTTGGCCGTCCAGATAATGATTACAGGGAAGCAAAGAAATGCTTTGCTTCAGCCAACAAATTCAGGAGAGGAGCAGAATTTCCCTTCTGCACAATGGCTGCAGTAAATCTGTGCTTTGCAAACTCTGATCATGACTGTGCAGCCCAAGTCACCTCTAGAAACATCACTGAAGTGCAGCCACCTCCAGGAGGGGAAGACAGGCAAGGGACTGCAAGGTGCAAGTGACAGTGCAAGGGTCACACTGATGGGGACCACAGACCCTGGAGAACTGTCTGATCCTCCAGAGATGAGTGCTGTTGACTCTAGTATCCCTGCAAAGTAAATGGGATGCCAGCATTTAAGGTCTGGTCCCCACAAAGAATTAATGCATAATTCTCAGTTCAGCTTAGCCAAAAATGTCACTTTATCTTTTTAGAACTCCTACTTGCACCACAGGAATGTAGTTATGCAAATCCCAAAATTAGAGCTAAAAAGTAGCACTTTGGACAGTCAAACTTCAGCACATACAACATGAAGAAATATTACAAGAGTTACCCTCACAATGGTAAGACCATGACTCAGTTCCCACATTTCCTCCCATTTTGTTAATGCCATGGCCAATTTAAGTAAGCTACATCAAAACAGAAGATTTTTTTTTAAACAGAACAAATAAAATAATTAATATAAACAAAATACCTTAGGTTAGACTTGGGAAAAAACAAAAGAGAGAAAAGAAATAAAAGGAAAACCCTTAAGAGGACATGGACAAAATCCCACCCTCCACTGAGGTCAGAAACAAAACTGCTGCTGCCATCACTGAGGTCAGGATTTCATCCCCCACATGGAAAATGGCCCTTTCTGTGCTGTTAAACCCACCACCCACACACATGTGGATGTGCCTTTCCATGCTGGCAGCCTGGGGGGCCAGCAGAACACTGAGAAACAGGTAAAATCCTGATTCACACAAGGGGACTAACGTGAAGGAAACGTGCACGAGTGAAGTAGTGGCTTATACCAAAGGTCTGTGCATAATAATATAAAAGCAGTTGTTATTATTAGTGGCACCTCTGACAACAGTTTCAAAACAGCAGTGGGAACAACAATGCAGCAATCTCTTGAAAATAGTGTTGCTCAGAGTGTCAATCTTCCAAGCAGCTGTCCTTACACAAGCCTGGCACAAATTCAGCCATGCCATGTGGAAGATGAATGTTTGATTTTTTAGGGCATTTTAGGACTTTCAAAGCTTATGGGGAACGGTCTGAACGTGGGGTTAGAAAGCAGCAAAAATGTACACGATGCAAAATGCCTAAAACCATGTTCACAAGCTGCCAAGGAGCACGATGTGGTAACACCAGTGAGACATCCTCCCACCACCTCTGCCTGTCAGAAGGAGGAGCAGGAAGAGCAGAGCTGTTCTTGGGAGGCTGGTGGCCCTGCCAGGTGTCCCTGCCAGGTGTCCCTGAGTGTCACTCACCAGCTGCCGCTGCTTCGGTGGGAGAGCAGGAGGAGGTGCCAGATCTTGAGAGGGGTCTAAGCTGATAAAGGAGTCATTGATCCCATAGACTTCCCTGAGGTACTTGTTCTTCTTCTGGTAGATGTGCTCGTTCTGAGGGGTCTGGTAGAACATGGACGGCTGTGGCTCTGAGTAGTCTTCCACAAACTGCATGTAGGCCATCACTGCAAGGCAAAGAGAGGTCACACTCACTGCCCTGCTCTGCAAACCCCAGCTGAGGGTCAGCAGGCAGCTGCTCCTTCTCAGAAGGGCACCCACAGCTGCCATCCACCTTGCAAATCCAAACATCCATCCTGTGAGCCAGCACACAACAAACACCATCCCAGGCCACAAACACAGCTGATAATACTCTGGAACCAGTGAGGTCTCCAAATAGAAACTTGAGAAGTGTCATTTACTGATGCTTAGCCCAAATCCTCACATAATCCATGGAAATTCTGAGGATATTCCTCAACAGCTAATGTCCAAAGTCACCAAAAAACCAGGATAGCATCAGTCTCCTTTTTAGGAGTGTAACAATGCAACCTTGACAATAAATCTGTAATAATTCTTGTGCCTATAGTAAGTCTCATGTCTGCAGTCAGCAAGATTTCTAGAACCAGGAGGCATACAGTGTTTCTTCATTCTAGCAAGCTGATAAAACTGTTATCAGAGAACACCTACCTGTGAGACTGGGTGTGCCTCTCCCTCAGCTCTTTAAATGCCACTGCCAATCCTGGTACAAAATACTTCTAAAAGTGCCACTGACCAAGTGTTCCTACCTCCTCAGCTCAAATCCAACACCTTTTGCTTCCATCCCTTTTTAAAGCAACTTACCATCTCCAATTTTCAACTTCAACTGATTCACAAGCTTTTGTGAGATGTGGCTCAATAGAAATGTTAAATAACCTTATCTAGAGGACCTTTCCATCTGCACAATATTCCTTCCAAAATCTATAAAAAACCCCCACACAGATTAGCCTAGGCAGCTCTGAGAGAGGATTAGTTACTGCTGCAATATTTTAGTGTTGGAGGGGGAGGATGACATCCAGTGCCACAGAAAGACTACTACAAACCCACCCCCATTATTAAGGATCAGAAGTGTACTGAATAATGTAAAACAAAGAAAGAACCCCCTTCTATACACCTGAGAGCAGGAGAAACAGATGTGTTTAAGTGTGATGGGAAGGACTAACCAAGGCCTTCTTGTAAACATGCTGTCATGCACAAGGCACTGTGATCACCCCTCCCTTCCTCCTGATAAACAAGCAGTTGTCACTTTTTGTAAATCTGGTCATTTGGTGGCAATTATTCATCTTCTGCTGGCATTTCAGTTGTACAGCTGAAAGGAGTGGATGACTTTAGTGAAAGCTATAAATACAACGAGCACAAAGCAGGATTTGCACATCATGAAGCTGGTTCCCACACTGGCTGCAAGGCAAAGTCCTCTGTTCACCTGCCAAGGCAGACCCCTGGGCCAGCCTTTAAACAGGATGCAGCCCTGCAAATGTGTCAGCAGGAAGGAGTTGCTTTGCACCTGTCTTGGGCACCTTTTTTCAGATTTCCTCTAATATTTTAAACTCCATTTAGAAACAGAGCTAACACAGCTGCCCTTCCCCCAAAAGAATTATAACCCTCTTCCAAAAAAACAGAATAAAGAAAAAAAGAAATAATGAAAAAAAAACCAGGTCGAGGTAATGGGAGCAGAGGAAATGGAGCTGATGGATTTCAATCCTGACCGGTAACACCTGCTGTCCCCATCCTGTGACCCCACAGCCCTGCAAGTGGACAACCTGTTCATGTCCTGCAGTACAGCCAGTCCTGCACAGCTCTGCCAAAGCTGCTGGAATTCTGACCTCCAGCTCTCCCTGCCACCTGAGCCTTGCCCCTCTTCCTCCCTCAGACTCCCTGCTCCTTCCCAGCACCACCTCACAGAGAGAAGAAACATGTCCTGGAAATACTGTCTTATTTGGAATCATGGTGAAGGTGCAGGAAATACAGAATTACTAAAATAGTCTTTTCAAGTATCAGTGATTCAGTTGGCTAAGGTGTTCCTGTGCCCTGGAAAATGCTCTGGTATACAACAACTTCAGGGAACAAGATCTAAAGAAGGCTTATGAAAGATATTTCTCTAGCAGGAAAACTGAACTAAGGATCAAGAGTCCTTGCAGAAGTGCAGAGGACAAGAGCTTGAGGGAAAGACCACATTTTGAGAGCTCATCAACTGAGCAGGACAAAAGCCAAGGAGGCAGGCCTGGCAGTGCTGGCATAATGCAGCAGACAGTGCTGAATCCAGACCTACCCTTGATGCTGAGTCACCCACAAAAGCAGTGCTTCACTGAACACCCAGACCTGCAGACACCACTGGGGATCAATAGCTGTGAGCTCCTGGAACGGCACCAAACTCTGCAATGGCACCACAGCTCGGAAGTGTTGGTGAAAAGGGCATCACGTTAGACACTTGTGTAAAATTAAATCACTGCAACTCAGGGCAGTGAGCCTGAATGCTGTCGGGAGCCTTAACTCAATCTGCAGGGGAATAATGAAGAGCTCTTTTATCTCAGCTCTTTCTGGGGCTAATGCATCCCATCGTCCTGGCAGCTCCCCTGCCTGGCTTGTTACAACTAGTCCTGGGCAGGTGAGCACGTCTCTGCCTCTACTTTGTCATCTTTGTTTTTAGGCAAAGTGAAGAACAGTTGGGATGGTGAAACACAAACCTGGCACTGCAGAGTACAAATCAAAACAGGCATCATTAAAATCCTGGCAATCTTGAACAGGAGAGTAAGAGAGCAAGAGCACTCCCATGACTCCTGTTTGCAAAGGGTCTTCTCTCCCCCTCTCCACTGTGGTTTTTAACAAGGCAGAAATTTAAAAGCAGATGGGAAATTACATCAGCAGCTCAGCTTAGGCTGCACGCCCTGCAGCAACTGTGCAGAGGGAGGGATGGGGGCTGCAACTCCCCAGTGAGCAGCTGGGGTGGAGTGACAGTCTCAAGGCAGCACCCCGGGAGAGAAGGGAGGCGTGAGAGAGAAACCTCTCCCACCACATGCCCAGTTTATGTCAGTTCTTAACCCAGACAGGAAATATGTGAAATTTAAAAAACCATGAAATCTCAGACTGGGGCTAGGAACACCTTCCCAGCAATCTGCTTGCAGTGCCTTGGCTTTCATTCCTGAAGGAGCTAAAGCTGCTCAGGGATTTCCAGCACACACCAGCTCTGCCCATATGGTAGAAGTCACAGGTACTGCTCTCCCAGGAGCCAGCTCTCCTGTAAGCAACACTCGGCTGCAGGAGAGGACCAGTGGTTGTTGGAGTCCAAAGGGGTTATTAGGAGATGATCAGCACTAAGGCACACCTGCAATAAGGTGAGGCACACTAGGATCCCCCTGGAGGGCTCACTGACAGCCCAGCCCCACCCTGGCACTGCTGGCAGCTGGGCCCTGCACAGGCACAACACATTTGTGTGCACGGGCAAGAGCCAAAATTATGGACATTCTTAAGCTATACCACACAGCAACTCAGTGGAGAAGTCAAGGTCAATGAGGCAGTCGTTGCTGTCACCCCTGGGAGGAGAGCTGCTCCTCACAGAGCTGGCATTATCCGCTGGCTAAGCCCAGCCTGCCCTCAGCGTGGTTCCTGCAGTTAAATACCAGCTGCTCACTGGGCACCAGGCTGTGTTTTGTTCCCACTGACAGGGAGGGAAACATGAATAAGTGCCTCACCAGTAGTTTCCAAGCTGTTTGGGGAAAGGATCTTGTTATTTCTGACTCTGGGCTCTTAATGGCAGAAGCTGTTCTGTGTCTTGTTCAGCAGGAGCACGATGCTGGTGCTCAAGCAGAAGTCTGGAGTAATTTGCCCTTAGCACAGTATCATGTGCTCTTACAGCACAGTAAAATAACCGTAACTCATGCCAGACTAAAAGCCCTATCACTCCTCTGTGTAAATTATACAGAAGTCAACCCTTGGTGGTCCCTCTGAGCACAGCTCACAGCAATACACAAGGTTAACTCAAGCAGATCTTCTGTGTATTACCAATAAAGACCATCAGTGTCTCTGCTGCAACACTTACTGCCAGCTACCAAAAGATGACCCACAACAAAGGCACTACAACCAAGTCCCATCTCTGTGAGCTCTGGATCTTTTTAACAAATCCATGCTTCTCCTCCAGATCCCAGGAGCTTGTTGAGGTTGTGGATGCAGCCCTGTGTGATTACACAAGAATATCTACATGCATCAGCCTCTGGGCAAAAAATATCCTGGGTGTCACCACAGAGCCTGAGTAATGCTTGACTGGCCTTTTAAATGCTGAAAAAGTAAAACTAGCAACCACAAATCCGTGGTGTGATAGGCTGTGGAGTTAAAACAATTTAAAACAAGTTCTCAGTGTCACAAGAATGCAACTAAAATTTTTGCAGTGGTCAGATATCAGCCCCAGGACTACCAAGAAGTTTTGCAGCAAGGATGCTTTATCAAATCATCAGAGTTGACAACACATTAGGTAACAGCTCCTACCTCTCCTAACAATGCAATCTGATCAATACTCCCAAAATTTCTGATAGTGCCAGATTACAGTTAACTCTAATCCAACATCAAAGAAAATTCACATAAGGCCTTGGTACTGAGGTTAAAGTTGTGCTCAGGCAATAATGCAGATTGCTTTTAAACTTGTTTTCAAGTAACTCTTTGGCATCTTGTGTGATACCAGGAAACAAAGACATGGGGCTTAAAGACACAAGCAAACAGCTCAGATCTCTCCTTCAAATGTCAAACTTCCTCTTACCCAAGACTGCCCCATGAATCTCCCCTCCACTGGAGCTGCCTACATGCACAGAGGTGCATTTCCCTGCATCCATCCATCCCAGCCTGGGTGGTGTAACAGCCACCCCTCATTAGTCACAGCAGATCCACAAGGATCTGATCCTGCAGTAATGTGCTCTGGCAGCTCATACTTCAGGTGAGGATTTTGACCAGCACAAGCTGTAACAACCACCTTTGGCTGTGCCCATTTACTTCCTCTCCATTGTCCACAACCAACCACATCTCAGCCTCTTTTTTAGCTGATTTTAGTGTCTTTAACTGCTTGATTACCAGAGAGCAACAAAAGAGATTTCTGCATATGGGGACACTTGGATGACCCTCACCTTCAGGTGGGTCAAGCCCTGTGCTCTGAGTAAAATCCCTGAGGGTTACTCATGTGGACTGGTCACTTAGGGATAATGGAAATGCTTTTAGACAAGGCATATTTTTAAAGAAGTGACTGGCAAAGTGCACTACATAGGAAAGGAGAGAATACACCCTGACACCACACACCTCTCTAACTCCCATCTTATCCATAGAATTCCAGCATCTTAGATTGCTTTGGGTTGGAAGGGACCTTAAAGAATCCAGTTTCAACCCCCCTGCCATGGACAGGGACACCTTCTACTAAGCCAGGTTGCTCAGAGTTCCATGCAGCCTGTCCTGGAACACCTCCAGGGACAGGGAGTCCACAACCTCTCTGGACAAAAATTATTCTCAGTGAGAAATCTATAAACTGCAGAAAGGAGCCAGAAGGCCAACTGAGCACTTTGAAATCAGCTCTTCTCTTGGGCTGCCAGCCATGCAATGTAATGCTCTTCCTCCAGACCTTGTATACATTACCTCCTCGTGCAACACACAGCTGCAAAGCCAGCCAGTGACCAGTAAACCAATATCTGCTAGATCTCACTGTGTAGTCCACAGCCTTCCCTGGCAGGGCACTGTGGCTGCCTGTTTGGCAAAAGGTTTCGCGTTTTTCAGCCATGAACGTTAAGGAAATCAGAAGAAGGTTGTGAGCTTGAGATGTGGTCAGCCCTGGTGTGCCAGGAGTCTGGCTGGGGACAGGAGCCTTTGCTTTTAGAGGCTGCTTGTTTTAATGATGTGGGAAATTCTCAGGCATGCAAAGGAAATGAGATCCTGTAGCAAAACAGCAGTACTGGACTCTAGTTAATAGTGTTGTCTTGCACAGCTATGTGGGTGACTGTGCTCCTATTGCCAAGTAACTGTTCTGGCAAGGCTGGGTTTTGGACAGAAAAGCAGTCCTTTCTCTGAGCTCTTGGAGGGGACCCAACTCTTCTCTGCAGTGGAAAAACAAAATTGGGGAATGGGGGAAGGAATGGACTTAAAAAGGGAGAATAGACCAGAAAGATCTGCAAGGCAGAGTGCCTCAAAGATTCACATTCAGGTGAACAGAGAAGTAACATGGTCTCACTACAGTAATGAAGATGCTGTGTGATTCCAGATCGCTTGGGCCTGGATCCATCTTGGCCCTAGGAATCACTCCTGTACCACAGCACTGACATTTCCCCTCCATGGTCTTTGATACTGACCAACTGCTTTTGACACTCAGACTCAAATAAGAGCATCACCACCATCACCATCACTTAGTGATGATCAGAAGCACAACACCTGCAAGGTGAAAGTGAAACCCAAAACACAGGAACTTGCTTACTGTGTTTGTTTTTCTTCTCTGGCAGAGGTGGTGGCTTTTCTGGGTCACTGTTCGAATCTGGAGCAGCAAAATCAGCAATGAATTCCACTGGTGCTGAAGAGTTTCCTTGCTGGAAAGGCAGAACAGCAGCAAAGGGTGTGAAGGGCATCGAGGGGACAACCACGGCGTTGTGCAGGTCATCCTCAGAGATATTGTCGTACTGGGAAGGGTGCCTCTCGTAGGACACCCTGCAGCCCGAGTTATCCAAAGTCTGGGAGGCTGCACTCCTCCTCTTCTTCTCTGGTAAAGCTGGGGGAGTCTCTGTTGGCTGTGCTGCTCCTGAGAGGCTGCAGAATTCCAGTGGAGAAGAGCTGCCCTGCGGGAGCTGGAACACATGTCCGTGGAAAGGGGAGCCAGACTCACCCAAGGACTCTGGCAATGGGCTGAGGACACCTGGCCCCTGAGGAGGTATCTGATCAGTGTTGGAGAGGTCCTGCTGTAGGAATTCATAATCTGGATCATAGTGATCTGATTGATCTGGGTAAACAGAGAATGATGTATTAGTTTCTCTCTTTTACTGTTTAGCCCTTCTCAGTTCTGTCCCTCCCATTCTATCAGTTAATTAATCAGTTTATTTTAATCAGAGTGGAACTTCCTTGCAGCTGGGACCATCTTTTTACACCTTCCATAATATCCAGCCTTCATATAACTCATAATTAATTCTTTACACTAGCAAACAAATAATGAAAATTCAATAGGTAGACAACTGCAGACATAATTGGTGTCATATTTATATTTTTATTTCCTTTCTTAGCATGTAGAAACAACACTGCTTTGGTCTGCCAGGACTGCCATTTCTGCAGACAGGGCTGAAATGAAGAAAATATTCCACTCACTTGAGAGCTGAATTGAGTTTGAGAACTATTACCTACAGCACGGGAAACACATTCCCCTGGGCTTTTTCCTCTCTGACAGAACAGCTCTGCACTGAACCGCCTGCAGCAACTCCAAGACAGCAGCTGCCAAGTGCAGAGCATTTCCTACATCAAGCCCTGCACCTCAGCTCCCAGCTGAGAGGCACAGGGCCCAGCAGCCCCTCTTACCCAGGGTTTCACAGCTTGTGTTGCGGGAGCACTGGCCGCTGTCGCGGTCCAGAGAGGAGAGCTGCTCGTCAGATTTGCTCAGTTTGCCAATGCTGCTGCACGGAGACAGGCGAGGAGACTCCCCCCCATAGGAGTGGCTTCCACCTGACAACCTCCTCTGGGCATAGCAGTCAACATCAAAATCCTTCAAGACAAAATAAAAAAGTAAAAAAAATCAAATCACCATCACTCTTGGCAGCTTGCTAGTGAGGAAGATTCAGCTCGAGGAGCAAAGACCTGACAAGAGGGGAGAGGATCAGTGCTGCTGGCCCTCTCTAAGCTCATGGAGAACACAGAAACCCTCTGATGTGGTAAACAGCCCATGCCAGGGAGCTCTGTGTGTTCAAGCCTGGGCTGCTGTGGCCCACACTGGACATTACAGATGCTGAGAAGATGACCAAGTTCTTCACAGCTACATGTGTCTGATGACTGCTTGTTGTGACACTGAGACAAGGGAATGACACTGCAAGATCTCTCATGACATACCTGGGGCTTTAGCAAACACTTGGTTACCGCAGGTGCATGCAAAGGAAAAATAAACTACAGTGAGATACAACTTTCTGTGCCTATGGCTATGGTCCCAATTCAGAAATTACCTCAAGCTTATTAACCTGTGAGTGAACCCCTCAACTATTCCCACTCCATCAGAACAACCTTAGTGTGACTGTAGTTTTAACTGAAGAGTGGCCACAGCTTTATCTGAGTCAGCCAAATGACTGTAGAGGCTCCCTAAGCCAGAGCTGAGGCTTTGGGGATGAGGACAAGATTTGATTTTTGTGCAATTTGATATGATTCAGGTCCTCACTGCTGAGCTAGTAATTCCTGAATGGGTAAAGCAAACCCAGCCATTTACAACCTCATAAACCCCAGACAAGCACAAGAAGTGGAATGTGATTAACACACACACAACTTTCCCATTTTTCTACCAGAAAATGTACAAATTTCCCCAAAGCACCAGCAGCGGTCGGAGCAGTAGCTCAAACTATTGCTTGAGTTAAAAGATGCTTTAAATTGTGACTGGATGAAGACAGACTTCTGATCTCACTCAGCCACATGCTCCCATGGCCTGCAAGTAAACCCTGGTGAGATGTCAGGGAGCTCAGCCAGCTGCTGTCCCCTGATCTATTGGAGATGGCAACACTCAGCCACTCCCATCCTCACACTCTGCTACCCCCCAAGGCAACGAAGTTTGTAGCAATTTGTTAATTACACACCAACAACACTGTAAAAAAAAAATTAAGCTGTCCACATTATTTATGACACTGCTGTTCTTGCCGCTGCCACTCCCACTGCAGGCTGCCTGTGCTGGGCTGCTTGGGACGAGCAGGGAGCTGTGTGGCTGCAGGTCTCAGCATCTCCCTGAGCTTTCCTCCAGTTCACAGCACGTTTCCCTTGGCTTTCACAAAGGGGTTATGTATGCCATTACCTGTCTGTTGATCCCAACAGGTAAACTGGACCCACTGGTAGCTCGGCTCATGGGGGCCACAACAGCCACTCTGGTTGGGGAAGGTGCAGACTGACGTTTTTTAGGGGGCAATGCTGGTGGAGGGCTGCAAGACACAACAGGAATTGATGCTTCCATCACTCTTCCAGAAAAAAATGGTTTTCAGAGGCTTCACAAGTTGTTTTCCAGAAAGCTTTTGTCAGCCAGGAGCTATTCAGCAAAATGTATCCACTAAAAATATCAATTTAAGAATACTCTCACAGGTAAGGTCCTGTTAAGTGGTTTATTTTTTAAGGTTGGTATTTCTCAAACAAAAACAAATGCCATTTTAAAAAGGATTTTAAAGGCAGCTAATTAGCATGGTCATTATTTCTTAATAAAAGTGGTGAAAATCCAAATTAAATGTTTTGGTTGACCCAAATATTGTTTCCATTCACAGAAGTCCCTCCCCCTCCTCAAATCTTCCAGATCTGAAAAATGGTCAAAGTTTCACAGGTTTACAGGACAGGAAAATTCTCTTTTTTGGTCTTTGCTTTCTTGGTGAATTTCAGGGAACAAAAGGGTCAGAGCTGCTCTCACCACGTGCACTGTGAGGGCCCCATGTTTTGCCATGAATCTGTGCCAGACCCACACATTTGCAGTAACTTGTGAGAGTTTAACCCTTTGACTTTTAGTTTTTGCTTCTAATGACACGTAATTCTGGTAGTCATCAAGCCTGAGAAGTTCCCAAGAGCACACATAGTCTGTTCTTGGAACATACCAAGAAATTTTTATATAACCTTTGAGAATTCATAAAATACACAGAAACATGATTCTTCTTGTCAGCCACAGCCCTTGATGCTGCGTTTTCAAATTAACACCACTCGTATTTTTCGCACCAGGGAGTAGCACCAGTACTAGAGAAGAAAAACAACACACACACAGAAAAACCTGCAAATTGGGGGTTTTCTCTTCCTTCTCAAAATAGAACATAGAAACTTTCATGTGGTTACTCACGAACAGGGTAAGAACAACCAAGCACAAGGTTTTTTTTTTGAACACTCTTGGCTTTCACTCTTAAGCTGATAGGCAAAGCTGAACAACCTGGTGTGCAGGAGAGATTGGTAACTGCCCCTTGATGTTAAAGGAACATTTCCCATCGGATACAGCAGCCCAAAACACTTGTACAGTGTGGAATTCAGAGTTTTATGTAAGGTTATTATGGATTTATGTGACACCTCTCATGCATGGATATCAGGGCATGGCACTAGCCTCACATAAAAAGAAGGAAAGGAAAAGACACAAGAAATAATAAGAGAGAACACAAAGCAGAGTCCAGGAGCAGGAAGAATTACTCTGGAGGACTGGAAATTCAAAAGCAACACTAACCCTCCTGTCTGGTACACATTTTGCAAGATTGTTTAAAAGCCAACAGGCTGGTAAGAGGCACTGGTGTTCTTCAGTCAGCTGGCTGGTCAGTATTACCTGTTCTCTGCCACACGAATGCTGGGCAGAGGGGGTTTAGGAGGTGCAACTTCTTCATCCATGGAGTCAGTCAGCAGCTCGTTGGATTGAGTCATATTAGTTGTTTTGTTGAGGATCTCCATTTCTCGGTCGGTAAGGGGAAGTTCTGATGGGCTGCAACATGCAAAACACAGATTGTAGATCACAAACCACAGCTGGAACGCAGCCCTGACAGATTCAAACCTATTTTAAATCATGTGCTATCAGACAGACACCTAGAGCAGAAGGCAGAATTTGCATCTGCAGGTGGAATTCCATGGATATGCAGAGCTCAGTGTGCATGTGACACAAAGGGATGTTTCACTGCCAGATTTTGGTGTCTTTTCTATCACAGCATATTCTCTTTTAGTGATCCTACTGAAATGGGTGGGGAGCTACATAAAGAACACTACACCACCCCTTATGAAGAACAGCTGAATGATTTAACTCAACTGTCAGCAGTCAGAAATTACCCCTTCTATATCAGTCCTGCCCACAGAAGTAATCAGTGACCCACCTGTCAGATTTACATGCTGGTAAACTGGGTTTAACTGGGCTTGTGGGAGAGGGATGCTCCTGCTTTTCAATTGTGAGCCTGACCAGCTCCTGATGGACGGAGAGAAGAAAAAGAGAATAATTACTATTTGTTGAATGCTGCACTTAAACATCTCAGAACACAAAGGGATGCTACTGCAGTAAACTCTTGGTTATGATTTAATGATGGCATGGACACAGAGAGAGCTGAGCTGGGTTTAAGTCTGGTACAGAGCCACAAAAATGATGCAGAACAGCTGCTAAGGAGCAGCCTGCACCCAGAGGAAGTTTTGGCAGTATTTGAGTGAAGTTCATTCCCCCTGACTGTATGGGGATTCTGCACAAACCCACGTGTGTCTTTTTGCTGTGCTTCCTCTTTCCTCTGTCTCACAAATGTGTTCCAGTCCACACAACACCCTAGATAATGGTAAATTGGCTTTACATACATATATCTAAGTACAAAACAGTCTTACCCAGTGGAGTGCTTCATCTAGCCAAAAACAACATTAAATAATTGCTTTATATTTTATAAATAAGAATGTATTTGTTTCAAAAAGCAAGTTTTCTGTAAAATGCCCAACCAAAAATTAAACAGCAAACACCCTCATGAAAAGGCCTGCTTCCCCTGAAGCTACCTTTTAACACATTAGCAATAGAAGACTTAATCATTCAAGAAGCTACTGTAGTGTATCTGTTATAGGCAGATAAGGCTCTGGATAAAGAGATAAGGCCATGATAATCCTGAACTCTAAGTCTGCCAGCAGTCAAAGCAACAATCATCCACACCAGAAAGACAGAGAGAACATTTTATGGATGTCTGAGGCTGACAAATAGATCTCCTGCTCACAGATACAAACACATGCCCCTCTTCCAGGCAGGCTGGAAAACTGGCAGTGCTTCCTGCCACTATTGGCTTCCCAGCATATTACACAAAGGAAACTCTAAAGGATCAATTTTAATTTTATTCTTTTTTAAAGCAGCCTGAAGTAGTGTCATCATTCCAGTATCATCTTTGTGTCCTTGTCTGTGGAGCTTGGAAACAACTGGCATTGCTCTCTCAGTGCAGTAGCTGCAACTGGAATGTCACTGCCATCATCCCTCTGAGGAAGGAAAAAACTCCAGTTGTGGTAGTTTTACATAAGGCTCTACTGAGAGCTGAAATTCCATGGGTTAACACACACACAACAAGAGGAATAAGGTGCAAACACCATCCAAGTGTCCACCAGAGCTGATTTTGGTCTCCATCCTCTACTCACACTCTCGGTGTGAGCTGGTGCTCCAACAGAACGTACACTGTTACCCAAAACCAGGACAAACACTCAGCTTTCCAGAAGCTGTCCTGGAACATCCCACACGGGGAAGGAAGAGGGAGCACAAACAGATGCCCATGGGGACTAAAACTATGAAGATGTCCCTGCTGGGACAGAGAGCCCTGGTGAGGAACACTGTGTTCTGAGAAGCGTCCTGATGAGTAACATCACTTGACTCTTTTGGCTGCATTTGGCATCATGGGGCTGAGTGATCATGCAATGGATTGCCACCTTTCTGCCCTCTGGACAAAATTCCACTGCTGAGAAGGTTTTTGGAGACCATAGTGCAGTTTAACAGACTCAGGGTTGGACCCTGTGAGCCTTTGGGGTAGCGGCCAGCGAGAACTGCGAATGCGCAGGAGCACAGTAAGGGAAATAAAATGTATGGGCATTCAAGCCAAAAGCCAAAATACTCCTTAAACATCCCCCTGAAAAGGCTATGGAAGGGAAAGTGTAATGTCTCCTTTTCCTGACCATTCTTCACCACCTTAAACCAAAGCCAGGCCAACACTGCAGACTGAGGTGGTGGCCATGCCGCAGCAGCGCTGAGGAGCCCCAGACCCTCAGGGCTAAAGTGCTCAGTTCTCTTATTTTGACAGTCATAATGGGCACACAGTTGTCTACCACATGGGAATGTAGGTTAAAACAGGAGAAAACCAATCCAATTTGGCTCAAAAATATCCTCAGAATTATTCAAATCATTGGGGCTGGGGAAAAAAAACCCAAAGCAGTGGAGGCACCAAGGCAACGCATGATTGCAATTACCTGAGAGGATCACTTTCCCTTCCAACTTTGACAAATATCACCAGACCCTGAATGTTTCTCCTCTCTGCTATCCCCAGATGAGAACTAGCATTTGGAAATCAAGCCAAAATCTGTAGCATACACACAGAGGTAATCTGCACACAACTGAGCCAGATGCACATTATGCTATTCCTTATCAGCAAGGAAAGAGATTCCTGCAGCAGTAATTAGAGATAATTAAAGCCTCTCTACAAACTGTGCTACTTCAGCAAGCTGAAAATTCCACAATGAGATGGATTTTTGAGAAGTTATGTAATCAAACCAAGGATTTTTTCCCTCCCTAGCAAAGCCCTAAAACCTGAGATCAAAATATCAAGTAACAGAGGTGAACAAGAGTCTCCTTTATGCTTAATTCTGAAAATAAAGAAGCAAGCACTGAAATGTGGAAGTGGATCTTGTGTGATCTGCCAGAAAAACAAAATAGGCTCTGCTGTGGAGAGAAGTGTCCATCTTCTCAGTTCTGCTTCCAGATCTGAAATGTGGCTTGGCCTTTCTAAAAGAAACCTTGTTCCTTGCTGTGCAGGAGGTGAAAGCATGCTGCTTCCAAATGCTGACCTCTTGATGGGCAAATATTCTCCCATCTCCCCAGACAGCCACAAATCTGCTCTAAGGCTGACCAGACATGAGCCAGCTCCAACTGGAAGGCCAAAATAACTTTCAGTCTAAAAACAAAGCAGAGACTGATTTAGCCACGCTGCTGAGCAGGGCTCCACAGCTCAGGCTCAGCACTGCATGGACATGTCCATGTTGCTCCCAGTCTGGGCTGGCTCATGAACAGACATCCAAGACCTTCCCAAATCCCAGACTTCCCCCCAATCCACAGAGGACACAGCTCTGGCTGAAAGGCAACAGGTACCAAGGGTTTAAACACTGCTGGAAGTCAAAGAACAACGTGTGTCCAAGTGTCCTGCAATGAGACCACACAACTCTGTTCCAGCTCTGGGGATAACATGTCTCTCCCTGGGATTGTGCAGATTCAGTCAGTGATAACTCACCATTTGCTGGGGAATTACAGTTCAGATACCACAGCACAGATTTTCACATCCTGCAAATTGCTGCTGAATTCCACTGCTAGCAGCAGCTGAGATTTTAGGCTAAACTCTTTTCCTCTCTCCTGCTGTGCAAATTTAAGACCAGCTTTACTTTTAAAATGTGTAGCTTAAAGTTAAAGAGCATACTGGGCAAAATAATCCTAGAAAATCCATCTTCTTTAGGTGATAGAAATGATTTGTTTCGAAGATATTTATTTAAAAGGCTCATAAAGTAATAGCAGATTTAGTATCTGTGTTTGAGTAACACTAAAGAGATATCCAGATGATGCAGACAGCAAACCAAGAGGCCTGAAAATGTGACAGTCAAAGCTTGGGAGATCCACTTGATTTTTGCATTTGGCTCCATTTAATAAAACTGAGTCTGAGCAGAGTGAAAGGTTCCTGACACATAACTCCAGGTGAAACACCTGCTACAGTTCTTAAAACTCTATTCCAGCTTTCCTTGTGTAGTTGATTTAAATATCCCCCTTTAGATTCAGCCCTGCTCTTGAAGGAGATGTAGCTTCCTCTACAGTTTCCAAAATAAGATTCCCAGGAGATATGAGAATCTGTCCACTGGTGCCCTAAGACCAGGTCAACCAAACTTTTAGCAACAGTGCCAGGACAGGTGACAGATCAGCCCAGAGACAAGCCTGGGACACAGAAATAATGGGTACAAGAACCTTACTGGGAGGCAGAAGGAAAGGCAAGGATTTTCCAGGGTGGAACAGGGAGGGAATGCTACAAGCAGGTCTGACAATGGATACAAAGGTTTCTGTTAAACGTTTCCATTAGCAATGTAAAACTAATCTCCAGAAAACTGACTTTAGCTCATCACCTGTTCCACACCCTAATCCAGCTGCTTAAGAGTGGTGATGTATCACTGACAAATCCCTTTAAATTTCTCTTAAAAGATGGAGCTGGAATCTTTCATTCTCTGTGGGCATTGACAGGGAGCATTTTCATTTTGTTTTGCTGAGACAGAAAATGTGCAAACCACGTCTTGTAATCTGCATGGGAGACTGGGAATGACTTGATGAAAATTCAATGCAATACTGAATAAAGATCCATTGCTTCTTCCAATTCATCCAAATGCCAGGGTGAGCATGCCAGAAGTTCACACTCAGAGCCAAACTGTGCTAGTCTTTAACCAGCACTCCAAGAAGGAACATTTAACTTATGGAACACTTGATTTAAGGGGTAGTTTACTGAAGGCAGAAATAGGACCCTCATATTTTACCCGCACTTAAAAACCTAGTTTACCAAGATCTCTTCTAAAATACATTATTATATGCTCCTTATAATAAAATTTACAATATTTGTCTCACGTACCTTGACTCCATCCAGAACAGCTTTTATGACATCCTTCACTGTTGTCACCATCTCCTTGTCCTCTGAATTCACCCCCTCCAGCATCACCTGGTCAGACCAGCGGATGAGGTTGGCCAGGCTCTGGTACACTCGACTGTAGCAGGATGAGATGGCAGAACTGCACAGCAGGAGAGGGAGCAGTTGAGAAAAAAAGAACAAAAAGAAATTTTGGAGATGTTATCAAATGCTTCACACTGTGCATTTCACTGCTTTGCTCTCTGACACTCAGAATTTGTGTTGAGCAGGTGACAAAGCTCAGGCTTCTCCTCCAATGCAGCTGCTCTCCTGTTCTCTAGCACCAAATGATGACAGTTTGAAGGTACAAACCACCAACAGCTCATTCCCAGGTATCAGAAGGAATTATCTGGGATACAGGTTAAGACAGCAATGCTAAAAATAACATTATTTCCATCTTAATTTACAGCTCCATCCTATGCCTTAACATTAAAGATAAGGATTCAAGCCCTACATTTAAGTTTAAGCTATGTTTATCCTTCTTCCTTATTAGCTCTCCCCAAAACCACCTTGGATCACTGAGAGCTGACTCTATTCATTCCTTTACAAATCACTGCCTCACTGTTTATAATGCCTGAAAACATGTAATTAAAATTACTTCTTTAGAGAAATTTAACTGAATGAATTTCAGGTTTGAAAGAGGAAGGGTGTTGCTTTGTTTTGTTTTTAATGAGAAACAGAATTGAAGCTATTGTTCTGAAGGGCAAAAAAAAAAAAAAGTTTTGGAAGGATGACAAACTTTAAATAAAAGTTAACTGTAACAACAGTGCTCCCAGGCATTTTCCTGGCCATTCTGAAAACACTGACTTCATTACTAAACAAGGTGTGTTAACAGTACTGCTGATGGCAACGCTTCAGCAATTCTTTGTCACGTTAAATCGATTTCAAACTGCATCAAAACCATAAACAGATAAGAGAAGGTGTAATCTTGCAATCATTACTGATACAAGTTGTTCCAAATCTTCCCATTTCTCTCTGGTATCCATTCTACATTGGCTTAACTCCAGTAACTTCATTATCTGTGAGAAAAGAATCAAGCCCACAAGCTCCAATGAGTTTATTTAGGTGAATGAGGTTTGCAGGACTGGGGAAAGAACTAATGTCAAGTTACAACCAGGGAATACAAACAATGGCAAGGACTTGATTGTTTGGTTGTTGTTTGGGGTTTTTTTTTAAGGTTTGCTGCTTGCCATTTGTTCTCATTTCAAATGAAATTAACTTGGTAGGATATATTTCCTAAACAGGGCCCTCCCCCATCTCTTTCTAAGGCTTTAATTTCTTTGCCATTAATCTTCAGTCTGCTTCCTTCTAAGGAGGCAGTAATTGAAAGCCCATTTTGTGCAAGATTGAATTACTTTTTTCCTTGATGCAAATGCTTCCCCTAAAGTAAAAAGAAGTCCAACAATAATTGCAGGGCTTTCTTTGTCACTGACACAAGTCTTGCTCACTCTTCTTGAGGGGGATTTGCCATCAGAATCAGCCCTTTGTGTCCTGTCACTGAAGTACACAGGCAGGGAGAGAAGGCCATGGCTTTTTGAGAAAGCCAGGTCCCCTTTTGGGTTTTTGGGAGGCTAAGCAAGGCAGGGCATGGGATCTGTGCCTTAATGCACACTGTTTCCAGAAAGAGAGACTTTGTGGAGAGGACATTCCCATGCTAACAGATTTGCTCACTATGGTTCAACAGATCCAACCTCAACTGAATCTTACCTGTCCCAGCCACAGGTGTGATATTCACCCATTTCCTCCCTCCTTTTGCCAGAAGCAGCCCTGGCCTCAGCACTGGGGCCAAACACAGCTGAGAATCTCTGTTTGCAAAGCATTTGGCACCCCAGTGCTGCCTCAACTACATCATAAATCTTCCCTGTGCCAGCACTGAAATAAGCATCTTGAAAGAAAAAAAAAATTGGAGATATTTAATGGGAAAACAAACAGGAACAGCACAAAAGCTGGCAGGATTTCAGGAACTAAACACCTGCATTTCTCTGCTTAGTTCTCTACTTTTCTCTATGTTAACTTTGCTCTTTCAGTATTATTATACAATGTTTGTTTGTTTTCTGTAAATCAACTGCTCCAGCATCCATGGGATGAACACCAACAATATCTCTATGGCTTGGCAACACCACAAATTCTTATAAACCATGCTGAGCTTGGCTTTGGCAAATTTCTACTTCTTTCCTGGCTTCAAACCCATTGCCTAACTGGTAAAGACATAATACACATAATCTGTTAAAGCATAAAACAATAATCTGTTGAGTGTGGCAAGAATGAACTTGGACTGGTTAATCTGCTGAAGTACATCTATTTACTTCTGTATCTGATCCAGTAAAATCCAAAAAAGCAGTTAAGAGTGCAGGCTCAGACTTCTGTAATATCAGGATGGATAAACTGAGCACAAAAAAGGATTACTATGAAGATAAGCTCCTTTTTCAGGTGAAGCTATTGGATTTGTTAGCTTTTAGGATACCACCATGGACTGCAGAAACAGGAATAGCATCTGAAGAGAATCCCCCTCTAGAAAACAACGAATTTCGAAGTTTATGCTAAGAACCATCCCTTCCTCCACTCCGAAAGCAGCCTGATTTGCTTTATCTTTCCATGCCATGAGCTTCTTCACAGCAGGGAATCTGCTTTTAAATGATGTCTGAAAACCACCACATAATTAGCAAAAACAGCAGTCACTTCATCAGCATCTCCTGCCATGAGTTTCTTCAGATAAAGAAGGAGCCTGTTGGTCTGTCATGGTCCCAAAATCCAAGAAGGAAAACTCACCTTTGCTGGATGCGTGGGTCAGTTTGCACCAAGGGCAGGATGGCTTCCAGCACTTTACTTGCTGAGCCTGGCAGCATCTCTAATACTTTGTTATCAATTGCCATTTTGTCCACAATAGTCTTAAAGTAGCGCAGTGCACTGACAACCTCCTTCTCCTTTTCCTCTAGCCATGATACATTCTGAAGAGGAGGGAAGAAAAGGAGAGATATGTTAAAACTTCAGTATTTTTAAGGGCAGGGTTCCTTTAACAAACCCAAAGTATGGTGACACTGAGGTGTGTTCCAGGAGGAGTGGAAAAAATCCCCTCCTACCACAAACACTTTTTAATTGAATTACTACTCTTTCAAAGGAATAGTCAGTGCAAGATTACACCCACACTTTAACCTTCAGAATTACCTGCATTCCAAACTGAAGGCTGATCTTGACCAGTTTTAGGCTAAGATTAGCACCACTGATGACATCAAGGACACTGCTTTGAAACCCACACCCTAAACTGGGATAGTGAAAGAAAACACATTTCACAGAATGGTTTGGGTTTGAAGGGACCTTAAAGCCCATCTCCACCCCCTGCCATGGGCAGGAACACCTTCCACTATCCCAGGTTGTCCAAGCCTCATCCAGCCTGGCCTGGGACACTTCCAGGGATTGGGCAACCAAAGTTGTTCTGGGCAACCTGTGCCAGAGCCTTACCACCCTCATAGGGAAGAATTTCTTCCTAACATCTAACCTAAATCTGCCCTCTGTCAATTTAAAGGCAACACCCCATGTCCAATTACTACATGTCCTTGTAAAATACATGAAAACACCCAAATAAACTCCACTCTGATGAACCTCCAACCTAAATCCTTTTGTGATTCTGCTGGAACAAAAGAACTCACACAATTTCCTTGAGGACCACCTGTAAAAGCTAAGTTTTGGCATTGGTGAATGAATGTTGCAGAAGGGAACAATTCATTGGAATAAAGCTGAGTTGTGGTCACCAATTTCCATGCCACCACCAACACTAGAGGAGGAAATTCAGAAGTGATACACGATACCTCAATGGCATTCTGGACATGGATATTTTAAAAACGTTTACAACAGTATGCCTGGAGGACTTTTAATGCCACAAGTAGTTTCTGAGCAAGACTTAAATTAACTACTGAACACTGCTAGAAAAGGAGCAGAGAGCTTAGCAGAGTCAGATTTCATCCATTACCTCCTCAGTAAATTCAGCTTCAAGAATTAATGACCTATGGGCATTGTGTGCTCCCCACATTCTTGTCAGCTGTTAAACTGCTGCTTTTCTGCAAGATCAGGCCAGCAGTCCAAAAGGTTTAGGAAGAACAATTTATAGGCAGCACTGGTTAGTAATTTGGGGCCAGTTGCATAAAAGGGTTAGAATCCCAAGTTCCATCTAGCTCCAACTTCAGAAGTCTAAGTCCCAATCCAAGAACTGCAAACCACCCTGTCATTTTCCATCTCATCTGGGCAGTGCCCAAAATCTGCTGCTGCTTCCCCTTTGGACAACATTTCTTGCCAGGAACCTCAAGTTCTGATCTACAGCCCACAGTGCCCTCAAAGCCCTTGCTGAGGAGCA
Organism: Leptocoma aspasia; assembly: GCA_013399835.1. NCBI lineage: Eukaryota > Metazoa > Chordata > Aves > Passeriformes > Nectariniidae > Leptocoma > Leptocoma aspasia. Next base: position 227,240 of record VXAX01001648.1, on the reverse strand, counting down.
TCCTGGCAACTCACTGGGATAAAAAATGACATTTCCCATTTTGCAGGGATGTGCCCTCACCACTGCAGAGTTTATTCCAGGATACAGAATCTTAAAAACATTTAGGTTGGAAATGACCTCTAGGATCACTGAGTCCAACCATTAATCTATGGAGAGCCTTGGCCTCTCCCAAGGTTTTGCACTTCACATGAAATGATCACACATTTTAGGGATCAGAGAGTCTGTAAATTCCCTGGGTAAGTACAACCATGGTCCAGCAGTCAAAGCTCTCAAACAGAAGTGAAAAAATGGAGACTGCAGTTCCTGCTCCGATGGCTGTTTATGGGTTTCATTCAACAACTGTTTCCTGTAGAAAGGCTTGTGACTTAACAGCTTAAACACTCTCCTGGTGCACAGAAGGGATGGGCCTGACAGAATTCAGGGCTGAGAATGACAACTGGAAGCACAAATCCTTCCACTGAGCACACCAAGGGATGAGAATCCAGCCACTGGACACTGTCTGGGACACAGCCCTTTTTTTTCTTTTTTTCCCCTGCTAGTTCTTTGGGTGACATTCCCCAGGAGCACTTCTTAATGAATCCTCTTCCAAGGTCCAGAGGTATCCCACGTAGGTGTGAACAGAACCATGGAATGGTTTGGGTTGGAAGGGACCTTAAATGTCATCTCCTTCCACACCCTGCCACAGCTTCCACTAGACCAGACTGTCTACTGTCTACTGAAGCCCTGTCCAACCTGCCCTGGAACACTTACAGGGATGGGGCAGCCACCCATTTCTCTTTTGGGCATTAAATGAGAAAAAGTTACAACTCAGGCAAAACAGCATCTCCTCTCCACGCCCTGCCTGACATATATAGATATTTTTGGATGATTTCTGAAATTTTCCTTTAATAATCAAATTGCAAATGCATCATGTATGAGACACAGCTGAGCCAGAAAGGGTCACAGTGAGCTGTACAGAATACACCCAATTACAAAAGCTGGAATCATCCTTTTTTTCCTTACATTTTGGCAGTGTAAAACCTACCATAAGTCTGTATATAGCACTGAAGGACACTCCTGTTCTTACAATAGGATAAGAATCACAGACAAGGTTCAGGGGACAAAAGGAGGTTCTGAAAAGAACTCCCCCAATGTTGCCCCTATCCAGATACGAAGGGGAACAGGAGATGATGATGTTTGCATGAGCTGAGCACAATCCTTCAACTTACACATCGTGATTTTACATTAATTTTTTGTATTGCTATTTCTGCTCTACAGTGATTATCTACTTCAAGAGTACAAAAATAGCTTCTTAAGTACTTAAGAAGGAGAAAAGGATGATATTTAGTTTATCAAGTGAGCCTTCTGACAGAAGATGCCCTGTTTGTCAACTGATGTCTATGTTCCAATGAGAAAACTTGGCAACAATCCAGGCACATCCTCTTCCCCACTCCCTCCACTAAAGCTAATGAGCTTACTACATCCAACTAATTGATTAGTTGGACAGTAGCTATTAAAATAGGTAAGGAATGAGCCAGAAATCAACAATATTTTGCAGTATAAGAATGAATGTAGCTTGAATAATCATGTACAGTAATAAAAAATTTTGGAAGTGTTTTGTTTTCCAATTAAAAAAGTCCCAATCTGTACATAAAAAATGATTTTAACGTCCAGCATGGCTTATTAGTAAATCCTCTTGCACTGTTTTTAGGGGAAAAATAGAAAAGCAAAAAATTTCATCCATTATTAACATGCATTTCCTATAGACCACATTTTGAAAAGGGCTCTTCATTTTCTAATGTATTTAATGTGGTCACATATCAATTTAAAGGAAGGCCTCTAAATTATCTCAAGATACCATCCACAAACATCACTGGAATTAAAAGCCTTCAATGAGTACTCTCACTGTTGTCTTTTTCTTTTTTTAATTTTATTTTTAAATAGCACTCAGCAATGCAAGGTGTTTGGCTCCCTAGAAAGCCTTTCCACAGCCTCCTGGGGAAAAAAAACCTACAGCCTGAGGAAATCATCACCATCTTCCACCTGATGGTGCAGAACAGGGTGAGGAAGCACTGCAGAGACTTCTCTGGGTGTTAAGCAAGTCACACAGCCTAAGGAAACTTTATCTTGCTGGTTGCTCTCAGTAACTCTACAACAACTCTCAGCAGAGGTAATCTGAAAAATTCTGCATGTCTGGTGCTGCACACTGGATGAGACTTTTAACAGCTGAGAATGATGTTTAGTTATCCTAAACAACCTCCACTGCTCTTAAATTCTGGCTTCGATTTGTACTTGAAAACTGACTGCAACAGTGTTGTCACAGAGAAAGTCTCCAGCTACATAATCAGGTCACAACAGGAGAGGAGATAACACAGATCAGTTTGTGACCTCATTTCTTAGAGGACCTGGAGTACATTTGCTCTGAGGAACATTGTGCTGGATCAGCAGCTGCTTGAACACTTCTGTGTGACTCTCCCTGCTGGTGTCATCAGGGACTGAGCACATCTTTGGACCAGCTTCAAGGATGTGCTTGCCTGGGTTCTGGGGTTTTGAAAAGGATCACACCCCAAAACCAGGCAGCTATTTGGAAGCTTGTAAGCACAACCCACGGGGTGTGCATGTGGGGAGGATGTGTCAGGCCATACACCACGTTCCATAATGAGATATTTAAATGCTTGTGGAAGGAGGTCTCATCATGCTCTCCAAAGGGAAGCACATGTCTTGATTTAATATTACACAGTGCTGTTTAGAGGTAACCATAAAGTGACCCTGAGGATTCCTGAGCTGCAGAATTATGCAGAGGACAAATTCACACACCAGATTATGATAAACTGAGTATCAGAAAGCAAGAAACTATCAGGATAACAGAACATGGCCTTTGCTTACTTTGTTCACTGACTTCTCTGGTGTTTTCACTGTCAGGTCAGCTTGCTTTCCTTTCTTTGAGGGTGTTCTCTTTATTTTTGGTGAATGAAACTTGCCCTTCAACTTCATTGTGAACGAGGAGAGATGGGAACGCTCAGAATCTAGAAAGACACAGAAAAGCATTACTGGATTAGGGCAAATATGCTGAAACCAGGGATGTGTTACAGCATTATCTGGAAGACACTTGCATCACGCAAATTTATTGAGTGGAACACGATAAAGAAAATTAATAAATTGCTGCTCTGTATTGTGTTTCAAACCACAACACCACCATAATTTCCTGCTTTCCTCAACCACAATATCACCATTATTTCCTGCTTTCCCTTGGAGGCTGCAAAGCAGAGGCAGGGACAGTGGGACTGCTACTGCTCTGTGCCTTGGAGGGAAGAGGAAAAACACCTCTCTTCAAAGCACTTATCTCCAGCAGGTCCTGAAGTACTTTACAAAGCAGGCAATCATCGTGCCTCTTTGGCAGATGAGCAACTGAGTCAAGGGGATGAAGTGACTCTCGTTCACAGACCTCTGGCAGAGCAGAGCCCTTGGCTGTGGGTCAGTGCAGGCAGGGCTCTGCCTGGTACAGGAGCTGGCTGCTCCAGGGATGGAGAACACAATCCCAGGTAATGCCCTTCCCAGGATGCTGATCCCCATCCACCCAGCAGCATCAATTTTGAATGTGGCCCCATGGATAACCTGAACAAAAATGCCAGCCCTTGTCATCTGCAATGGATTTCACTTCCAGTGTACCAGAAAAAGCAGAGAACAGAGGAACAGCTTCGATAGCAGGGCATCCTTCAAGGAGCTGAACTGCAGAGGTGCTCAGCCCTTTTAAAAATTGTATTTTCATTGTTTCTTGAATACCTAAAAGCAGAAGTCTCAAAGGTTTGCAATCATGCCATATGCAGACTTACTGCTGAAATACATTTTTACCTGTTCAACCATGAAGCTAAATAAAACTAAGCTGCCTTGTGGAGAGCAATATAGAAAGTATTTTGAGCAAAGAGCACTTTAATAAATGAAGGTCTGAGTTGCTGTCTAGTGACCCAGATAATTCAGCAGAAGTTACCCAACTTGTCTCTAACTACATTATGAAGAAAAGTACACAGTTTTGCTGTATGTTTCATTTTTCTTTTAAATTATTTGAACATTAACTGCACTGGCTGTAATGAGTCCAGAGGACAGCCCCATGCATGCAGCACTGCAGCACCTCGTTAGCATGCAGACTGCAAACAGCAAAGGCTGCTGAGTCAAATCTAGCACCCAGCAGCTAAATACCACAGAGCAGTGCTGCTCCTCGTACTCAGAAACCACCTAACCACAGCTCAAGGAAAGGAACCTGTCTCCCTTTAAACCTGGTTTCCTGGCAGCATGTTATGACCCTCTGTGAGCACACTCACCAATTCTCTGGTTAGGTATGTCCTCTAGACCAAGGTTTTCCAGACATCCTACAAATGGAAGCTGTGTGAGCACCGATCCTAATCTAGTCTGGCTGCAGACCTGTTCTCCACTTACAGAAGTAAATGTTTTTCCAGGTTTTCTTTGTGTCCTTAAGTCCTGTTTAGTGCACTGAGGAGGGAGGCACTAAAAACCTTGGCCACTGCAGATAAATCCAGGCATATCAGTTTGCCTCTGAAGAATCACTTACAGCAGCTGGCACCCCAACTTAGCAGCAATTTACGTCAGTGCTTTACATCCACAAGAGGATCTCCAAACCTTTAAAACCTCTCTGTCTCCACAGGGTGCTGAAGGTCACCACTGAAGAGAGTTCCTGGCTGCTGTGATAACACTCTTGGACTCCTCCCTAGAAAATAATTTGTATTTATTCCATACACCATATGAGAATTTCCATATTCGCACGCATATGCACACTTGCCATGAAAAGTCATGGCTCTGAATTAATTTTTTGAGAACTGGCAAACAATTACAATAATTAATCTACAGGGAATTAATGGCGACAGGAACAAATTGTGTCTGGCTCCTCCATGGGCTGCAGTGAGATCCAAGCTGCTGGTCTCAGTAAGAAAACACTCAATGCCTACAAAACCCTTGGTCACCTATGGTGATAATTTTGCATTGCAGGGACAAGATATTTGGAAGGGAGAAAGATTTCAAAAGACTACAATTTCCTTTTCTCCTTGCCACCAGACATCTCTACCCATCTTCATGTGGCAAGCACATGAATGGCTGAACCAACATGTCTGCGTGGTCAGGAACCTCCAGGAGGAGATGTCATCAGAGAAAGTTCCTTTTCTGCTGACAGCAGATCCTCTTCACCACCACCAGCAGCCAACCACTGCCCCTTAGCTTTTTTTACCCTTTGGTCACACCAAACACCAAATCATTTGTGTGCCACACTCTTGAGGGGAGACAGACACACAGAGCAAGGACAGAAGAAAGTGACTGGAGCAGAAAAGGAACTGCTTAAAATAGGTCTGGTGAAGTAAACCAGCTGACATTTGCAAAAATAATAAACGTTATTGTTTGAACAGCCCAGCTAAGTCCTGCTTTGAAGATCACAAATTAATGCAGCTTTTTACTGCCATGGCTTTCTGTCTACACCAAGCACTTTCCAGCTCTCATCTGCTCAAAAGTTTCTGATGCATTTGCAGTTAAACAAATGAGTCACAAACCAATATTCTCTCACACTCAATTACACTTAGCACTTAAAATAGTGCTTTTCTTGTTCCAAGCACATTACAAACACATCGTTCTCATCCTTAAACAGTCAGGCCTTAACCTTACTCTGAAGATGGGAAGCAGGCACAGAGGTGAAGCAACTTGTCAAAACAGAGCAGAGGTGAGTCAGTGACTCTGGTGCAGCATCTCCATCACTCTGCAGGCCCTCGGCCTCTCCCCCTGTTCAAGGATCAAGCTGTGGAGCTCCTGTGATTATGTTCAGTGAATGCCAACAGAATTATTCAGCACACTGGGCTTTACAGTTTGCAAGCTGATACATCATTCAAGCATTATAAACAGAATTTGCTTTGTAATGAATCTGGATGAAATGGTATAAAAGAGAAGTGACACTTGAGCAGCAAGGGATTCTAGCTCACAGGTGTAAAGGACCTAAGGTTTTACAGATGAAGCCTGAAACTCTTCTCCAAAGAGCACAGATGAGCAAGACTTCCTAGACTGGTTAGCACAGCACTGGTCTGCTTTGAAAAATAACTTTCTTAATACTATATCCTAATTTAAATATCTTACATGTCCTGTGTGTCCGTCCAGTTAAAAAGTTCAAACAGCACAGCACGCCTTTATAGATTAAATAATTTGATAACATACACAGAGGCAGAAAACAGAGCCATGGCAGTGCTCAAACCACTTCTGTCCCTCTGCTCCTTCCTGCCTATCTACAGTAACCAAACCCCTTAATGCAGCATTGAGATTGTTCTTAGCTTGGGAGTTTGCCCACTGGAAATTATTCTATCATATTACCCTTGCCTCTTGTTGATGAATAGCCAGCAGTGTTTAGCTGGAGTCTCAGCACTGGCTTTCTCCTCTCTGGTGTGCAGGAGGAGGGTACCCCACACTTACTTCTATGCAGTGTCCAAATATTTTTGAGATGAATGGGAAAAGTCAGGGTAATAAACTCAATAAAGTGATTTCAACTGGAAGGGGAAAAAAAAAAGTTGTATCAAAGTGTTTCTGTCTCAAAGGAACCACTGACTTTCCATTCCCTCGTATTTCATCTGTCTGGATGCTCTCTGCTGCTGCACGCAACTGGAAAAAAAAGCCCTTCAAAATGACTTTATTATGGATCTGAGTTTCTCGATTTCTGACTGGAAGCTTCACTACATCACTGGTTTCACAGCTAATTCCATCCCCTGTCAGCGAGGCTCCCGCTCCGTCGCGCTTGAACGTGCTCCAGCTGTTGAGTCACGGCCCTGCTCAGCTCCCAGGCTCGTCTCCCCGGCACGTGTCTGGGGTCTGACCACACACACACCACCACAGAGCTCCTCTGACACGCCTGCTCCAGCCAGCCCTGCTGCCAGGTGTGCCCAGAGGGGTTTTGTGTATGCCTCCAGCCCTCAGACCAGGCAGACCATGGCTAAGGAGAGCACGGCCCACCAGGAGCCACCTGATTGCCCACCAACTCCCCAAGCTCCAGCAAGTGCTGCTGCCAGCCTGCCAACAGAGAGCTAAATCTGGTGAGGAAAGAACTGCAGGTTTAAAACAACACTGGATTAAAAGGGAAGGCAGATAAATCAGCTTACGTGCTTGTGGGAGAAGAAACTGAGGCTGCTTAGGAGAAAGCCAGCAAGTCAAAGCCCAACATCCACCGCTGCCATAGTCAAATGGTCACTCTCCACTTGGGCTCAAATGAAGGCCAGGATAAGTCAAAACACACACAAGCTGGTGAATTCCACCAAGCTAAGCCAGTAGCAAATTATTTGCTTTAAAGTCAAAGTGAAAGTTCAGCCTTTTACAGAACTCAGTCACAGCAGAGTTTCCATCTGCTGGGTCCCATTCACCAGCCTTGTGTAACCAGCACATGGGAGCCTTCAGAAATGGGAAATAATGCCCTGCCTGCTTCTGCACATCCTGGTCCTGTTTTTGTCACTACTGTTCCATGGCAGGGAGGCTCCAGCAGCTGGAACAGGCTGCTCAACTTGTTTAGTGTTTGGATCATATAAAACTAATTGAAAATAGACTTATTTTTAATTAAAACCCCACGAACTTTAGAATATGGTACCTTTTCTTTCCTTCACCTGAAAAACTAAACCCTCCATCTTCTCTCACACTCTGTGTGTTCAGACACCAAAACCCTGCAGCTTTAGAGACACAACTTTAAAAAAGGGTTATAGTTCATTTTCCAGCTTGTCCTGACTTTTGTGGCTTGCTAGAAAGAACAAAGTGGAATCTAAAAACCTTATTCCACAAATGGTTCCTTTTTCAAAGGCCATTTAGGTCTCTGCTGGATGCACATATTTATAAAAGCTATCAGATTAAAAATAACAGCGGACATCTCTCCCCATGTCATAATGAAGCTATTGTGCACATTTTTAATCAACTGCTCCTGCCACTTTTGCCGAGTCCTTTGAAGGCAGCAGTGACTTATGTAATGAGTTACACAACGATGCCCATTAAAATGGCATTTGTTCCCTTGGGCTCAGCTCCATCATTTGAGAAGACAAAAGGCAAGTTGCAAGGCTTCAGCTAAACTCTAGCTGACAGGGACTTTAAGGGTTCTGAAGCAAAAGGCAAAAATAACGAGCTAGAGTTCAAAATGACCTTTCTGCTGAGGATGTCTGTGCTGTGATGCAGCACCCAGCGAGAGATTCTAGGGCTGGGGCTACTCCAGATGCAATTCTGCTCTCAGAAACACAGGAAAACAGGTGATTCAGGATAGGCAGACAGGCACATAAGAGCTTATCACGATAATCAGGAAACATTCTGCAAAGCAAACGTCTTCCCAGATTGTATGTGAATATTACTAGAATTCCCAACATCTTCCTTCCACCCTTAGGGCAAGGGCTGTATCTGTTACATACCAGTAAGCTCAGAGATCTGGGGGACTGTGCCCTGGCTAAAGCTTTTGGGCTCTCTTGTAATGTAAATATTAAAATCAGTGACTGAGAGAAAATCCAAGCCTTTGAGCTTTGCAGAAACAGCCGAGTTCCTCTGCAGAAGAGCTGGCACAGGAGGCACAGTGTGATGCTCACCAGTGAGCTGTGGGCAACAGAAAACGACTGCAGGGGCACTTGTAAAAATAAATTTTAATAATCCTCTCTTGTGACAAAACGTTCAAGCCAGCTAAAGTGTAGCTATGGAGGTGGAGAGAAAGCACGAGGTTTCAAGGAGGGTTGAAGAAACAGATGAGGAGGACCCCAGATAAATTCTCCACCCTTTCACACCTGCAGTGTGTTGCTAGCTCTCCCATTACACTGCAAACAGCCTTCATCTACATTTCACACCCTCTTTTTCCAGAAGTCCTGAGGATGTTTAGAAGCCTAAAAATGCTGAATTGCAGCACTTGTGCAATGCTGCGTGTTCCCAAAAGGATGAACTGGAATCCTGAGTACAGAAGAGACAGAATGTGACAGAACAGAATTAAAATATCCCTTTTAAATGTATCAGCATATCACTGCTGCATCATAGGTGCTCAAAAGCCTCACACCTACTACTCCCAGCTCAGTGAGTTTACTTTCCTCAACTTTGCCATTATCCCCAGAGACTGAAGCAAAGAGAATTAATGCAGAAACAAAAAAAGACCTGGTAGGGGACCTGGAAAGGAAAAAAAACCGGGAGGGTCCGGTGTCAATCAGGAAGTTTGCCCACCCTAACCTTTGTACCTTAGGTGGAGTTGTTTGTAAGCTGCTCCAAGTCCCTCTCCAGGGAATCCAATTGCTAGGAGAGCCGCCAGGTTTTAGAGGAAAACGATGGAGGAAGGGCAGCTGAGAATCAAACAATCGTTCTCGAGTGCTAAGGAAACTTTTCCTCTAACATCACGTCACCTTGGAAGCAGCCAGCTTTTGGGAGCGGAAAGACCGACTGCCCTTTTTGTTTTCTGGCAACATTACAGTGAATGAGCATAAACCAGTGAGCATTAATGATGTGCAGTGACAGCACACAAACTTCTCTGGAAAAGGGAGGCTCAGTTCCCTCTCAGCTGGCCAGGCAATGCTCACTGACTCACAGGCTTCATTATTTTTATGCCGCCCTCTGGGGCCTCCAGAGGAAGCAAAACATTTTTATTTGTCAGAGAGCACATTTTTATTTTGATTTTTTTTTCTTTCTAAGCAACCATGAATGAGGGATCTCCAGCTGCAGCAACCTCATGTGGAAAGAGCTCGCAGTGTTTGCAAGGGAACTGGAAGGCAGAGAGAGTAACTTATCAATTCAGCCACGTCTCCCAACTGCAGTGAAAAGGACTGGGTTAGTCAACAACATTAATTTTATGGCGCATTAACCCTACAGCTCTTTTTCCTTCCAGTATCGTATCTGGAAGCAAATCTTCAGGTTGCAAGGAAGAGAAGATGCACACAATCAAGTAGCAAGTTCACAGCAGCTGACCAGATTCCCTTCTATTCCTCTTTTTGCCTGGTATTTCAGAATAGAGAAATCTCCTTGTATGCAGATAAACCAGGAATCCTTTACCTGCTCAAAGCTGCAGCAGTATCGCTAACCAATTTACAGGGGAAAAAGAAAAAGACAAAAAGCTAAAATAAATCAGACAAGGCAGGATTTAAGGAAGTAAAACTGCTACCCAAGTTCAGTTTCCTGCAGCACACCAAAGCTGGCTTTGAGATATTTATTTTTGAACGTGATACTGTAATTTATTGATAAGCAGCAGACAGGACTTTTGCTGTGGTTTGTCGAAAACTGCTCCAGCAGACTGGTGCCATATCAACCCCCAGGCAGAAACACCAGCAAACCTTTGTGCAGCATCTGGTGAGTCTCTGGTAATTTCCCATCTAAGAACTGATTTTGCACAGCCCTGCAAGCCCCAGAGAACTGATGGGATTACAACACTGGTAACATGACTCGTAACTCCCCCAGTGCCAACAGCACTAGAACAACAAGAGACTCAACTAACCTCCAACACCAACATGAACAGTGTGGTCCTTGCTCACCCTGTTCTACCCATGAAAGCCACCGAGGATGTTGACTAAACATTTAATTTTAAATGGAAAAAAAGAATCCAGCTACCAAGCATAACATCTGCATTACTTCAGCAAACAGCTCCTAACACAGAAATTGCAACGGAATTGAGAGGGAATCTGCTGAATTTCCCTGTTCACCAAACATGACTTAATATGGGGTCCGTGGGCATCCCCACTTGTCTAGCAGCTTTTGGAGGATACTGTCATGACAGTGATTCAGACATCTAAAAATAAAGCCCTGCAGGCACAAGTGCGTGCGCAGCACCTGAGTCACTCCGGGCTGCGGGGAGCCCAGGAGCCAAAGCTCATCTGTTTCATTGACACCACTGCCATGGCCAAGCAAAAAGCCTCAGCACCGAGCTCTGCTTCAGCTCCTTCTCCTCTCATCTTCTCAATTTAAGTTCTTCCTGAAAAACCTCTGCTGGGCTTGGGTTTCAGTCCTGCGGCTGTCAGCTTTGAAACTCAGAGCTGAAAGATTATAACCCAATGTTGCTGAAGCTGTTTATTCATCTCCAAGGTGACAGGATGTCGTCACAGGCACTCGGCAGGACACCAAGCAGAAAGGCATTATTTCAGATGCTTTAGGGAAAAGCCTAATTGCTCACAACCTGGCCACAGGTTCAACAGCCGACAAACAAGGTTGTAAATGGAGCCTTGGCTTCTTGTCTGCCCCACAGCACCGGCTCTGAATGGGAAAAACTCAGCTCTCTTTCATCCTTGGAGAGTAACCTCGGCTCTCATTCACGAGGCAATGGAAAAAAAAAAAAGAGAAGCTGGCTCAGATCTGCCTGACACAATTTCCAGTTGCTTTGGACATTACTAATTATAGTCATCTTTATTTTTGACCTCTGATTACAGACTCTTTGCACATTCAGTCTGAATGGCAAAGATAACCTCTCTTTTCTAGTAGGCTTGGGAGGAACCTTATACCCTGCCCAAAAGCCACCACCCACACTCATCTGAGCTGAGCACAAGAAATAAGATGAAAACATGGAAAGCATTTGCCTAAACATGCTCAGTTTTACTTCCTTCTTTAGCAAGTGCCATAGATCAAGGGCAGCAGTCCAGGTGAGAGTGTGATGTAAGCTCTTTTCCATGCATGTTCCGAGATGAGCTAACTGCTCCACGCAGGAGCCTCATTTCTCACTGTTCTGACTAGCACTGTATCCTCGGGGCTCAGATGCTGAAAAGCAGATATTCAGTTCAGTAAGATTAAACATGTCTGCACAACTCCAGAGCACCATGCTGGGGGCTCACATCTCTGCACGAGAGAGAAAAATGAATTCCAGGAAGCAAGCCAGCACTATCTCCTAGAGGCTCTGCAATACCAGTGTAAACTTCCCTAATATTGCTTACTCAATAAAACAAGGCATCACAAGAGGGCTATGCAAATCCCTCAACTTTGAAGTACTGCTCTCCTGTTGCCCCAAAGGACCAGCTCTCTATCTCCACACACCCAGACAAGTGTGTGTGTGTGAAGCGATACAGCGGCACCACAGGTGTGAAATTTCTGATGTAATCAGGTCAGAAGCTGCTTTGACATTATTGTTGTGCTGCTCCATAAAGGGTTAAGAACCTGCAGGCCATATCCTCAATTCCATACTCTGTTCTATACCTGACAGGATCTGCAACCAAACCACCAGCTTTATTGCCTGCCTACAGGCAGGAGAAAATATTAGTCTTCTATAAGCCTGATTTGAAACATCAGTGCCTTCAGCAAGGGGAAACCAAGATGTTAATTGAACTGAACAGCCCAGGAGGGAGCTCCCTCTTCCCTTCCTTAGCTGTAGGATTAGCACATCCCTACACCACCATGGCAGGAAACATGAAGTACCTTAGGGAGTCTAAGTGGGATGTCTGTCCTTCACTCTGCTGCACATAAACATTAAAGTTACTTTAGCAGTAAACAATTATTTGTGACAACTTTCTATTTTATGTCATCTCCTCATGCCTGAATTAAAATCTCCTGGTTATACTGGTCTATGGACAACAGGTTTCAAGGTAAAGGCACACTGACACCAACACCTGCAGCTCTCCCCACGCTTTTCGGCAAATCCTGACTTTGAAAGATACAGAAGACTGAACTTCTGCAGCAGCAAACCCCAGCAGATTTGTACAAACATCAACAACAACATGAAGGGAGTATGAAAGAATCAATCCCATCTCTAACTCATCTCAGCCTACTGAAGACTTGAGGTTTCAGTAGTGGAAAGCAGCCACTAGAATTTTACTTGTTAATTTAATTTTGAAGGAAAAGCAGCTATTCCCCAGCTGCTTCAGAATATTACCCAGCCTAATGCAGTGACAAGTCTGAAAACCCACTTAACAAGGGGACACCTGAGCCTGATTTCTTTGGCACATCATTCTTTGCTGGCATGCAATATTTTATCTTGTATCACCCTATCTGTATTTAACTGTCATCTTTAATGGAAATTCCCAAAAAGGGGGCCCTACTAACCATCAGTTTCAATTTTTTGATGAACTTTCAGTTTGCTCACACAGGAAGCTGGCCTGAATTTCAAGAAGAAATACCTTCCACACTCATATACAACAACCCAACAGCCAAAGGGAACCCAGCTCAGGCTGGATTTCACCAAAACCAAAGCGGAACCTTATCTCAACATCTCTTTACAATCTTGCTGAAACTATTCTCTTATCACAGAATAAATCTTGGTGAATTAATAGCTACTTGAGTGATGTTTTTACCAACAGCCCATTTCCTGATCATATCCCGTCCCATTCAGGGCATGGCATCGGGTTTCAAAAGTGAGATCTTGCCCACAAGCCAGCCATACCTGCCAGGAAGACACACAAATGCATTCAAAGACCATGACCCACTCCAAGAAAAAAAGCATGTTTTAAAAGCCAGTGCCCAGATTCTGTGGTAGAGAGACCTTGGGATTCTATAAATAAGAAATAATTTTGTACAGTATTTCTATTTAATTTGGTTTTGACAAAACAGCAAACCCACAACTGCCAAAGCTATTTAAGCCTGTGCAACACAACGCGCGGCTGTGTGGCGATCCTGCCATCAGCCCTGAAAGGTGAATCAATACTAATTTTAGTTTGTGGTCTGTTGAGCAATACTTTGGAGCTTTAGGAGGTCTGTTTGGAAAACAGCAGCCAGTTTGTAACAGGAAACTTCAGCTCCACGAGGCCTGGAGCAGGGTCAGGCCAGGCTCTGCTCCATCGCCTCCGGAGAGCACAGCCCTTGGGTCAGGCTGAGCCTGGTGCCTTGTCAAAGCTTCACTGTGATTAACTTTATGCTCCTTCACTGTGAAAAACAGGCAACAACCCAGTGATTTCTGCAGTGCATTCAGTATGTCACACAGCTGGGATCAGAAAGACATCAAGAGATGTTAATAAAAATACTTGTGGGGCTGTTACTAGAAGGGTAAACACCTCCCAGATCTTCTGGGATCAATATTACCAACTCGTAATGCACAACCCACCCACAGAAGCTTCACCCCAACTGGATTTTGAGTCTTCACCTGGATCCACCCAATGAGTACAAAAAATTACACTGCAATAAAGCAACAAGAAACACTATAAATCATCTTTCAACTAAAAAACAACCACCTATAATGCTGCAAGCACAGAACTGACTTTGTATATATAACCCATGTTTATTAACATCACTTTGCAGTGTAAGAATTTATCACTAAGCTTTGTGTTAGTGTAGTAAAAAAGGTAAAAAAGCATCACCTTTTTTTTTTTTTTTTTTTTTGCTCAGAGGAAACGACCTTGTGTTGTGGGGAAGGGGCTTAGGGGAATCAGACACTGCACTCATTGACTGCAGGACCTCCAAGAACATCTGCTCCACACAAGGACCCCTCTCCCTGCACGACTTCACAAGATTTGCAATCTGAGCTTGGACTTCATTTATTTTAGCACATGTCTTCAAGAAACTTCCCTTTTCTTTCTACCCTGTTTACAAATTTACACAGCAAACTCACTTTGCCTCCCTCCCCAAGCAAACACATAAATTTTGCCTTTTTTCTCTGCTGTGTACTCATGAACTCTGAAGCTCAGCAAATAAACTCTCAGCTACATCCACTTCTAAACTGCTGATTTCTGTAGAGGAATGACAGATGGAAGAGAGCTCTCCTGCTTCATTTTTGGCAACTCTACAGCCAGAAGTCTGAATACACTCAATGTGCCCTCATTCCTCATTAACCTGGGAGCCACTTATGTATCTACTGCAAAGAGTGCAGAACTGGAATATGGCTCAAACAAATCTTGAAAAAGGCAGTTGGTTTGGGAAAAGCTGCTTCATTAAAATGTATTGAAACTCCTAAGTCCATCTGCAAAAGGCTCCTGCAGCTTTGTATGAGTTTAACCAGTACCATTTCCATGTCTATCCTGGTATGACACACCAGTCATAGGTATAAAACACCCCTCAAGGCTTGATTGCTGCTATTTGATAAAAAACCAACACTATATATAGCAGTCACAATCATAATTATGAAACTGAATCCATATGGGAACTTTGAAAGATGGCCCTCACAGAAGATACCTTCAACAGGGATTCAAACCACTTACAAAAATAGAGAGTTTAAAAATATATAGAAAATACTTCTTCAAGTACAGTCAAGTAAATTTGCTATTTGTTGGCAGAAAACAGAGCAGGTGAAGAGCTGAGCTGGTTTTCTGGCAATTGTACAAATTTACTTTTAGGGAAATCACTTCAAACTGTAACACACCAGAATTTATCATGATAAAACAGGCAACATTCAAAACCACAAGAACCCTGTAGCTCAGACTTTATAATGAGAGGGCTTCTCCATCCTAGAAAGGTAGCTTAAATCAAGGTGAAAGTTGGAAACTCACACATATTATTCCAAATTAACTCCCTACATAGTTTTACTTTGGAATATGACTGTCCACTTGCAGAATGGATTTAGCTAATTAGAAGGCAAAAGGGCAATATTTAGAGATAGTCCTCATACAGATGGGAAGTTGTTTCTCAAAGATAAAGTCTAGCTTTGTTGAACAGAAGTAGATAACAAACCTCAAAGAAAGAGATTTTTCTTGTATGAACTGTAATTTTTTTATTTAAAGGACACTCCTGTGTTACAAGAAATCAGGACAACATAGCCTCAACATTTTCCATTGTAAAGCAGAAATCCCTGTTTTGTGCTGTCCTGTTAAGGACTGGGTCTGCATTTGCCAAACAACCCGACAGAGAAGTGCCAGCTCCTCTGAAATACTTTGTCATTCAGGAACTTGGGGGAGGGAAAGCCAGCTCCAGACCTAGCAGCAAAGCTCTAGGCTTACATTTGATCAATAGTCTAAACAAAGCCTGACCTAGCACCAAACAGGCAGCTGGTTTGCACATAGAAATTGGTAGAATGTTACTTTTACCCCTTTAATGAGAAAACTGCCATCTCTGTGCCTCCAAAATGACCGTGTGACGGGTTTTCATTTTACAAGCCAGAAATTCATGGCACAAATTGATGAGGTGGGGATTCAGAGCAGGTGACAGCGTCAGTCACATGAAAAGCTCACGCAGAACAGACACAGAAACACGTCACCATTGGCAGATGACCTACCTGGGTGATGGCAGCTCAACTCCTGAAGTCACCAGGAGCAGCTTTGAAGGACAAACAGAATAACTGTGATCCTGAAGCCACATAATATTCCAATAATGGGCTTGAAACATGCTGCCAGCCACAGGCAGCACACAGTAAACAGTCTGGCAAAGCTGCCCAAGCAATAAGCAGGTTACTGTGGAAGAAATGGCCAATGCTCACAGCAAATAACCCAGCAGAACCAATCTCACCACCCCTAACAAGCTCTCCAGACCTAAGAGTATGAATGCTTACAGTCATTTTCAATATTTCAAACCA
Source organism: Leptocoma aspasia (assembly GCA_013399835.1). NCBI lineage: Eukaryota > Metazoa > Chordata > Aves > Passeriformes > Nectariniidae > Leptocoma > Leptocoma aspasia. The sequence continues at coordinate 210,886 of VXAX01001648.1, read as the reverse complement.
AGAAACCGCTCCCTCATATTCTTAATTACCTCCCACAGCAAGACAGACAGGGATTTGGAGCCTCCATAAATTCTCAGTAGTAGAGAAATCAACCCATTAATTTTCTAACATTAAGGCTACTAGGTTTATTTTATAAAATTACTAGCCAAACCAGAGTCCAATAATGAGATGAGCTATTTGGAAATAATATTTTGCTTGGAGGAAAGAAAGAAACACTGTTTTCATCTCTAATACCCATAAATCAGTGTATTTACAGACTACAGCTTGGGGACTCAGGGCCAATCTACTGATAGGATTTCTCTTCTGTTTGCACCATGTCAGCATCTGCTCTCTTCATGTGAAAACAAAAAGCTGCCCAAGGAGATTAGGGCACTTTCACACCCTGGATCACCCTGGTCCCAAAGAGTCTGTCTAGTTCAGCTCATTAGGAGCACACCACACTATGCATTTCCTACTATTTTAATATTATGAGTGTTTACTGAATATAGGATAACACTGGTAAAGCAGCTCTTATTCAACTTCAAACAAATATAAGACCCTTCTTTATTACAAAAGCTGAAGTCACGTGCTCCAAGCCTCCTTTCACAAAGTGATCATGGGCATAATAAGGTGAACACCAATAAGTACAATCAAAGTACATCCTCCTCTCCCTAGACATGTTCCTACTGTTCAATTACACTGTGGTAGACATGGCTTATTAAAGGATTTTCACACACCTAAGGAGCCATGTCTGGCACTGATTTCTTTATTTATTTAAATAAACATTTTACACCTATATTTACATAGTGCTTTTAAAGAGAACCTCCAAGAAACATCAAAAACCATTCAACTCCAGGGTAAAAGGTAACAGCCAAACATGAGAAAAATCACAAGGAAGACGAGAAATTGAATTCCAGAAAAAAGAGCAAATGACATGGATTTGAAAGCATGCTAGGGGCTATGCAGGGCTATACAGAGCCCACTTATCACAGGTAAGAATTTAGATTGAATTTTGGAGGTCTAATCTGAAATACAGAGAGTCATAGTATTCCTGGGGGTAAACAGCTTCAGAGAGCATCAGCATTACAGGAGGCTTCTTCTGCCAAACTACCACCACTCTCACTTGAATTCACACCTCCTGCTTGTGTATTAACACAACAATCTTGTATTATATTAACCTCAGTCAATCATTTTACCTCCACAGAGGCACAGGCCAGGAAGGGGATTTCAGAGTTCAAGCCCATTCTGTTGCTGGATCATAAAAATCCCAGCATTACTGTATCACACAAAAGGTCGCCCATTGGGACTTGATGCAAAACAAGGAAATCCAAAACAAGGAAACAAAGCAAACAAGGAAAAATCCTTAAACAAAGAAAGAAAATCTTTGAGATCATTGGCCCATCCACTTAAGTGCTGTTAATTCATAATTATCTTGATTCCTATTGCTACTTTGAAATTTCCAACGTAGTACGTGTCGCTTTATTTAAAAAACACGACCTACATTTGAATTTCTGAGTAAGAGCACAGACGTACACAAGGCTTTGCATGCTAAAGACGTGCCTTTGGAGTGGCTCAGATTTCACACGTTCCCATCTTTTGAACGGCAAATCTGTTCTGACTCTGCCCATTGTTACAAAAAAATCCAGAGCCACGGAGAGCACCTGACCTGGGAGCTCTGATAAAAAGCAGGCTATTGCAGAGAGACAGCAGGAAAAAAGAGGCCGCTCATCAGTCAGTCAGATGCTCTTTAATCAGGTTGAAACGCCTGGCTGTGGAGAGGGGGGCTCAGTCTCTCCATCCACATTCCCATCGCTCATGCTGCTTTCTTAATTAGCAGCAAGTGGACAACAGCTGTCGGTAGCCTGGAGGCCAGAAAGTTATCAGCAAAAAGGGGGATGTGTTAAAAAAGAGACACACAACGGAGCTGTTAAATGCACCAGTGGTCAATAGAGGCAAGAGATCCATCCACAGGCAACGTGGAATGCTTTGGGTTGGAAGAGACCTCAAAGATCATCTCATTCCAACCCCCTGCCATGGACAGGGACATGGCCTCATCCACTGACACTGAGAGGATGCTCTTCCTGCTGCTTTTAATCTGGTTATTTTAACATATGACTAACTGTAATTCAGTTTTTTGGGTTGGTTTTTTTTTGTTTTGGTTTTTTTTTTTAGTATTCCCGTAACAGGAAAATTTAAACTGAGAATAGAAGGAAATGGGAAGGCCATCCTAACGTCTTGATGAAAATATATGGGGGTCAATTCAAAGGCACAGTAGAATAAAGGCTTCAAGATTGTTCCAGAGATTTTAAGCATAAAAGCTGAAGCACAGGAGAGCGGGGGGGGAGAAAGGATGTTCTACTAAAACAGTAGAGGAACTTTAGCAGAAGATAGAAAGAAGATAGGCTTCATCTAGAAGCCCTAACCTCAAATAGCACAAAAGAAAAAGACTCTACTCAGTCATTATTGTCTGTGTATTAAATCCTGTGAGCCCAAGTCATTGGTCTTGACCTTACTGTACCACGTATTAAACTAAAGTGGGTCAAAAAGAAAATTCCTTTCCAAAGAGGTGACAGCCTCTGGTCAAACCATGTGCTTATCTCTTAACACAACTTACTGACTGTCTGGATGATCAAGAAATAAAGTAATTGCTTCCCTGCTGGATGTCCTGATTACTGTCATTTGTGGCAATAGGGAACTCAATGCAATCGCAAGCAATAAAATGTATTATTAAAATTCCCCACTGCCCATTTGTTACTGATAAATTGTCATCACCCAAACTTCTTCAGACTAGCCAGGCTTCTTCTGAATTTGGCTTTAACCTACCCAGAAAGCAGATATTTGGAGCAATTTTCTGAGGCCTGGCTGGCAGTTCTGCCAGTTCTAAATATATCCCAGCTTTCTGAGCTTGAACCTGTGCAAGGGAAGCTGGGAGGAAGATGGAAGTATTTCCCCAAGCTGCCAGTAGACTAGCAAGACATCTAAAAGCCCTCATCAAATTAAGTGCTTAATTACAATTCAGACTTTGAGACTCTGGAAATTAGGATAATCTTCTGGGAAATTTAACAGTCTCCCACAAAAGAAATTGCAACATACAAGCCAAAAAAAGCACAGAGCTTGGAGAATGTTATCCCATCAAATCACACCTTGTACTAGATTCCTCACCCTAACTCCTGGAGAATACAAAGCAAGATCCACAACTTAATTTCAGTTTCTTAAGCCACTGGGAAAGATGAGGATCAACATTTAGGAGGCTACATTGGGAAAAGCAGTCTCATGTAAAAAGCTGAGAAATGTTTGTTGAGTTGGTGGAGAGCTGCCTGTGAAGGGACCTTCTCTCACCTGACTTCACGACAGACTGTGAGGCGAGGCCACAAAGGGCATGGCTTGGAAAAGCTCTCGACACAGTCACTGGCACAACCCCCAAAATTTTGGCAGCAAAGCAGTGGCTGCAGGCTTGCCAGCTGCATTCCTCTAGGTGGCATGATCTGTGCAGGCATCACCTGGAGCTGCCACACAGAGATGTCACCACTACACTGCACCACGTCTGCCACTCTCACTACCTAATGACATCCCCAAAAGCATGAACTAACAACCCACTCACAGCCTACACAGCTCCAGTGATGACTGAAAACCCAACAGAAACTCATGGAGAAGTAGAGATCATCTGACCAAGTGAAACCACAGCAGTAAATGAAAGGAGGGCAGAAGTTGTGCTCACTGTCCTTACCTCACTTCAGACAGCACTTTCCATCACCACCCATCATGAAGTCAGAAGTAGAGAAGAAATGCTTGCACAATGCTCTAAAAATGTAAAGCTCTAGCTGAACACTAAGCATTACACATTTCCCTTTTTGATTCATGAAATTAATGAAAGGGAAATGAAACCTTGATCTCAAAATAAGCCAGAACATCCCACACTTCCAATTGTTACTACTCTCATGAGCCATGACCCCAGAATCACATTTAGCAGCAAGAAGAGCTCTGCTGCTTGGGCAAAATGTCTAAGGATGTTCTTTTGCTGTGACATATGTAGCACTGCTTGCTGGCACATCCCTGTACATCTCCATGACAATGCTGCTGAGTCAAAACCTCGTGACACAGAGGATGCACTACAAGCAAGGTGAGTGTTACCATCCAAAAAACCTGCAAACTAAGAGAAACAAAGGGCAGGGAGAGGTGACAGAGAAGAAATCATATCCTGGTATCAAAGACAAGACGAGACAATACAAAATGAAAAGCAATTCAAACCCAGAGCTCAGATGGAGAATGAAGGAAGTGACTGGACTTGGGCTGGAGGTGTCTCAGAAGCTGAGCTGTGACACTGGGTTCACTTGGATGATGCAGAAGCTGTAGGTGAGAGGGTGTTTCCCATCAGCAGCTTATCTCTGCACACTCAGCTTCCAGACAGGTTCACATCACTGTACTTCTTGCCCATTGTTTTTCCCCTGAGCCAAAGGTCAGCAGTGCTGCTACAACCTCCCACACCCTGGATGAGCCCACTGCAGCCTGCTGCTCACACCTGGTACTGATCAGAGAGGTCTGGACCAAAATCATAATTTATTTTTCCAGAAAATGTCAACTACAGAAATTCACAAAAATGTTCATTAATTCAAAACAAATCTTTTGGCGGAAATCTATGGAAGTCTATATATAATCTCATCAGAAGTCAGCTCTGTGATTAAAAACAGAATATAACAAAAAAAAAGTCCCAACTTGCTCATTAGGAAGCTCTGGACAGGGAGTTGACTGCATTTCCAGCATGTGCCTGGCCTAACACAGGTCCTGGTGGAAACCCAGGCTAGGTCACAGGGTGCTAAAATGCCAGAGAATGCTCAAAGCCATGCAGCCAGCAGAGATGCCTACCTGCAGCAACAGAAACTGCTGCATTAACTCAATGTGGAATAAATCAATTAAATTCATACCCTGGAGCAAGAGTCTGGGGAGTGTCCAGACAAGCCTTAACAAATATTAACTAGCCTGAAGTTAAATACCTCTCTGTAAACTATCCTACAGACTTTGATACCCAAGAACCACAATTTTTTTTCCCAATATAAAATTCCAGGCAAGTGAAAATATGAAAGCAGTTCTTCATACAGCTTAACTAGACTGATCATTTAAGCTTGAGCTACTTCCTAGAGATATTAGGGCTTTTTCTGTGGCTTACTCATAATGAACAGCTGCTCTGGCAACTGCTGGAGTCAGCAGGTACTTCCTGCTATGAAAAATAGTCATCAATCTATCTCAGTACAGAAAATCATACTCTCTTTAAAACAATTCATGATAGGGTTTAGATACCAACTGGTTCCATGCCACGGACACTCCCTTAAACAATGGTTACACCCTCTATACAGCTAAAAATGAAATAGTTGCAAAGGAAGACGTTTTATACAAGTTCCCAGGGTAAAACACATCTGAGAAGCACTGGTCTGGTACTGACATTGTTCTATTGAAAGAATAAATATCTGAGTCCAAATCGCATTTCCTTCACCACCTTCCCAAACTTGCACAAGGAGAAAACCCCTCTGAGCTTTCCTTTCATACTTCTGGTGCTCTCCGACAGAATGAAAAAACCCAGCATTTTATAAGACTGTAAACAAATTAGAAGTGCTGCAGATTATGATTTGCCCTTTTGTTAACATTGTTGGTAGCACCAGTGAGCCTGTCTGCCAGCTTAGGAGAAGCCTGAAACTCTTTCAGTGTTGACTTTAAGCTGAATACAAATATTGAGTGAGCTGCCTGTACACGGAGTCCTCAACCACAGCCATCTCCTCGCGTAGCAATGCTGCTTACAATGCTGCCAGTGAGCCAGGGTGTCAAAACAAACATCATTGTATTAATTGCATCTGTTGATGAACCAGCCCAAGAACAGCCTTGTTTCAATCACTGGCTTTATAAGACAGTACTGAAATGTTACTGTGAGTGTTGAGATGGATGAGTCAACAGACAAAATACAAAAGCATTTGTAAAGAGAGTCTCGCTGGAGTAATTTGAAAAGCTGCACAGCCACACAAAATGATGGCCTTTATTGACACAGCTTGCTCATAATAGTCCTTAACCTAGTTTTAAGTTTCAGTTTTGTTTTCTGCAGCCTTTCCAGTCAAGGACAGGCAAACACACAAGTACTGTTACCTTAGAAAGGTGAAAGGTCAGTAGATGCATAACCAATCTGGAAATAGTTCGAGAAGTCATGTCAGATAGTAATCCTCACTTGGGGAGTTAAAAATGGCTCTTCCCTGTATTTTGGAAGCTTTCCTTGACCTTGTGGAGTGGAAGACCTCTCAAACTACCAGGTAAATATAACACTGGGGCTCAGGGTCAGCCCAAGGCAGGAAGCACTGGCCACACATCCCCAGCCACACTCTCCTCCTGGTCTTACTCGGCTGAAATAATCTCTGCAGTGTCACGTAAGGTCAGGAGATTCAGGTTACTGAAAGAATGACATTTTAAACCTGATCTCTCTCCCTCTCTCATCCAAAACCATCTGCAACTCATCTTTTAAGGCAGAGATTATTCATTCTGGGGGAATTATCCACTAATCAGTTTTTATCTCCAAACTAGGTCCTCACGCTTGCAGCTAGGTCTGGCAGAGGGTTTGGTTCCTTCCACTCTCAGAGCAGTCTCCCACTGGACAGACTTTAAAATGCAGCTGATGGCAGCTCCACATGCCAAGGAAACCAGCCCCAATTTACCAGCCAACAGAACATGTGCCAAGGTAGGTACAGAGGTACAAAGCAAGGCTCATTTATGAGCCACCTTTACTGGGCTGGGGGGTTAGTTCTTTACATCTTCATGCCCAGGGAACTGCTGTGTGAGGTTTCACACCACCCTGATTCTCTGAAGTAGGATAAAAGTAAGCAAAACCACACTGCACAACTGGAGAAGGAGACAAGGACTCTGGTATTTCCCCCCAAACCACATGCACAGAGAGAGGTCAGCACAGACCTCTGGCTCTCAGCACACCTGCTCACTAGCCTGGCTGCTACTCCATTTGATATTTGTCACAGCCAAGTGTGAAACTCAAGAGAAGCACGTGGGCAAGTGAGTCAGACCCCTGCATTCTGCAAGTGCTTCTCCCCTACTTTTTATAGCTCATCCTGTAGCTCTGCCCTGGGACACCAAAGCATTTTCTATCCACTGCTCAATCACAACAGCAGTTCCTCCAGTTCCTTCCACTCATCAGCACGAAATTCATGTCCAACACCTCCCAGAGGTGACATCCCTGCTCTGTAGGGCCTTCCAAACAAGATGTGCTCTTCATCTGCAATTATCATGCAAAAATACCCCCACAAAAACCCAGGCAGATAAACTGCATTTCATCCAGAGGCCAAGGCAATTACTGCAGAACTTGTAGTTTGCATCAGTAAACACAGCAATGTAATAGTTTTGGGTTATCTGATTTTCAGTTTTGAGGATTATGTTAAAACAAAACCAAACCAAACTCACCCAGATTTCTCCTGACAAGCAATTGTTAAACTGGCCCAAAATCATATTTTACCAACTGCAAAAGCAAAATTCTGGAGATTCTTCAGCTGGTATGAATCAGGATAAAAGGCATTTCACAGCTGTAGAAGTGAGAATATTTTGGGAAAAAGAGATGGTTTTAATGCCCTCTAGTTCATTTAATAAATTCTAAACATCATAGCTTAAAATAATCCTGACAGACAAAGCAGGCCAGACCTTCCTATCCAATGGAGTACAACTCTGCACTCACTGCATCAAAACTATTCACTACCCTCTCCTTGGGTAAAATAGCAGGGATAGAGGGAGAGAAACTATTTAGACTGAAGAGCAGAAACCTCTGCTCAGACCCATTTGTTTTACTCTGCAAGTATTGACAGATGAGTAATGAAAACTTTGCTGCAGACACAGGCTGTTCTTCAAGGCAGCATCAGTTAATAAACCACAACCACAGCTGCAAAAGTATTAAGGAATTTAACTAAATGACTCCTTCAAGGGCAAAGGATTGCAGGAGGAGCCAGTTTTTGTGCTTTGTTATCATCCCAAATGTTAAGATCAGAGCATGCAGCATCAACACAAACCAGTGTTACTGTTTTGGATATAAAAGCTTTGAATAACCATTTCATTGAATATATACAACTGGGTACTAATATTTCTACCATTACTCTTTTCCATTATGATAATATTTGAAACTTAGTATACTATGTTGCCAAAGATTTTAGATGTGAATTATCTCATCTGAAAAGAATTAAATGGTAAAACCAAATTAACAGTAATAATAAAACTTACAGCCTGTTAGCTCTCAGAACCACAGAAGCATCAAGGCTGGAAGAGACCTTCAAGATGATCTGGTCCAACTGCCACCCATAATCACCCCAAAACCATATTCCCAAGATCCACATCCAGACATCTCTTGAACACTTCCAGAGACAGCGACTCCACCGCTTCTCTGGGCAACTCATTCCGAGGCCTGACCTCTTTTTCAGTGAAAAATCTGAGCCTTCTCACAGGACAAGCCACAGCACTGGCCTGGGAATGATTTCAGAAGCAGTTATGCCCACAGTTGATGGGGGAATTTTTTGGTGACATTGCCAGTGGAGCTCCAACAGAATGGATAACCAATGGCTGTAACCTTAGGTACAATTATTTATACCAGTCCCAAGTCTTTACAGAACTTGAGAAGTATCCAAACAATGACTTGGGTAACCAGCAACCTGCCAACATCCTTTTTATTGTTATTAACACTCTTACACACCTTGTTGCCAAAATACCCTCAGGATTTATAGATAAATTCTTTTGCCCAGGGCAAAAGAGGGTTTGGACCCCTTGGAGCTTGGCACTCACCAGGCTGCCAGCCAAATGGAAGCTCAGGGAAATTCTCCTGGGTACCACTTGTGGTGCACCTGATGCCTCCAGGGAGCCCTCTGAGTGCTACAGTGAAACACACACCTCACATCTGAGGTCTAATGAAGCAGGTTGTATTTCAGGATAAAAATCTAAGAATAAGTGCTGCCAATGAATATTTAGGGAATTTAGACAAGTGCTTTCACCCAAGACGTACAGGAACAAAACCATCTTTGTTTAAAGCCTACCTGGAATTAGGCAGAGAGCAACAAGAACCAAATTCTCTCTTGGCATAAAACCACATTTCTTTGCCCTGCAATTGTTACCAGAATTTTATTGGCAACCCATCCTTCACTGCCCTTGACTGGCTCCTCTGAACTGCCTCCAAAACACACACATTTGCTTTTCTCCCCAAAGATTTTGCTTTTCCTTGGCATCCCCCATTCCAGACCATTCACAAGTCACGTTTGCCAAATGGCTACAAACATGGGACAGGTACATTTTCAACTTTGCCATAATGAAGGCCTTATTTGCAGCCTCTCTGATCTCCTCAGCCTTCTTCAGAAAATGTGCAGAAATTTAAATAAATTTTAATATCCATTCCTCCACAAAGTTTGACAGAAATTGGCCAGTAAGTCCAAGAGCTGTAAGAGAGGAGGGATGAGCTATCACAACTGCCTTATGTAAGGATGTTGCAGATTAAGGAAGAGAGGTGCAGACAAGGAGCAAACTTGTCTCTGAGAGATGTGCCAAGTTATGCATGAAGACACGCTGGTTCTTCTGTAAAGGGAATTTGTGCACCTGAATATCACAAAACTGGCCAGAATTGAGAGTGCCAGCTCATGTACTTTAAACACCATTCCTTAAATTCACTCCATCATTTTAACAGGGTGGTTCTACAATGTTCCAAAGTGTTTCTCCTGAAAAAGAACATCCCAGACAGAGCAGGGGACAGAAGTGCCACTGATTCCGATGACAAAGAGCAAACAGCTACACACATAAAAAGAACAGAAAAACTAAGTTGTGAAAACAGAGAAATTCCCCACCTCAGTTTGTCAGTTATGTTCTAGGTATTGCTCATAAAGATACAAGATTATGGAGGTTTTTTTAAGTCATATGACTCTCAGATGCACAATGTTTTTGGGTACTGCAAATTTTTCCCACACAGCAGCCCTGGAGAAGCAATTCCAAGCAGTAAAAGTTAAACTCAGCCCCTGCACTGCTCTTACCATGCTCTGTCAAAAATCTGGCATCAGCCTTAACATCTGATTTTATGTGACCTTTCAAGGGTATTTATACAGACAAGCCACCTCCTGCACAAACCAGTGCTCTACATTTTCTGCAAATCCCTGTAAATTCATAGGTGAGTTCTAACTAAATCTTTTGGCAGAATTCCCTAGCTCCTCAAATGTATTATTCTTATATATAATTCTACTAAGAAAAGTAGAAAATGAATACTTTAAAAAATTAAGATGGAAAATATATATCCAAAGAGGGATATTTCATTTTCTTGTATATGAAAGCTGCAGCCCACATCACTGTCAACTGTGAAATGCAAGACTGCATTAGGCATTAAAAAGGAAAAAAAAAAAAGAAAAATGCTCAAACTGACAAAGTTAATATAGAGCACAACTGAAAGGATCATAAAACACCCAAGCAAAACTGTGTTTAAAAAGTAGTGTCCTGCTAACTGAACCCATTGTCAGATGGATTCACTGAGCTCTGCTCTCCAGAATTGATTGGAATGTACTCCACAACCAGAACTGCAATATTGATCTCCCTGGGTGCCCTTTGTGACGTTTGGTTCGTAAAGGAAACTTTCTAAATATGGAATTAATTCCTGAGGCTACTTTAGCACTTCTTGGGCAGCACAGACAGGACAGATTGGTGGACAGGACCCAAACAAACCCATCAAAAGACAAGGGATAAAATCATGTGTGCTGTGTATTTGCAACACACTTGTTTTGGTTCCCATTTAAATTATTAAAGACTCCCTGCAAACTACAGCAGAATGGATACAGAACTATTTATTCAGTCTCCCAGTAAAATTCTATCAAGGTTTAAGCAACCAACCAAGCTGCAGGATCTGCTTCCTCCAACCTTACCAGCTGTGAGTAACTATTCTTTCATTTTAACCTCCACTGATTTTTTTCCTTTCTTTCCAGAAGCCCAAAAAAGAAAATTCTCATGAATTTTCTTTCAAACCCCAAGATTTTGTAGACGTCAGGAATGAAATTAAAGATCTTGTTTAGAATATAAATGGGACTGGTTCAGTGAATATGTTAAGTACTCAACAAAGGGCATCCCCCCAGGAAGCCTTCAGAGAGAAAGAATGAGAGCATGAGAGTGCAAGCAAGCTTTAACCTCTCTCCCTGGGCAGAATAATGGATTAGGATTTCCTCAGAGGCACTGATGGCCACGCCAAGATGTTAACTTACATCACAAAATGCACAGGATTGTCATGGCACCAGAAAAACTCTGCCCAAAGCAGCAGGTACTGTCACCCAGATAAAGTAAGATAATGCAAAACATGCATTTTTTTCAATTCAAAAAGCCTCAGTTCTGTAATTAAGGAATCTCTTCTTCAATGCAACCCATGCTCATTCGACCCTCAGAGTGGTTATAAAATGGGAACCAAGAAATTATTCAGAATATAGCTCTTACCAATGCTCAGATCTTTTAGATACTTTCCTAAAGATGATACAATAGAAAGGAGGTGTAGGAGAACCAGTCCTCCCAAATACTGTGAATATTGTACCTCCCACAACACCAAGTGAACACTCTGACACAGCCTTTTTCCTCTACTTGTTTCTATTCACTTCTCCCTTGCTCTCACAAGGAAACATTATCTTACAAACTCCACAGAAGGTGAGCTGTGCTAGCAGCTCAAACAGCAAAGAGATTTAACATGAAGAGACTGTTTCAGAGCTGGAGAGCTTTCACTGAAATACGCAACCCAAATAAAAGCAGATCAATAATGTGATCCATCAGCCTTCTCAGGCTGCTTCACAGAACATGTGAGGACATCATTTCTCTCTGGCACAGATGAAACTGTTTGCTCTGTCACTGCCAATGCCAGACACCTTAAGAAGAGACTGGAAATGTATTTTTAAGAGTGGATGCTGTGGGTCAGGGAATAAAGCTGTAATTTGTCAGGATGCAGTAAGATGTGAACAGCACAAGTGCAGAACATTCCTCTGGCAGCACGTCCCAACCTGCAGGATTCCTGCAGCTTTTCCGGATTGCTGAAATTCATCTTCTGTCTCTTTGCCTTGGAACAGACTCCCATGAAAGCCACTGGGAACGTCCTCCCTGCCTGATCTCCCCCTTTGCCATCCCTCTTGTCTTCTCCTCTCTGCTCTCCTCGCACGCAGCTCAGCCCCCTGCTCCCTCCTCTCCCATCACTGCTGGGCTGGGCATCCTCTCACTTCATTTTCTATCCTTCAATCCATTCCATCAACATGTGATGCCCCTTTTTCCTTCTATGGCCACCTTTTTATACACTTTGAATTTGCAGCCCCAGCACTCCAAGCTTGCAGAGACAATAAATCTAGTTTTCTTTCAAACTGTTCTCCCTTTTCCTCTGATTTCAAGCCCTGAGAATGACACACTGTTCTCCCTTACCATCCCCTCATCCCATTATGTTCTACAGTATTTCTCAACTGTAGCCAAACTTTAGTTAGTTAGAAAAAAAATACAAATAACAAAGCTAATATCCTTGCAATAGCTAAGTGATTTTAATACTCTTTCCATGACATTGGCTGAATCCCATAGTCATATGCTAATAAACAAAAAGGAAAAATGTAACTACAAAGCAGAATTTTCCAAGTATTCAGGCACTTACAGCATAGTAAATTTTCAATTCTTTTCAGAGAGAAAAGCCTATTCTGTCACAAATCTGAGAGGCTGAAGGGTCCCTCTCCATGCATAGGATTTTTCTCCAGATAATATAATGTCTCTACAGGCAGAATACAAGCTGGAAGGATTCATTTCATGCTAAGTAACAGCACACAGAGAACAAGAGCTTCCCAAATGAGCAAAAAAAAAAAAAAAAAAAATCTCAAGTTCCAGCAGAAAGATGTTTTGATTATATGCTTTGGAAAACTGAACAAGTTATATCCACTACATATATTCAAACTATGCAAAATGATGGGTGTGGTGAGGAGGGGGAGAGAGGAAGGAGGCTATTAAATCACCTTACCTGTAATTCTGACATGCAATTTGTTATTTTTAATATACAACATAGTTTTAGGTGTTTTATCTGGCACAAAGACAGAAAATGTTCTTTATCATCTTACCTTTGCTGGGGAACAAGGGATCTTCCAAACTGGGTGCTACGGTAACAAACAACTCCAGCACCCACTAGCTCAACTGAGAGCTACCTATAATACACATAAATGATGGAGTGACTGAATTAAACCTGATTAGCCATCAAATGCCTCTGCCAAGGAAGGGACAACATCTCTCCAGCTTCTTTAAATGAAGTCTAGAAAGTTAACTCCTCATGTTCCTCCACTTGCAGTTCAAATGCTGTGAAGATTCTGGATGGAATGCTCTCCCTTCCAAAGGATTTGTAAGTCAACAGCAAAGCTCATTTTGCCAATTCTACCCTCAGGCTTTTCACTTTGGAATAAATAAGGTCCTAATGTATATTTCTTTAAAAAAAAAGACCACACCTTTGCATTAGAATCTATCTGCATCTACAATAGACTTACTAGAGCATCAACAGCAATTCAAAACTTCCAAAAATATGAACAAACCCCCAAGGAAACCTGAAAGAGGAGTTACAGATTGACTCCCTTCCCTAGAAACAAACACCCAGGTTTCTTCCAGTCAGGCAATACACTGCAGCAAGCAAAGCCACACAAGTGAATCAAGAGATCTAAATGAGGGATACTTGTTTTATGGTCTTGACTGACAGTGAACTTCCACTCCTCTCTCTGCCTGCCAGGAGGTTAGCAAGAGCCAGTAAGTTACCACCACATAAACATCACAACCAAGAGATATATTTAGTCCCTGTGGTTCAAGGAAAACGATTGCTTACACTGAAAATAAATTTAGCAATTGTTTCCAGTTTCTGATTTTCACTGTCTAAGGCACAACCCAGCTGCCTCACATTCCAGTAGCCTTCAGCTGTCTTTTTTCTCCACTCCTTGCCCACTTCCTTCTTACAACTACTAAGACCATCTCAATCCTGCAGCAGCTATCCCACAGGCTACATTTCAGAACACACCACCTGTCAACCTACAATGGCTCATGAAAGACGCCAAATTCTGCTCCTTGTGCCATTTTGTAGAACTCAGCGATTATTTTGTACCTGTATTTTATCTCTCCACAAAACCAGCCTGAATGGCTGATGCTGTTTAAACAAGTTACAGTAAAACACACGTGGGATGTCACTATGGGAGCAGCACACAGGAGGAAACAGCAGGTGCTAAAATCCTGACTAAGGAAGAAATTGGAACTGAACTGCCTTTGGGGTTGAGAGGTAAGTTTTTGAAGGGTCTAATTTTGAGATTTGCAGATAACTCCTACTTTGCTTGAAGACCACCAGCAGAGAAGCACTTAAGCTGGTCACCTGCAGAATTTTCTAACCTGAAACCCTTCACTTAATATTGAGAAACATGATACAGCTGTGAATGCACAACAGAACTGAGAGTCCTGCCTAGTAACCCACCTAAGCATGACAGACAAAGAGAAACTGCATAAAACTGTACAGGTATATAAAAGAGGCAAGCTGATTTCCATAAAATGATCCAAGACATGATGACAGTTCAAAATATACCCTCTGCAAAAACAAAATCTCTAGGAAACTTTACATTAGTACAAAAACATTCGCAGACGAACAATTCAGGATCACATAAATTGGCATGAAGGATTCCAGATAGAATATTAAATTCCTACAAAGATGGGAATAATGTGACCTCCTGAAGTGTTTCTTAATTTTGTCATTTTCTTAAGAACAGAGTTCTGGAATTACCCCTAGATGTTTATCCCACCAGTACTAAAGGGTGAGAATTTGAGGTGAATCTGCTTATCAGGCAAGTGCTTATGAGTAAAAGGTAAAGCCAACAATGTTTTTGGTCTACTGGGAATAAACACATCCCATTGAGTCCTGAGCAGAATAGAGATGACTGCCTGCACTCCAGGTAGCTAACACCAGAAACAGCTCTCTCAAACAGGCAGCTACTGGAAAAGCAGTATCACATGGGAAATGAAAACCCTGAAAGAAATAAGAAGACTAAGAGTGAAAACACCAAGTAGAATAAACCTTCAAAATATGGCACCCATTATGTTCTTTGGTTTTAATACAAGGGCATTTTTGAATGGACTGGTTTCATGACAAGCTTTTGGTTCAGAGCTGGTGGTGTCTAATTCCTCCCTTACTCTCCCTGAATGATGCAGAGTAGCTGAATTCCCTGCAGCACGTAATCCATCAGGTAAATAAAAACAGGAATTCGTGCATCGCCATGGTAACAGGAAACCAAAGCAGAACCTGTGACCTTCTCTGCTGTTTCTTGGCATCCCTATTTTGGATTTCACATCAAAAAGGGAGAGAACAAATATTTCCTGAAAGTGAAGACAAAAAGTCACAGTTCTGAAGTAAAGAGAAGCCAATGGCCATTCCTTCTGTTCAAGCCAAGGAGGGTTCTGCTTTGGAAAAGTGTCTGGAAGTCTCCTGGCAGGAGCCTGACAAAGCAGGGGCTCTAACACTAGCAAACCCCAAATATCCCATCTTTTTCTACATTACCAGATGGCTGCCCTTCACTCCAAAGCAGAGCTCTGAACTGCGCTACAGTGACCCTTCTGTTGATTAAACAGCTGAGAGGCTCCAGAGGGAGCCTTGCCTGCTCTTCCTTCATGGACAGGATGGAAGCTGTTATCTCTCATCATTTATTATTGTTTTTTATTGAGTGCCAACAAGGTATTTCAGTTAAGGACACAGGGAGCAGATGTATGAGTGCCTCTGGGGGTCCAGCCCTGGAAGGAGTAACACATTTTTTCCAGCAGCCTGTCTACATGAACACACAGCTCAAACCAAAGCCCGCTCCAGACTTTGTCACCATGGCTTGGGACCAGGCAATAGTCTATTTTATTTATAACATAATGCGTGAATTTCTGTACCTGTAAGAAAAATAAATCCAAATGTACACGAATGCACAGACCTTGGACCTCACAGCATTTGTTTGGTGAGTCTGTGTCCTTTGTTCTGCTACTGTACACGTTTTGACAAACATTACCCCCAATGGCTGTGGTATTACAGGCTGTGTTTATTTGGTGATGCTATTAACCAAACTGTTTGTGTCAATCAGAAGTTCAAACACTCAGAAACAGCGATGGGAGAGTCCTGCTCTGGAACAGCTGGCTCCCAGCCCTCCTTCCCTGTCTCTCCTCCACCCATTTATATTTGGACTGGATTTTTAAAAATATCCTTCCTAAAGAAATCAAAGTACAAGCAGTTGAAAGAGGACAGATTCCCAAATTTAGAGTTTCTCTCGTTCAGCAAATCATCACTGTGATAGACTTCCACTAGAACAAATGTCCCTGCATCAGGGCTTCTCCCACTGCATCTTCCAACTGCATGCTCACAGCACTGACCTGGGGATGGATCTTGCACGATCCTTGAAATTCTTCAGTGGGAGCTCAGTGTGGCTGGTCTCTAGGTTGTGCAGGGTATGATTTTTACACGGTATTTTATTGCTACTATATGGTACTTTATATGGCATTTATATGGTATTTCTTGGCTTCTCTGTTCTATTGCTTATGGAACCGAGCTGAGTTTGTGTGTGTCTCCAGAGTCATCTTCCTGTGCCTGAACTCCTCACGCTGCCTCTCCGGTGTGGATCTCCAGTTACGACTCTCCCAGGGTTATTTACTGCACGCGAATAAACAAAACGTGATCACTTATTTATACCTCTGTAATTACTGTCTACAGTTACTAAATCCCAAGCCAAATTCACCTCCAGAATAAACAAGTGGCAATTATTCCAGAGCTGGCCCGAGGTCTGCGTACGAACACTGGAGCGAGGAACAAGCATGGGAAAGGTCAGCAGGAGCAAAGCCACGTCGCGATACCTCGGAAGGGACGGTGCACCGGATTAACCCGCGGTATTTCTGGAGTACCATTTGTCCCTGATGCGGCGCACACTTGTCAGACAGCCACCCGGCAGAGCGCAGGGCTGGAAGCACGCCGAGGCGCTGCACGGAGAAGCCGGCTGGCAGGCTGCTCATCCCCCGGGGCCGGGCTGGGATGAGCACAGCCAGGACGCGATGCTCCCCCACTTCACTCCTTGGGATCGGGGATCCTTCCCGCATCCCTGGCTGCCGGCCTGGGAAGCCTGGATGCTCCGCACAGCCCTGCGCTCCCCATTAGGAGACAGCCCAGCTACTCCCCACAATGAAACAGACAAAACGGCATCGATTTTTCTCTGCTAATTAAATGCAACGTAATTAAACTACGTAACTTCGCTGCTTGATTTGCACAACACTAATTGAATCTTTAAGCGTACTACTCCCACTACAGAGAAAAACAGGGTCATTCAACCATCTAAAGTGACAACTGAGAACCAGGCACGACTCCAGAAGCACAGGGAGACAATATGATCCGTGCTTGAGCGTTTCCTTGTGAGAGCAGGAGGAACCTCAGCAGCCTCCCCTGGCTCCGGCTCTCCTGAGCACCCCAGGCAGAGGGGAAGAGGGAGGAAAAAACCCGCAAGTTCCCTCTGACATTTGCCCACGGACTCATCTTTTCTCATCCTGCACAAACACCAGGAGAGGAAAGTTGGGAGAAGTTGAAATTAATCACTGCGCGTAGGCCCCAAAGCGCTGCAGCGCCCGGCTGTGCTGATGCTCGGCTGCACGGCAAGGACGGAATGGGTGCAAGAACATAAAAATTAAAATAAAGGAATTAGGAGGGGAAAAAAGGGAAAACAGCGAGGAAAAAGGAAAACGCGGAGGAGACACAAAGCCCGAGCCAAACAGCGCCTGGGCACCGCAGGACCAGCCCCCGGGGGGACGGGCAGAGCATCTCCCGCGGCCCCCGGGCCCAGCCCCGGCCCCGCTCGCCGCCCGCGCTGTCAGGAGCCCCCGGGGGAACCTCGCCGGGC